>CM076574.1:282659372-283049372 GCA_034641835.2 Pinus albicaulis | reverse complement strand
CTTGAGAGAATATCTCATAAATTACAGAGAAAAATAGTATAAATTTTTTCGATGGGTATAAAAATATAACCCCTCTATCTCCTCCAAGTTTCATGTTTTGAAACATTCCATAAGAAACATTATAGCGAAAATGTCAAACTAGCATGTTTGAATCATATTTCAAGAGCATTTAGGAAGCCTAACTTACTTACAACATATTTTTGATATTACAATTAAACAAAGTATTAAATTTATATGAATTGTACATGATGATCTTCCCTCTATCTCTTCTAATTTTCATGGTTTGCAACATCCCAAAATACATTTTATAGCAAAAATTACAAGCTAATCTACTTGAAGCATATTTTAGGAGGATTGAGGAACCCTAACTTCCTCCAAACACATCTTTGAAATTACAACGAACTAGAGCTTGAAAGTTCTACCACAAGTAAAACAATGTCTTCCCTCTATCTCCTATGATTTTCATGCTATGAAGCATCCCATAAGAAAATTTATAGCGAAAATTCCAAGATCGATCATTCACTCCATAAATCACAGTTTTTCTCCACCTTTAAGACCCCAACAATATTCCCCAACCTTTGTTATGCACCTCATATCTCTTGTTTCTTGTACGGTCTTCGAATTCAATCATATATCCTTTATTTATATCATTCCAAGTTCCCTTATGGGGCTAACTTGTAAAATTTTCTAGGATGACCTATAATTTCTAGTTGGATCGACTTGACATAATCTTACATATCTCTGTTGGAATTATGGCATTATGGATAAATGTGTTGTACTTTATGGAAACATACTTGATAAATATGTCAACAACGTGTTAATATGACTCATTCATATCAACACAAATGTTACAAAGGATATAGATAGATAAATGGAAGTTCAGTCACAAATGAATGAAAAAAGTGAATTTTGCAAAAGTATGTGTTGTTCCTATGAATAAGGGTCGTGTACATACGCAGGTATTGTGAGTAAAAGTCATGTACATAATCCAAACCTTGGTAATATGGATAGCAAGGGTCATTACCATGGTATTGGTCCATAGCGATTAGAGCGACAATGTTTATTTGATCCTTCCAAAGAATCCTAATGACATTACCAAGGTATTTAACTAAGGTATTGGCTAAGGAAAAAACTATGTAAGGAGATGGAGATAAAGGTGATAGGTGTGCAAGTAAATGTTTTATTCATGTGTAATATGATCTAAAACAGGTGTGCACTAGGGAGCATAAAGGAGGCTCATATCTGAGATCTGAAAGTGCATTTGAGATATAATGGTTATACCTAACTAGCTTGTCCATGTTTAAGTAACTAATGATGCAAGATTTGTTTGAATAATTATGAAATGATCTATGATTTGATAGTAGGGTATGTGCAATATGTGTTGTGGTTGCAACAAAGGTATGCTTTAGTAATTTAAATATATGTATGTTGGTTTTCTTCTGGATAGTCACATACATATGCGAATTTGTCTCTATTGTATCACATATATATCCTGAGATGTATTCTTCTATTCGTTGAGATCTGTACATGGGTTATGAACATTATAAGCATGTACATACACAGATCTTCTTAATAACAATCACGCATATAATATAGATCTGGTTTGTTGTGCTACTTGATGATAATTGTTGGTGATGTCAGTTTATTGTTGTCTATCAATGATGTCTTTATAAGCATGATATGTATCTGGAAATGATGGTTGGGTTGATTGAGTTGTGGATTTATATATTCATTAGCCATGATGATTGGGTTTTTTTAGTGAGACAATATTGATATATTTGCTGCGATTCAAATTTTCAATGATTCAGTGTTTGACACAATGATTCATTTTGAGAGTACTTTCAGTAGTTAGTGATTTGAGATATGCATGTAGGTTTTATGCAGAGGAAGCACATATATATGTAGTTTCTCATAAGAACAATCATGTACATGTTCTAAAATTTAATTGTTTTGGTTGGGTTTTGTATTTTGTAGTATGATTCTTCAAATATTCAGTTGGTTTACAATGCTCCAGTGATTCAGATTCAACATTTCAGTTTGTCATGATAGTTTTGGTTTATTTTTGGTGTGGGTACAGTACGAAAATTTGATGAAAGGTGGCCTACAAGTTGTTTGATGCTTGTTTGACAGATGGATCTAGTCTGGAACATTCTAAAAATTAGTCCACAAGGAGTTGAGGGTTGAAACATTAAGTAAGGGGGTAGGAGCTCCCTTCCAATAGAAGCCGATAAATGAGTTTAGGGGGTTGTGACTGCCTTCTAGTGGGTGCTGGAGAACGAGTGAAGGTTGTAGCATTCTGCATGTGGGTGCCTACATACTAGTAAGAGTCTACATCAATACAAAAATGTAATGAATATTTTTTGTATATAATAAGAAATAATACAAAGACATCAGCAACAATGGTTTTCTCCCACATTGGGTTTCCACCTAAAATCCTAGAATTTTATGTGTGTTTCTTATGTGCATGATTTTTCTATTCTTTAATGCATACTATAAAGTTATTGATTTAATTATGCAATGGTAAATATAAACATCTGACAGAACACATGAAAAATTAGTAAACTTGATAGGCATTGTTTTCCTTCACTAAATTCGTGTACATATGTAGGTTTCTTTGAGTAAATTAACATACATAATTATGTATATGAAATTGAAATTCAAAGTGAATTAAAACACTGATTCACAGCAACCCCCCCACTCCCCATTCAATATTTTTCCCAATAATCTCCTCATTCATATGGAGTTAGAGGGAGTGCCATATGCTGCTGGAAAGGTATGGGAAATGGATCAACATCAGTCACATTAGGCCAAGTTGCCTCAATGTCCCTTTCACTGCTTGATGCTTCAATATCATGATGGGATAATGAAGGGTTATAGAAAGGTGAAGAAGAAAGATCAACATGAGGTGAATGGATTTGACTAGGTGATGATGTATGAGCAACAGGCTAAGATGGAGAAGTGGATATGGGAGGATGAGATGATGAAGGGATATTCTGCTCATGATGACTAGGTGGGGTAGTGAAAACTTCATTTGCAATGAAAGTGTCCCATGGGATATTATTTTTCTCCAACTAATGCATGACCAACATCTTGATGAGGGAGTGATGGAAAAGAATATGGATTTGATGATTATAATCCCTCTTTTTGTTAGGTCCCTATATTACTAGTATAGTCCCTTATTGTTGTTAGTGTAACCCCCTTATTGTTATTATTGTACCCTTGTAACCCCCATTTTGTTATTATTGTGCCCTTAAATTATTATTGTTAGGTCGGCTAGGATTACATTGTGGCCCACTAGGATACATTATGGCCCCATGGACTCCTATATATAGAAAGGAGGTTTTGTAAATTGTATCATCCAAGAATTGTTCATTTATGTAATGTATTGGAGGTTGCCCCCTCGAAGTAGCTCATTTCTAAGGCGTTGATATCTCTTTTCTTCTCTTTTTGGAGCTGGTTACACAACATTTGGTATCAGAGCTTGGGATTCTAGGGTTTCGCTGCTCCAAACAGGTCATCGTGGAATTTTCGCTATAACATTTTTTATACGAAGTTTCAGAAGCTGAAATTTTTAGGGTGTGAAGCTGAAATCCTGAGGAAGATTTTCTAAAAATTTCAGAGCTTGGTTCGCAATATTTTCGGAGATATCATCTGTGGAAGTTAGGTATTTTTTTCAAACTCCTAAACAGGTCATTGTGGTATTTTCGCTATAAATTTTTTCTACGAAGGTTCAGAATCTGAAATTCGAATGGTGCGAAGCTGAAATCCTGAGGAAATTTTTCAAAAAATTTCAGAGCTTGGTTCGCAATATTTTTGGAGATATGATCTGTGGAAGGTAGTGCTTTTTCAGGCTCCTGAATTTCATCTCAAAGAGGTGATCGTGGGAAAAGTTCAATAACTCTCTCTCTGGGTAGTGGATTTGAGTGCCGTAAAAAGTGGTTGCAAGTACATGGACTGCAGTTTCTTGGCTATCAATTTCAGAGACAAAGGACGAAAAAGTGATACGTGGTAAGTCCTACAAGTTTGCTCTACTGAACCAGTCCAGAATTAGGTCATTGTGGGAGATTGGACACAACTTTGTCTTGGGGAATCCAAATTAGATCAGACCTGTGGCATTTTAAAGAAGCTTCATAGGGCTACTACAGGGATGAATTTTAGATATTGAATATTTTCAATTATAGAGATAATTCAATTTCAATATCGAGCTCCTCAAAGGAAGTAAAAGGTATCAATATTGGATTCTAAAATGGTGCCTAAAAAGAATTCAACACCGATTAAGCCTTCAAAAGGCTCTACCATGACTCATGAAGATGAAGAATTGCAACATGATCTATCAAAATTACAAGAGTAAGTGCAACAAATTTCACTCTCGCAAAGAGAAACAAAAAATGAAATGGAAGTTTTGAAGAAAGGCGTGGAAGTGAAGATGGACGGTTTGAAGAAAGCCATGGAAGCTAAGATGGATGGCGTGGAAGTGAAGATGGACGGTTTTAAGAAAGGTGTGGAAGCTAAGATGGATGGCGTGTAAGCTAAGATGGATGGCGTGGAAGCTAAGATGGATGGCATGGAGGCTGGCATGGAATCTAAGATGGATGACATGGAAGCTAAGATCGATGAGAAAATGGAAAACATGAAGAATTTTCTAAAAGCAGACATGGAAGGTTTGACAAAGTTGATACAAGAAAGGTTTCCTATTGGTGAAAAGATAGTAGAAGAACCTCATGATGAGAACAAAATAAATGTTAATTGTGATTTCATAAACTCTAATGTTGGCGGGAAGAACCACCATATTCCAAAGATGGATATGAGGAAGTTTGATGGAAAGGATCCTGTAACATGGATACTACGGATGGAGCAATATTTTGATCTCCATAACGTACAAAACACACAAAAGGTACGCATTGCAACTTTACATTTAGAACAAAATACATTTGTATGGTATCAATGGCTTTGCTCCCGTAAAAAAATTGTCACTTGGTCATTTTTTACGGAGGAAATGATAGCACATTATGAGGATACAAAGAGCAACACCTTCTTTACCCAATTGATAAATCTCAAACAAAAGGGTTTAGTGGGGCAGCACATTGAGGACTTCCCAAAAATTGAATATAAGGGTAACTGATCTTACAGAGGAACACAGGATTGATCTCTTCCTAGGCACTTTAAAGGATAACATCCAACATGAAGTTCGCGTTTTGGAACCTGATTCATTGGAGAAGGCATTCAGGTTGGAAAGAAAATTTGAATGTAAAATTATGGCGACAAGGAAGCCTACCACTCAATTCTATAAAGAAGGAAGTGTTTCTACGCCTAGATTTCCACAACCTACAAGGTTGACACCACAAAAATTGGAAGAAAAAAGAGAAAAAGGGCTTTGCTACAGTTGTGATAGCAAAGACACTAAAGGTCATAAGTGTGCTGAAAAGAAATTATTTTACATAGATTGTGAAGAAGAAGAAGAAAATGAAAAAGAAGAGGATATACACCAGGAACCAGCCATAGAAGAGGAAGAAATTAATCCGACCATATCATGTAATGCACTGGCCGGAATTACCACTCCTCAAACTCTCAAGATAGTAGGACAGATCAAGAAGAAAAGGGTAATAGTGTTGATTGATTCATGTAGCACCCATAATTTTATTCATTGTAAGGTAGCCAAGGAATTAAATTGTTTCCTATACCCAGCACCAGAATGTCAAGTGATGGTTGCAAATGGAGGAACTATAAATTGCTCCGGAAAATGCCATAATATCAAGCTAACCATGGGGGAATATGTGTTGACTAGTCCAATGCTTTCCATTCCTATGGGAGGTGCTGATGTTGTACTAGGAGTACAATGGTTACAATCTTTGGGGACGGTAGCTTTTAATTTTCAAGAACTTTTCTTGAATTTTTTTTTTAGAAGGAAAGGAATTAAAATTACGGGGTATTGAAGGGAAGTAGGGAAGGATAATAAGCTCTAATGTCATGAAAAAACTTCTAAAGAAAGAACAACGAGGCATAATTGCACAATTATGCTCACTAGAAGTTCCGACATCAAAATCATCTATTTCTGCAGATCTCCAACAAGTCTTGGACAATCATTCCAAGGTGTTTGAAATTCCCAAAGGACTCCCACCTATTCATGATCATGAGCATGCTATTCATTTGATTCCAGGAAGTGTTCCTCCAAACATCAGGCCTTATAGATATCCTTACTTCCAAAAGAGCGAAATTGAACGTATGATTGCAGAAATGTTAGAGGCGGGTATAATTCAACCTAGTCAAAGTTCTTTCTTTGCTCCTATAGTATTGGTACACAAGAAGGATGGATCATGGCGAATGTGTCCAGATTATAGGGAGCTCAATAAGCTCACAATTAAAGACAAATTTCCCATTCCTGTGATTGATGAATTATTGGATGAATTACATGGAGCAATTTATTTTACCAAGTTGGATCTTCGTTCGGGATATCATCAAATTAGAATGAAGACTGAAGATATTCCAAAAACAGCATTTCGAACTCATGAGGGTCATTATGAATTTTTGGTCATGCCTTTTGGCCTTACCAATGCACCTTCTACATTTCAAGGGTTGATGAATTCCATTTTCAAACCCTTCCTTAGAAAATTTGTGCTAGTATTTTTTAATGATATACTAATCTACAACAGGTCTTGGAAGGATCATGTTGAACATGTTGACAGGGTGCTCAAACTATTGCGGGAGAAACAATTATATGCAAAAACATCCAAATGTTTCTTTGGAGTACAAGAGGTGGAATATCTGGGTCATATTGTATCTCACGAGGGTGTTAAAGTAGACCCTAACAAAATTAAAGCCATTAAGGAATGGAAAGTCCCCACAACCATAAAGCATTTGCAAGGATTTCTCGGGTTAACAGGGTATTATCGCAAGTTTGTTAAGAATTATGGGAGAATAGCAGCACCTCTAACAACATTATTGAAGAAAGATGCATTTTCATGGACTTCTGAAGCAACTAAGGCCTTTGAACATCTTAAAGAGGCAATGTGCCTAGCACCGGTCTTAGCTACGCCAGACTTCATAAAAACCTTTATTGTGGAATGTGATGCCTCAGGAAATGGAATTGGTGCAGTTTTAATGCAGGAAGGAAGACCCATTGCTTTTGAAAGTCGTCAAATCAAAGGAAATTATTTACAAAAACCTATTTATGAGAAGGAAATGTTAGCAATACTGCATGCACTAAAGAAATGGCGAACTTACCTAATGGGAAGACACTTCAAGGTAAAAACTGATCATGATAGTCTTAAACACTTTTTGGAACAAAGACTATCATCAAAAGAGCAGCAAAATGGGTCACAAAGATGTTGGGTTATGACTTTGAAATAATCTACAAAAAAGGAAAGCTTAATGTTGTTGCGGATGCACTCTCAAGAAAGAATGAAGAGGTGGAAGCATTGCTTTGTGCCATTTCTATTATCCAACCAGATTGGATAACCGAAGCAAGAGATGAATAGAAGAAGGACAAAGATGTATGGACACTCATTCAAAAGTTGCAGCAAGATCCTAGTATATCTGATACATTTAGTTGGAAAAATGATTCCTTACGGTACAAAGATCGCTTATATCTTTGTAAGAATTCCCAACTAAAACAAAAGATTCTTCTGGAATTGCACACTTCTCCTTTAGGAGGACACTCAGGATTTTTAAAAACTTACCACAAGGTGAAGAAATATTTTTTTTGGGATGGCCTTAAATCTGATATTCAAAAGTTTGTGGCGGAATGTTTGGTTTGCCAGCAGAATAAAGTTGAGACAATTAAGACCCCGGGACTTCTACAACCTTTATCCATTCCAAGTCAACGTTGGAGGAGATTTCAATGGATTTTATCACAGGTTTACCTAAGTCCGAAGGAAAGAGTGTCATCATGGTGGTAGTTGATAGACTTACCAAGTATGCACACTTTTGTGCATTATCTCCTCCATTTAAAGCAAGTACAGTTGCTACTACATTTATGGACAGAATTCAAAAGCTACATGGAAGCCCAAGGGTTATTGTGAGCGACAGAGATCCCATTTTTACTGGAAATTTTTGGACGAGTTATTTTCTTGTTTGGGTACTCAATTAGCTCATAGCTCATCTTATCATCCTCAATCTGATGGTCAAACTGAGATAGTAAATAAATGTTTGGAAGGATATCTTCGTTGTTTGGTATCTGATAAACAAACACAATGGGTCAAGTGGTTACCTCTCGTTGAATGGTGGTATAGCACTTCCTTCCATACTGCAGCAAAAATGACCCCATTTATGGCACTTTATGGATATCATCCACCATCCATCACATCATCTTTAAGGGAAAACTTGAAGGTTCAAGCAGTGGAAGATCACATCGAGCAACAGCAAGAAGTTCTCCAACTCTTAAAGGATAACCTGAATTTGGCACAAAATCGAATGAAACAACAGGCAGATCAACATCGCAGCGAGAGAAGTTTTGATGTAGGAGATTGGGTATTTTTATGACTACAACCATATAAACAAATGTCCCTCAAGCAAGCTAAGAAGGATAATAAATTATCGCCAAAGTACTATGGTCCTTACAAGGTGTTGCAAAAGATTGGTACTATGGCATACAAATTGGAGCTTCCTGTTTCTTTACGAGTACATCCAGTTTTCCATGTTTCATGCTTAAAGAAGGTTATAGGTGAAAATCTTCCAGTTCAAACAATATTGCCAGAACTTGATGAGGAAGGAAAAATCATATTGGAACCGGAAGCGGTCATGGAAAAAAGAACTCGACAACTACGGAATCGATCAATTTCAGAGTATCTCATCAAGTGGAAGAACTTACCCACTGAAGATTCTACATGGGAGGATGAGAATTTTATACAGAAGCACCCAGAGCTACTCAAGCGTTGAGGACAACACTTTTTTGAAGGAGAGGGGCATGTTAGGTCCCTATATTACTAGTATAGTCCCTTATTGTTAGTGTAACCCCCTTATTGTTATTATTGTACCCTTGTAACCCCCATTTTGTTATTATTGTGCCCTTAAATTATTATTGTTAGGTCGGCTAGGATTGCATTGTGGCCCACTAGGATTACATTATGGCCCTATGGACTCCTATATATAGAAAGGAGGTTTTGTAAATTGTATCATTCAAGAATTGTTCATTTATGTAATGTATTGGAGGTTGCCCCCTCTAAGTGGCTCATTTATAAGGCGTTTATATCTCTTTTCCTCTCTTTTTGGAGCTGGTTACACAACACTTTTGCACAATGAATTCCATCTTGTCAATGCTGCAGAAGAGATAGTAAGGTATGTGAAACATTCTGAATCTAGAGAAGTGCATGAGGAGTCAGATATGGTATGAGTAGAGTCGATAAAAGCTCCCCTCACAAGTGAATTACTTCATGATTATTTTCATCATGGGGACATATCAGTCAAGGAGATGAGAGAAAGGGAAAATTAACTTCTTGTCATCCTTGTATCTAGGTTTGAGGTATGGTTAATAATAGCTTAGATCAAGTTTTTCTTGTTTAAACCATCTCTCTCCCACATTAGGGATGCCTGTAATAGCTGAAATGGTATTGGTAGACATATCTAAAGTAACCCCAGCAAGAGTGACCTGCTTATCATGAAGGTTTGTGACAAATAACCTTGTCAACTCAGAGTGATATTGAATCTGTTGCACCTTCTCACAAAACTCAAAACAACCAACATGCTTGAAACAAGATAGGTTCCCTTGTGGTTATTGGTTCAAACCTATTAATTTTTCCTCCTTTGTGGTCATTTATCCTTGGTATTTGTGCCTCACCAGCACCTCTATCTTCTTCTTCAGAGATCTTTTAATTTTGACTTAGGAAACTCTAGGGTAAAAATTGGAATGAGATGAAGGGAGAAGGAGATGAGATGACTAGCTCAGATGAATGAAGGAAATGAGTATAAATAGAAAACCTAGGTTAATGAAACCCTAGGGATTAACCATGCTCATGACTGATATGGGTTTAGGGAGGTGAATAAAAATATGGTGTATGAAAAACGATAGTGAACTGAAACTAGGGTTTCATCAACTATAACACTTTCAAATCTTTAAAGGAACAAAAACTATGCAAAAATAGAGGTGTTGTATGTCTGCTTACTAATAAAAAATTCCTTGGAGAAATTTATGATGAAACCAGAGCTAGATGGAAGCGTTGAAAACCTTCAAAACAACCATTGTGTAAACGCGCAACATTTTTGGGTAAGAGCACAACGTCGGGATGAACGCGCAACGCTAATCTCCCAACGTACAACACCTGTGTTAATTTCTATGGGAATTTAGGGTAAATGCGCATCGCTGGGATGAACATGCAACATTAACCTCCAAACACGCAGCGCCTTCAAATTTTGGCCCCAACTGCTCAAAAAACTTAGAATTTCTCTCTTGCTGAAAACTCTTGAAGTTTAGATAGAAACTATGACTTGTTTTGAGATTCTTGATAGGCTTTATACCTTAGTGGATTTGAAATTTCAATTTGAATCACCCACTTTCCTAATGTTCACTTTTCCTTTGGCACTGATACTCTTTTAATTTTCTGGCTTTTGGAACTGTAGGTTGATCAACATGGAGTTTGACTCTCTTTTCTCACTAAGGCTGAACATAATTTCACTTTGACATCTTTGGGATTGTATTTATTACATTTGAAAACATAAAATTACATTTGAAAAAATAAAAATAAATTTCACATTGAATTTTATATCAAAATGACATTTTGATATAAAATCATAAAACCAAACAAATACAACTTTGAAAACACAATAATCACACTATGATAATCTTATTTATTCCCTCTCATATACGTGTTGACCTTATCTGAATGAAGGAGTGACCTTGAGAAATGAAAAACCCTAATGACCTAATGGGACTGCTTTTTTGACTTGACCTTTGAATGAGATTTCCAAGCAAACAGAACATTTCCAAAGGTGTTATTATGCTCAAGGAATCATGAGAATGAGTCAGCCAATATGATATTCTGAGGGAGAAAAAAATTATTTGAAAAATACCACCACTAGTGGAACATTTTTATGTCATGACCTAATGGAATGATGAAAAAATTATTCAAAATGAGACACCTAAGATGCACATGGAAATGTATTTTGATCCCTGGTGGAAGTATGAAAATACTGACACTAAAACTTTCTTCCAAAGCTATTCTTTGCGGTGCATCGTATCCATCTCATCATGAATGTGTTGTACCTCCTACAACCAAGCTAATATCTATGTAGAAACAAGGTTCCACACCTCGACCATAATTTCAATAAGCTACAACTAATTATCACGAATGTCTGTCCGCAAATGTTGTAGTACTAGATTTTCTTGGATAGAGGACCACATCCCCATGTGTCTTCAAAAAAATTACTGCATTTATCTACAGTGGCAGTAATGTTGGTCATGGCCTCCTAAAAAATTGCAGCTCTCTGTGCTTGGAATTCTAGTGGCATCTCTAGTTGTAACTCTGTCTACAAGTCTGAAATATTTTTCTATAGGTCTACGTGCACTTTCTCTATTTTTGTTTTTGAATCTTTTAGCATGGTTGTAAGAGCCTCGAGCTTTGTAGTGGCTGCAGTGTCATCTGATATTGGAAACCCCAGAATCTCAAAACAAAGTCGGTTGATGAGTGTCTCTAGCTATGCGCACCGTCTCTTTATGGCGTTTTGTGCTTGCTCAGCTATCTATTGATCCTGATGTAAATTTTCGGCCCACTTTGTTCTTTTGCAATGGCACGCTATGCACAGTACTCCTAGTACTGTAACTCATCATTGATCATCATGTTCATTGCGTGCAACTGGCCACTGGGTAATGCGGCCAAGTTGACTCCAATTTCTGACCATGAGCGGGTAGTAGCGCATTGTCTTGGATGAGAAGAATGGAGTGTTACACCTAGAATATGGATCCATCTACTTTCCATGGTTAACTCGGTGACTGGGGTGCTGAATGATAACACACTCACTTGAATTGCTATCACTTATTTCATGCTTTACCGAATCTTTCTCGCTTGAACTTTTAATTCCTGGAGTCCTTGTTGCACATCATCAAGGACGGTCTTGTACTGTTTCTCAACGGAACTCCACACTTCATCTGTAACTGTCTTTACAAAATATTCAATCTCATCAAAATCACCTTATGTTAATACCAAAGGCTCGGCTCCCATCTTTTTTGTTGCTTTCCTCTTCTCGTGCAGGCTTATCGGTGTCTGGGGCCCTATTTTAGTCTCGCGATGGGTGTTTGTTTGTGTTGAAGGTGTGTCTACACTATCTCCATCAATATCCTCCAACTCTGCGTCACTGGGAACATCCATAGTGTCCTTTGGTTGTTCTTCTGTCTCTTTCATTGTCGTGGGCTCCAATTTATCTTCGTCGTGTCTTTCTTGGTGCCTGGCTTTGACACAGATGACTTAGCCTAAGCAGAAGAAGTGGCATCAGTATTTGTTGCTGCAATCAACTAGGTAGGGTGCCAGTTGGTGGTTACCTAGGAAAAATCATATTCGGTGACAAGGTAGGGTATTTCATACCAAACCTTGGACATACTAGCTTCTGCATGAATGTGCACATTTTGAAATGAAGCCTTAAAATCTGCAATATGCTTGTATTGCTCATACAGCGTTGGCGAAAGGTGCGACTTCGGTAGAACTTCCTCGTGAAGTTATGTCTAAAATAATACCCAAAATATATTGTTCTTTGTTACTCTTGAAGGATCCTTTGTCACCCATAGAGATGTGTAGCACATTTCTTCACATTTACTAGGTTCAATGTCAGGAGGTTGTGACTGCGACGGTAGCGTCCAACCCACTAGGGCAACGAGTAGTAAATGGTACGCGTAGTGGAAAATTTTTCCTTCCTTCGGTGCTGCCCGTACATTTCACTAGAATTCTTGGCACAAGTACTTGGACCATTTGTACTACACCCCTTTGATGCATTGCACTGCTAATGCAATGACTGGCGCCAGAACTTCTATGGTGTGATACTTCCTCATTAATTTTCCTGCAAATATTTGTGTAGCAAATCGGACCATTAAGTAATTAATTGTGCTAACAACAAAAACTCTTGTATTTCGGACTACTCCATACTTCTTCTTCATATTATCTATGAATTTATTCTCCAGGACCTTCCCTCCGAAGGCTTCAACTGGTTCTGCTCCTTGTTATGGAAATCTTGTAATCCGATGGATTAACATATCATCAATGGGAATCCTCATTCCCAACCAAAGGTAATGATCATGCACCATTATCAGCAGCTTGCGCAAGAAAACATCGTTGATGGTGTTGCAACCAAATTGGGGAATATGTAGTAGGCTGAGGACCTGACCTTTTGCAGCCCCAAATCTCACTGCTTTGGCTCTACCTTGATGAATTTTGTTTCTTCATATGGCACTTGCTCCAAAAATTGTGATGTTGCAAGCTTAGGAAAATTTGCGCAGTCCACCAAATCCCAACCTTATAACTTCAGGGAGGGGACCCGCCTTAGTAGGTCACCCTCGACTGGAACATTTTCAGGCAATAAGGGTGTATCGATTTTCACTTTGACCTTATGAAGATCTTTAGGAACATCTACTGACGGCTTATGCGGTGCCATATACTAAGGTAACTGTGAAATTGTCTCAACCTCCTCAACAAATCCTTCCTCTAGTGCATTTACCTTTGGTTCTTCTTCCATCGGTTGCTTTTGCCTTTCAATGTGAGGAGTCAGTTTTGACTTCGGGTTATTGCGTGGAGGCTTCTTGGTACATGAATTTTGACCTTTCTTCTATTGTTGTGTGCCACTGGCACTAGGTGATTTCGGCTTAGTAGGAGTAGGCTTAGTGGTGGTCATGATTTCGGGAATAAAATGTCCTAAGCCTTGTTGGCACTGCATTTCTTCAAGTGGTTCCCAATATGCAAACACAAAAAATGGCCTAGAGAGTGAGAGAAGAGGGAATACTTTGATCAAAACACTCGGGGACAAAAGGGGACTTATGCAGACCTCAATGCCATATTTATAGTGATTTTTTGGCCTACATGGCCCTTTGTCCATTGAAGCAACTCCATTAATGCTCAAACAGCCCCAAATCAGGTGTAATCTCCTAATTAAATGAAAGTTACCCACTCCTCCAATGGTAATAAAGTTTTCATATCTAGCTTTAATGTTCCAACGGCTAGTTTCTGGCTTTCCTGCGACTGGAATATCCTTGTGGCACAACCTTTTTTTTGGCTTCATAGATACCTACACACACTCCAATTTCCTCACTAAAAAATTTTACAAGAATTTTCATACCCTCTGACAAACTTCTTTAAAGGCCTACTCCCTCTCACAACTGTCTGGAGCACTAAGAAATTCCTTTGGCAATACAGTCATTTAGTGCGCGTAGGGATGAGGTCATCCCTGTGAGGTTTTAGGTGACTATCATTAAAATATCCAGGAATGAATTCACCACTTTAGGTATCCAAACGAACCAAACCTCCTTCTGTGATTTCATTTATAATATAAGGCCCGAGCCAGTGCATCTTGAACTTTCCTGGAAAGCACGCAAACATACTGTCATAAAGTAATACCAAATACTCCTTAAAAATATTATGCCTAATATGTCGATCACACCAATCCTTCTCACGCACCTTTTGTACCTTTTGGTGAAAACCAGCTATGAATCTATCTTCTTATAGTGTAAAAAGTTGTGGCAACCCCTCCTCCATAATGTCTAGATCAACCATGATGGTGACTGTTGCAATGCACAGGCTAGGGACAATGTATTTCATTGGAATCACGTCCTCATTTCTGTAGAACATCTTGAATGTTTTTTGGCCCATTAGCTTTATTCACGTGGTCCCGTATGCCCATAGAACGACAAGTATGTGCACATCTTGTTCATTGTGATTGTCATTGCATATATTCGTTAGCGCATTTTCTAGCATCTTATTGAACGCTTTTATGACTCCATTCATCTGAGGATGATAGGGCGTGTTGTTTTGATGATGTATTCTGAATTATTTCGTCAGCGACTGAATGGAATCATTTAGAAAATGTGTACCTTGATCGCTCATCAGAATTTTGGGACACCCAAACCTTGTTAGAATATTCTCGAAGATAAAGTGCAGTCGTCTTTGCACTGCAATATTTCATAGGTTGAGCCTCTTCCCACCTATTCAAGTAATCTACATTAGTCATGATATATCATGCTTTAGTATTCTTCCTTGGGGGGGTAATTGGTCCAACAAAATCAATTTTCCACTATTCAAAGGCCTGCAAAGTTACCTGTGGTTGTAATGGCATCTCGTCTCTACGCGAGGGCCTTCCTGTCCTCTTATAGATATCACAAGTGCGAAAATATTGCTTGGAATAAATGTGCATCATAGGCCACCACAACCAAACCCTTAAGACCTTCTGCATGGTCGGTTTTCTAGCGTAATGACCACCTGCAATGAATCCATGTGCTTCAACCAATATGCTAGGTCTTTCAAATTCAGGAATATATCACCTCAAAAATTCATTAGCTCCCATCTTGTATAATTGACCTGCGATCAAGGTGAAGTCTACGGGGTGCACGACCAACTCTTTCTTCTTCTTAGTTATATATTTCACAGGTGTAGCTATAGTGTTTAGAAAATGTACAATATCTGTGAAATGAACATCATATATCTTAATAGAGAACAATTGCGCATCCGGTAATCCCTCCTCCAAATTAGTTGGCTCTTCACCATTTTCAATGCGCGATAAGTGGTAAGTTCCTATGTTCAAACTTCTAGGCTTCAAAATCACCTTGAAATCATATTCTTGGAATAGGAGGAGCCACCTGCAGATCTCCCTCCCCCCCCCCCCCCCCAATACAAGCTTGTTCACCAGGTATTTCAAAGCGGAATAATCTGTGAACATATTAAAATGACCTCCAAGCATATAATTATGGAAATTTTGCAGCGCATACACCATGGCTAGCCTTTCTCATTTTTTGGTTGAATAATTATGCTCAGGATTTGACAGTTTCTACCTTGCAAATGCAACCAGATGATCAGTATCTCCAATATCTGGTTGCACTAATATAATTCATAGTGTGATACATGAAGCATCAACATGTACATGGAATTACTTTGACCAATCTGGGAATACCAAAAAAGGTGCTCTTGCCATATTCTCCTTGAGTATGTCCATGCTCTTTTGACAATCCTCATCTCGACAGAAATTGGTGTCCTTCTTCAGCAGCTTCTCCATTGACACAACTATCTTTTCATAATCTTGAATAAACTTCTGATAATATCCAGTATGTCCTAAGATCAAGTGCATCTATTTCACATTCGTTGGGGGATCCATATTAATAATGACAGCAATTTTGGCTGGATGAATCATTAGTCCTCGTTGATAGACAATATGTCCCAGTAAGATACCAAAGGGGATGCAAAATATACAATCATTCAAGTTCAGATAAATATGGTATTGTCGACAAGTTTCTAGCATCAAACATAGGTTGGAGACATGTTTTTTCAAGAACCCAAAGACAATCCAATCATAAAAGTACACTTCTAATAACTTGTGGATATATTCTTTTAAATCAGCAACTACTACGTGCGAAAATATAGCTGGTGCATTCTTCAATATAAATGGCATCACAGTATATTGGAATGAACCCCATTCCATCACAAAGGTAGTCTTTCTCTGGTATTCTAGTCTGATCCTTATCTGACGATATCCTGAAAATCCATCAGTAAATGAATAGGTTTCCTGCCCTCCTACATTTTCTAACACCTCATCTGAGAATGGGGTCAGAAAAGGATCTGCACATAGGCATCATTCAATTTTCTCAAGTCAATACATATCATTATTTCACCTCTTGTTTTCTTTTCTTATACTACCATGGGACTCACCCAATCTGATTCCTTTAATGGCTGAATAATTCTTGCAGCAACCATATTTTCCAGTTCTTCCTTAACGTATTACTTATACTTTGGGTTCAACCTGTAAGGGCACTGCTTAATAGGCCTATCATCCAGTTTCAAGGTGATTTTCATCACACCAATATCTCCAATAATCCATTTTAGCTCAGGAAACTGAATAGGGAACAACTCTTGATACTCATTGAGAAGCTCTATAATCTTAACCATCGTATCTTCATCCCAATAATCCCCTATATTAACAAACTTAGTCTGCTCTTTTGTCCTAATATTAACCTTCCTAGTTTTAACAAGCTCATTAACATCTGGAAATGCAATCTCAGGTCCAACAACTGTGAGTTGACCCTCAGATTCAGGAATGTTAATTTTTCACCGATTCTTTTGGCATATCAAATAAAACATCTCGAATCTCTTGCAATGCTTCATCAACACTCTAAAACTCACTTTCAAAGCTGAAAGTCCAAACGAAGCTTTCTTTCAGCGTAACCCATTCGGTAGTACCATGTCGTGGCTCAGTGTCCAAGTACCAATTCATGGGTACCCTGGTTAATGCATGGATGAATATGTGAGCCCATTCTAGCTATGGCGCTTCTCCCCAAACTGTAGTCCAAGCTAAATGAATACACATATCCTTTATGCTTGAATATGTTCCTTTCATTCGAGTGTTGGGGCTACCAAATTGCAACCGTAGCATTTTATGAAATTCCTTCCAAGTAGCAATATTCTCTTTGCAAGTTACCCACCAGCGTGTTGGAGTTAAGTGTAGAGCTAGATCAAGTGTGCAGAACTGTTATTCCTCCAAAACATCACTTTCAATTTAATCTAGAAACATATTAACATATGTAAGGTCCCACCTTACCCACCATAAAAAATATAGAGAATTATAGGTCACATTAATCACTAATACTCATTTGCACAAAATCCTAAATAATTAGTCACTGTAAAATTGTTTCCAACAACAAGCCATTTTTTTTTTTAAATATTTAGATAATACAAGAAACAAATGTCTTATTCTCTATTCATACTTCAGCAAATTATTAAATTCATTTTCACATTCATACCAAAAACTTGCAGAAATAGGAAGCTACACCCATTAAATAGTTTATTTATAATTTATAGTAACATTAAAACAATAGTAACTAAGACTTTTACACTAACAATTTATATGCAAAAAAGCTATAGCCATTCAAGACTTTTAACAAACACATTGCAAAAATGCACTCTACCGTCATTGAGCCCTTATAACAAACACTTTGCAAGCATGCAATTAAAATTCATTGAGGCATTTTGTCAAATACTTGGCAAAAATTAATTTAAGATTATTCTTCAATATGTTTATCTCATAAAATTCAGAAATTGAAACTTTAAATGTTGGCATCTTAAAATAGGGATTAAATATTCTTAGTCTTTCAGCAAAGACTCAATAACAGCCACACATAACTCACAACAGCAATCTCCAAAATCGCCCAGATTTCTAATATGGGTTCTGAAATGTATTTTCTTGGAATCAAATCAAGGTTTACATGTCCATTAGGCATGGATACCCCCTAAGGTTGGGCTGAATCGAATTAAAAGGGCCCAGGAATGTGATTCTTGAAAACAACAAAAATTTATAGCCTTAAAGTTTCACTTATGACTTTTTTCAAACATATGGAATGAAAACTTACAACTATAGCTCTACATGAGGAAAAACAACCCAGAGTTATGCTACTAATATATTTTCATTCAATTCACACATTTCTAAATCCACCATATGAGTTCTTGAAACATTTTACCACCCACAAGCTAATTCATTTGACATGATTTGACAAGCTTTTTGCACCAATTGCTACAATTTGACAAACACATGGCAACCCTGAATGCCATAGCCACTAAGGCTTTCTGTCAAAATTCTAATAGTAATATTACAAAAACTTGAATAACAAAACATTGAATTATTGATAAGAATATGAAACATAAGCCATAACTGAAATTTTATCTCCAACTTACCTCAAGCATTTGATCTTCCCAACCATATTTTAGTTGCCATTATTTTTGCATTTTCTTTCAAGGGTTGATTTTGTAATTCCTCCAGGTATATTTTGGGTACATGTCCATTTTCTTACTTCTGATGGAAGCTGCAAGCTAGCACTTATTCATGCATAAATAAATTGATAACATTACTCATTCACATATTTTGTCAAACACTTTGCAAACTATCCTAAAACCATTTCTAAAACATGCATCTAATTATTTGAAACAAAACCATAGATTGTGAAATACATACTCAAGTCCTTTGGAATTTATTTATTGCAACTACCTTCAACAATATTTGGATTTCCTTTCTTAAATGCTACAATACCAAGATTAGTACCATAAACTACACCAATAATAACTCCAATATTTAGATCTAAACATCCATACATATAGATTGCTCTAGTCTTAGTTTTTAACTAATCAATAATATTCTAGATAACATAAGTCTAAACCAAAATTAGATGCTAACAACAATTTAAATGTCTACTTTTTATTTTATGCTAAAGCTATACTATAATTTTAGGACAATGGAAATTATACCTGAAGAGATATTCAGCTCCAATTTTTGAGAATATGATCCACCTTTGATCCCTTAAACAACTCATTTGAACCATCTGGTTTTCCACCCAACTATATCCAAGGAGAGCTTCTCCCCCTAGAACCACCGAGTTGTAAGAACTCACAAGCAGTACCAAAATACAATAGTAGAGAGATATACAAGGAAATTTGAGGAAGACAAGTTTCGCTTCCTCTCAATACCACTCATGTTCAGCTCCACCATGTAGAGCTACTTAGTAATTTAATTTAGGAATTTCAAATTCATTTCGAAAGAAATTGACTACTCTTCAAGTCACTCCCTCTCATAATATTTTTCAAAGCTCTCCAACTCTTGGTATCACAAAGCACCTCCCTTAAGTGATAATACATGATAAACATATAGGAGGAGCTAAAAAATATTTTAATAAAAGAGGAGTAATATGCATGCTTTGTATTCCATTTAGAGGAGTGTAAATCATGCCATTTAGGAGAGGTGTGTGTGCCTTATTTAAGGAGAGTTTAACATATGCATTAAAGAGAGTGTAAGAGGAATATTTTATGGCATGTCTTTAATGAGTGTAAGAGGAATATGCCATTCTTTGATGAGTGCATAAAAGAGAGTGTAATGTATTATTAAAAGAGAGAGAGAGTTACATAGAGCCATGAGAATCATCAAGGAGAGAGGTGTGAAGTGATTGAGGAGATATAGTTCCCTTTTAAGAATAATATAATAGTCTCATAAAAGATAACAATAATATTAATAATATTGAGGATTAAGTCGACATTGAACTATTAGGATTGATTAGTGATAAGTTAAGTGTTTTTCCTTCAAGTATACATGATTACCCATTTATTGGAGGTGATTTACTATTTTTGGAAAGTCATACTTGAGATACTAGACATGACTTTATATTTTTAGAAGGTCACTCCAAAATTGTTAGGAATGAGATTTTATTAAGAAAATTCATCCTCGAGCTTCGCATAAGTGGTATTTTTCTTACGGAGATTAGGTATTCCACACCCATATTGCATGCATCTCCATGCCTTAGTAGATTGAGGACTCCGCACCCTAATCTACTATAAAGATCCAAGATTCCACACCTTTATATTTTTAAATATTCAGGACTCCCCACCCTAAACATTTCATTATAGATCCAAGACTCCACGTCTTTATCTTTCATGGATTTAGGACTCCACACCCTAATCCTTTTATTATATATCCAAGACTCCACGTCTTTATATTTCATGGATTTAGGACTTCGCACCCTAATTTCCATGTCTTCTCATCTATTCTGCTTAGAAACTCTGTGCTTCACCTTAAGGTACTGATTTTGAGATCATACCCATCTAATTTTTCGTTGGTAAGGTCTTCTTCCAAGACCTGCACACATCACAATCTCATAGATCAAAGGAATCAAATGAATTTCATAATTAACTTATTCACATTTTACCAAATATTGTGCATGACTTCCATAGTCATTTTGGTTTTGGAGAAATGACCTCTGTAGTCATTTATAACTTGAGCATCCTTGTTGGCAATGAACAAGTCCCCTGCCATGACGTGCTTAGTACGATATTACACACATATAATCATACAAATCATGTATCATCCATAAATCATAATTACCCATATGCTCCACATAACCATGATCATTAATGGATCCGTGTCTCAATCTTGGTTAACTTTCCGTGTCATACAACTATGTCCAAAATAGGATACCGAATGAGAAAAAATTGCTAATATGCTCTTAATAAAAATCAATTCTTATACACACTACCATATATATTATCATAAGCACACAACAACCAAGTGACCCAAACTAGGTCTATAGCATATAAGCATGTACATAAGTCTGTCATGCATAATATTATATCATTATATCAAAATCACCATCTCTAAGAGTCATCAAAGCTATCTCACCAAGAAGGGACACTACATACTCCCCCTCTTGGGCTAAAATTGGCCCAAAGTTTTTCCTACAGTCATAAGATATTTATTTCTTTTATATTCTCTTGTCAATAAGTTGTTAACCTTATGTATATGTATTTGATATATTTTTTTCTTCATGCCAATCCATAGTTTAATGTTTTCTAAATTGGAAGAAACTCCATGAAAACTAAACATACCATTCTTAATCAAGTAGAAAATATGTCAATGCCATATTAGACATGTTTTGACTTAAAATACCAAATATTTATATATCAAAACTAGCCATACAATTTATAGTACCATATAAAAACACTATTGTATGTAATTGATATGATATCTACTTAATTTATCTATAATAATTTGATATTCTACATGTTTTTCTTTCTCATAGTCTATATGAATGTTAGGTCCCTATATTACTAGTATAGTCCCTTATTGTTGTTAGTGTAACCCCCTTATTGTTATTGTACCCTTGTAACCCCCGTATTGTTATATTGTTCCCTTAAATTATTATTGTGAGGCCGGCTAGGATTACATTGTGGCCCTACTAGGATTATATTATGGCCCCATGGACTCCTATATATAGAAAGGAGGTTTTCTAATTTGAATCATCCAAGAATTTTTCATTCATGTAATGTATTGGAGGTTTCCCCCTCGAAGTGGCTTATTTCTAAGGCGTTGATATGTCTTTTCTTCTCTTTTTGGAGCTGGTTTCACAACATTTGGTATCAGAGCTTTGAGATTATAGGGTTTCGTTGCTCCAAACATGTCAACGTGGAATTTTCACTATAAATTTGTTTCTACGAAGGTTTAGAATCTTAAATTTTTAGAGTGCAAAGCCAAAATTTTGAGGAACATCGTCAAAAAATTTCAAAGCTTGGTTTGCAATATTTTCGGGGATATGATCTATGCAAGTTAGGTCATTTTGCAGGCTCCTGAATTTAACCTAAACATGTCATCGTGGTATTTTCGTAATAAATTTTTTTATACGAAGGTTCAGAAGCTGAAATGTTTAGAGTGCGAAGCCACAATCCTAAGGAACATCGTCAAAAAATTTTAGATATTGGTTCGCAATATTTTCGGAGATAAGATCTATGGAAGTTAGGGCTTTTTGAGGCTTCTGAATTTCATCTCAAAGAGGTGATTGTGGGAAAATATTCATAGCTCTCTCTCTGAGCATCGGATTGGAATGTTGTAAAAATTGGCCGCAAGTGCACGGACTATAGTTTTAGTTCTATCAATTTCAGTGCCAAAGGAGGAAACAGTGACACGTGGTAAGTCATACAAGTTTGCTCTATTGAACCAGTCCAAAATTGGGTCATTGTGGGAGATTGGACATAACTTTGCCTTGAAGAATCCAAGTCAGATCAGACCTGTGGCATTTAAAACAAGCTTCAGATGGATACTACAGGGCTGAATTTAAAATATTGAGGATCTGCAATTATAAAGATAATTCAATTTCAATATCGAGCTCCTCAAAAGCAAGTAAAAGGTGTGTATTTTTTTTTCCAAATTGCGTTAGTCTTGTTTGAAGAATCAAGTTGAATTTATTACAAGGGAATATTGTAGAATAGATATCAATATTGGATTCTAAAATGGCCCCTAAAAATAATTCAACACCCATTAAGCCTTTAGAAAGCTCTACTATGACTCATGAAATTTTTTTCAGAAGGAAAGGAAATCGAATTAAGGGGTATTGCAGGGAAGTCGGGAAAGATAATAAGCTCTAATGTCATGACAAAGCTTCTAAAGAAAGAACAACGAGGCATAATTGCACAATTATGCTCACTAGAAGTTCCAACATCAAAATCATCTATTGTTGCAGATCTCCAAATAGTATTGGACAATCATTCCAAGGTTTTTGAAACTCCAAAAGGACTCCCACTTATTCGTAATCATGATCATGCTATTCATTTGATTCCAGGAATTGTTCCTCCAAACATCAGGCCTTATAGATATCCTTATGTCCAAAAGAGCGAAATTGAATGTATGATTGTAGAAATGTTAGAGGCGGGTATAATTCAACCTAGTCAAAGTTCTTTCTCTGCTCCTGTAGTATTGGTACACAAGAAGGATGGATCATGGTGCATGTGTCTGGATTATAGGGAGCTCAATAAGCTCACCATTAAAGATAAATTTCCCATTCCTTTGATTGATGAATTATTGGATGAATTACATGGAGCAATTTATTTTACCAAGTTGGATCTTTGTTCAGGATATCATCAAATTAGAATGAAGACTGAAGATATTCCGAAAATAGCATTTCGAACTCATGAGGGTCATTATGAATTTTTGGTCATGCCTTTTGGCCTTACCAATGCACCTTCTACATTTCAAGGGTTGATGAATTCCATTTTAAAACCCTTCCTTAGAAAATTTGTGCTAGTATTTTTTGATGATATACTAATCTACAACGGGTCTTGGAAGGATCATGTTCAACATGTTGACAGGGTGCTCAAACTATTGCAGGAGAAAAAATTATATGCAAAAACATCCAAATGTTTTTTTGGAGTACAAGAGGTGGAATATCTGGGTCATATTGTATCTCATGAGGGTGTTAAGGTAGACCCTAACAAAATTAAAGCCATTAAGGAATGGAAATTCCCCACAACCATAAAGCAGTTGCGAGGATTTCTTGGGTTAACAAGGTATTATCTAAATTTTGTTAAGAATTATGGGATAATAGAAGCACCTCTAACAACATTATTGAAGAAACACTAGAAAATTCGGTGGAATTTCCGACGGCCAATTCGTCGCTATTCTGACACATAGTCGTTGCAAGAGCGACAGTTCGAGGACGGGAAAAACGTGGTTTGCCATACCGTCACAATTCCGATGCACTTAAAAAGTGTCGCACTATCGACACTTTTTCCGTCGCTTCCAAACGAGCGTCGCTCTTCCAACATTTCCCAAACCGTCGCACTTCCGACGTTTGGAAACTGTCACAATTCCGATGAAATGTGGTCCGACGTTTTGAACGTCGCTCTTCCGACGTTTGTAAACTGTCGCAATGCCGACAAAATGTGGTCCGACGTTTTGAACGTCGCTCTTCCGACGTTTGTAAACTGTCGCAATTCCGACGCAATGTGGTCCGACGTTTTGGACGTCGCTCTTCCGACGTTTGTAAACTGTCGCAATTCCGACGAAATTTGGTTTGATGTTTTGAACGTCGCTCTTCTGACGTTTGTAAACTGTCGCAATTCCGATGAAATGTTGTCTGACATTTTGAACGTCGCTCGTTCGACGTTTCTATACTATCGCTCTTCCGACCTTTTTAAGCTGTTGCAATTCTTACGCTTACAAGGCGTCGGTATACCGACGGCGGGTTCAATTTTAAAAAATAAAATGAAAATTTAAAAGAGGAAAAACGTTGTTTTGAATATATTATATGAAGTAAAACAGTCCATGAAGTCATTACATTTTCACATATGAAGATTGGAATCCAAATATCCATCCAAAAAAGTGGAAGTCCCACCCCAGACAATGATAGAAAAATACCCTATGTCACATATAGGGCCATGATATAAAACCAAGTAACGGTCCACATGGAGATTATCGACAATCTGAGAAAGCATCCAAATATGCCCGAGGCATCTATAAGAAAGTGAAATAGTAGTATGTAGAATAGTAAAGCAACAGATAGAGTACCGACGTCCATTGTTTCAAATACAAATTAAAGTACCCAAAATCCTTGAACAGAGAAAAACGCTAATCATGTGAGGAGTGTGATATGTCCAAAATATAAAAAGACCATCAGACCATATCAATAAACCAGAAACATAGACCAACATCGCTAGTTTTGAAGGCAGAGTGATAAACATTGATCATTTTTTTTTCACAAGAGAAAAAACGTTGTTTTGAATATATTATATGAAGTAAAACAGTCCATGAAGTCATTACATTTTCACATCTGAAGATTGAAACCCAAATATCCATCCAGAAAAGTGGAAGTCCCACCCGAGACAGTGATAGAAAAATACCCCATGTCACATACAGGGACTTGATATAAAAACCAGTAACGATCCACATGGAGATTATCGACAACTCTGAGAAAGCATCCAAATATTCCCAAGGCATCTATAAGAAAGTGAAATAGCAATATGTAGAATAGTAAAACAACAGATATAGTACCGACGTCCATTGTTCCAAATACAAATTAAAGTACCCAAAATCCTTGAATAGATAAAAATGCTAATCATGTGAGGAGTGTGATATGTCCAAAATATAAAAATACCATCAGACCATATCAATAAACCAGCAACATAGACCAGCATCGCTAGTTTTGAAGGCAGAGTGATAAACATTAATCATTTTTTTTTCACAAGAGAAAAAACGTTGTTTTGAATATATTATATGAATTAAAACAGTCCATGAAGTCATTACATTTTCACATCTGAAGATTAGAACCCAAATATCTATCCAGAAAAGTGGAAGTCCCACCCCAGATAGTGATAGAAAAATACCCCATGTCACATACAGGGACTTGATATAAAACCCAGTAACGGTCCACATGGAGATTATCGACAATCTGAGAAAGCATTCAAATATTCCCGAGGCATCTATAAGAACGTGAAATAGAAGTATGTAGAATAGTAAAGCAACAGATAGAGTACCGACGTCCATTGTTCCAAATACAAATTAAAGTACCCAAAATCCTTGAACAGAGAAAAATGTTAATCATGTGCGGAGTGTGATATGTCCAAAATATAAAAAGACCATCAAACCATATCAATAAACTAGCAACATAGACCAGCATCACTATTTTTGAAGGCAGAGTGATAAACTTTAATCATTTTTTTTCATAAGAGAAAAAACGTTGTTTTGAATATATTATATGAAGTAAAACAGTCCATGAAGTCATTAAATTTTCACATATGAAAATTGGAAACCAAATATCCATCCAGAAAAGTGGAAGTCCCACCCCAGACAATGATAGAAAAATACCCCATGTCACATACAGGGACATGATATAAAACCCAGTAATGGTCCGCATGGAGATTATCAAAAAATCTGAGAAAGCATCCAAATATGCCCGAGGCATCTATAAGAAAGTGAAATAGAAGTATGTAGAATAGTAAAGCAACAGATAGAGTACCGACGTCCATTGTTCTAAATACAAATTAAAGTACCCAAAATCCTTGAACAGAGAAAAAAGCTAATCATGTGAGGAGTGTGATATGTCCAAAATATAAAAAGACCATCAGACCATATCAATAAACCAGCATCTCTAGTTTTGAAGGCAGAGTGATAACCTGTCAACACATAAAATAGTATCATAAAGCGGATACAGGAAATGTGCAGAGACATGTACTGTTGATATACACCTCACACAAAAATCATCCATGATAGAGCAAAAATATGTATAAATCTAGGGTCGATTGTATGTTTTGGCTTGCTTGTTCCCGGAAATAAAAACCATCTGCAGAAACCCAGGCTCGCTTGTAAGATTAGGCTCACTTGATTCCAAAATTGGTAACCATCAGTTGCATCCAAGATGTAAGGTTCAGGCTCGCTTGTTTCCATTAGTAGCCCGCTACAGCATCCACCCTGTTCATAGCAAAAAGGCTCCTGTAGATATACAGAGAAAGAGTATAATACGTAGACCATATAAACATGGCTCTGTATTTCAAAAAACATGTTTAAAATAGAAACAAGGAAACATTTGTTTTTCTAAGTAAAGTTAATCTATTAACAATGGGAATAAAATTACACCGAAGTCAAAAACATTGCCCAGACTCATGGAAAATTTGTCATCAAAAAATCAAAAAATTAAGAAGACTGCCCTCATATGGGGAAACCAGTCTTGACCGTTTAATTTACAGAATTCAAAAATATTACAAAGGTCCAGCACAGTAAAATAATCTAAAATTAGCCCAATTAAGTGGGCCGCAAAGTAAGAAAAACAAATTAACCAAACTACTCCTCCGGCTCCTCGACGATTCAGCACCATCCTTCGGAAGGTCTAGGATCACTAGGTGCTACCTCCACAGTCATGCCATCGCTCCCCTCATGAAGGCCCGAATGCTGGCCGGATTTTTCTGAGCTCAGACCCACCGGACGGGTTCATTGTTCTTCCATTTGGGCCTCCTCACGGAAAACCACAGTAATTGAAGCTGTGATTCGTGGGAAGTTCAGAGAGAAATTAAAGGAAAAAAGCGCAGTACGCATCCTGGGAGAAGGTGAAGTTGTGGGAAAATGAGGAGCAGGGGAGCCCATACGATGGCCAGATCCTATAACCTGACCCCGCCCACTTCTAGTATCTGGATAGCGACCTGCGTGATAATCACTGGACTGGGAAGTCGACTCGGTTGAGGGGCTGGAGGGAGCGCACAGGGGTTGACCTCTAGTGCTCCCCCTGCGGCAATGCATCCTTTGATGCAGGCGAGGCATGGGTGCAGTCTCAGTAGTGGGCACAAGAGGAGACGGAGAAGCAGAATTCCAAGAAACAGAGGAAGACAGACAAGGACCAGACCGAGAGAAATGTAGATATGCAGCAAGGTCTAAGCAGCAGTTGAGCTGGCCACTTCTCCTTCTCGTCACAGTGAGAAGGCAGTGTAACCTAGCAACCGGCTCGTCTGAAAAACCATAGCGAAATGCCATTTTATTGACCCGACCGTAATGCAATCGAAGGACGCCCATCATAATTAATCTTTGATCATTAATGAGAGCCAAAGGCCGGATCATATTGGAGCATGCGGAATCGCTAACAGGAGTGGAGGTCTGATCTTGAATAGTGTTAAAACTTAATGTGATTAGACGTGAAAACCTTGGAACTTAATTGAACAGCGTTAAAACTTAATGCGATTGATATGAAATCGCCACATCCATGTCCCATCGCCTTAAACGCCATCGAATGCACTCGCATCTGGGAACAAGGCAACATTTGATTGAGGACACATGGCAGAAATTGATTGGAGTGTATCTTTGTTTGGGCCGCTCGCGCAGTGGAAATCCGGACCTGAAAAAGATTAGGGCGAATTTGATAAGAAATTCGCGTCACAACTCTCCCTCCGTACGCCAACCCAACTTCAGACCCGAAAAATATTAGAGAGGAATTCAATTGGTTTTCGCGTCACAAAATTGGCCGACGTTAGCAGGCTATTTTGGAACGCGAATTTGGTTTGAATTATGGTTTATCGTCGTTTGAAGTCCGGCGAGCTTGACTTAAGAACAATTTTGTTTGATCCTATCTTATAAAATTTGTGTTGGTTTTCATTGATAATACGCATATTTATAATAAATCATGGGAATACCACACTAAACATGTGGAAAAGTTATATAAATTATTGATAACAATCATTTTTATGTAAAAATATCCAAATGTGCTTTTGGGAAATAAGAATTCGAGTATTTGGTTCATATTGTTTTAAAGGAAGGAGTGAAGTTGGAGCCTCAAAAGATGCAAGCTATTACAAAATGACCTATTCCTAAGAAAATCAAGGTTCTTAGAAGATTTTTTATACTTACATGATATTATTGATAATTCGTTAAGAATTATGCATGCATTTCAAGTCCACTCACATATCTCTTGAAGAAAATATCATTTATATGGAATGATGAGGCTACTTTGGCATTCTCTCTTTTAATGGATGCCATGTCTTCTACACCAACATTGGTTGCACCTACTTTTGGTAAAACATTCATAGTAGAGTGTGAGGCACTAGGACAAGGAATTTATGTAACATTAACACAATAAGGTATATCATTGGCTTTTAAAAGCAAGGAATTCAAAGAAAATATTTGGTGAAATCTACGTATGAAAAATAAATGGAAGCAATATTACATGCAATAAAAAATGGGGATAGTATATCATTGGGAGGTACTTTAAATTCAAGATATACCATGATAGCATAAAGTATTTTTTGAAGCTATGATTTTCATTAGAATATTAACAAAAATGAGGAGAAAAAATGCGAAGTTTTAATTTTGAGATAATCTGCAAAAAGGGTAAGGAAAATTTAGTACATGATGCTCTTTCTAAAATAGAAGAGGCCTCAAATTTATATCCAAATACATTTTCTATTCCTAGGTGGCTAGAAGAAGCTTGCCATAATGGAAAAATTACAATAGTACTAAACAAAAACTAAAATTTATAAAGGATGGGATGAACTCTATGGAGCATTGGGAGTGAAAGAGAGATATACTTTGGTGCAAATGTAGAATATTTTTATGCACGCAAGCATATTTGAATAAACAAATATGAAGGGATTCCCATGTATCTCTGATGGTAGGACGCAGGGTTCCTTAAAACATCTCAAAGGATCAAAAAATATATTTTTGGAAGGAATGAAGAAAGATATTCAAAATTTTGTAAGAGAAGGTTAGGTTTGCATAATAAATAAAAGAGAGATAGTAAAATCTCTAGGGTTACTTCAACCATTCCACATACATATTCAAATACTAGAAGATATATCAATAGACTTTATTACAGGGTTATTGAAATATAAAGGTAAGTATTACATTTTTGTGGTCATTTATATAGACAAATTTTGTAAAATTTTTTTGTAGAGCTCAAAGTACATAAGCAACAAGCCAAGTGGAAGAAGTGTCCATGAAAGAAATTCATAGTCTTCATGGTTTTCCTAAAGTAATAGTAACAAGAAACTTTTGGAAATAATTATTTAATATGAGTGGAGAAACACTAGCTGCCATGAGTTCTACATATCAAACACAATCAAATGGTCAAACAAATGTAGTTAACAAATATTTTTAAGGTTATCTACAATGTTACTCTTTAGAAAAGAAATCTTAATGGATGAAGTGGGTTCGTCAAGGAAGAATGGTAATATGATACTACCTATCACACATCTACTAAAATTTCCCCATTTAAGGCCCTTTATGGATATCCAACTCCTAGTATCTCATACTTTTTGCAAGATAAGTCCAAAGTATGGGAAACAGAGTCACATATGGAAAATACTAAAGAAACTTTGAAAATTATTATGGAAAACCTTCAAATGACATGAAACATGATAAAACAACAAGGGGAACAACATTGAAGTGAAAGATAATTTGAGGAGGGTCATTGGGTATTTTTTATATTATAGCATTGTAAGCAATCTTCATTGAAGAAAAAGAAGAATAAAGAATTAGCTCAAAAATGTTATGGCCCTAAATAATTATTCATAGGATTTCACAAGTGGTATAGAAGTTATATTTTCCTTCTTCTTGCATTCATAAGGTTTTTCATGTATCTTGCCTGAAAAAGGTTTTGGGAAAAAATATGCGAATGTAAATAGAACTTCCAAAATTAGATGAAGAATGAAAGTTGATTCTTGAACCACAAAAAGTTATAGATAAACATTCTGTATCTCTTTGACATATAACCATTATGAAGTACCTAATCAACTGGAAGAATATTCCTCTAGAAGAAGGTATATGGTAAAATGATCAATTCGTGATGAAATACCCATGGCTAAAGGGTTCGTTTGAAGTTTTGACAAAGGTTTTGTTATATATTTTATATAACGCACGGTGGAATAGTTTTATTGTTTGTTAAGGTCCCACACAGTGATCAAATTTTAAGGGCAGGGCCGAATTTCAATTAGACGGGCATATATCTATGTCGCCCTTCCATAATGAAAAGCTTAAAAAAAAAACTTTTCAATTGACCACAATAAATTATTTTTGCATTTCATTTTCAGAAAGACAAAACCATCAATCTTTATATTAATAAAAGATTGTTACATATACAACAATGAAGAAGGCTCCATCTTTCATTGCTTAAATATCTCATTGGAAATGTCAACATAAGTCTTGAAGACACTATTATAAGAATTTGGATACATACCACCGGGATATAGGAGATTCTTATGTGTCGGATTGTGTAATGCAATTTTGACTTTGTCTCACAAGGAGCAGCAGCATGGAGGTCTGGATTTTTCTTATAGAACTTTTATTATTATTATTTGAAATGTTGTTTATAGATATGAATACAACAATGAAATTATGAGCATGGTGGAAAATTAGTCAAGCTCATGATGCCAAACCATGATGATGTAAGTTTGGAATTTAACATTTTTACATGTTAAAGACAAATAGTCAAAATCACTGACAACTTAGTATGCCATAATTAATAATCATTCCCTGTTCACTTTTGTTAATAGTTTTATGTCACATGATGATCTCTCTTCTCTGGCATTGTATTGAAGATCACTATTCTAGGAATAAGGAGTTATTTTCTCCAAAAATAACCCTAGCCAAACATTGACAATGCATCAAGGATATCTCTCTATGCTTCATAAGTACATATGTTCTACTTCTAAATCATGTCTTGGAAGTGGTTGTTTTGCTGGAAATTATTCACCAGTTGGTTTAATACCAAAGTCTTTTTCTCATTTTCAGCATCCAATACATAAAAAAGATAATGGTTTAAAACAACATAAATATTTGAAATTTTGCAAGAATTGTCTGGCACACTTTGAATATTAATTTTGAAGTCAAGTGCATGATGCTGTATAGGATCAAGTGTCATTTTGAATACCAAATGTTTCACAAGAAAATTCTCAACATGCTACCCTGCAGTAAGGATTAAATGACAATATTGCATCAACTATTTCCATAATAAAAGTTCACCTCGGCCATAAGACTAAACAACTACAAATGTTGTATATCTAACAAGACCACACAATCAAATGTATTCCACAAGGCCAATACTGTATGAAAAATGAAAAGGAGTTTGCAACAAAAAATACCTTAGGCAACTAATTCAATTAGATACACCAAACCATCAGCAAAAAGGAAAACCAGCCTACTCAAAAGGCAAGCGTTTACCTCCTTTGACAAAATTTTGAGTTCCGAACAAGGGCCTTTATTGTCTTGTCAATGCCCTAGTAATTTGAATGGGGTTTGCACCTGCTGCAACAACCTAAAAAAAAAGGTTTCATTTCAAATTATTTTCCACAAATTTAAGATACAACCATTGTCAGTTTTGTATTTCCTAACAAGCTCATAAATTTTGACAAAAGAACCAAATTTTTTTAATACCTGATAGCAATTTTTTTCACTCAAAAACTATCTTAGACTCAATAATCCCAACCCAAAACTAAAAAACCAAACACCATAAGACCCTACAAAAATGAATAGATGATCTTAATCCAGTACTATCGACAAAAATTTACCTTTACACCCTCACTTATTAAACCCTGTGCTGTTGAATTTTAACTTCAACTGTTGCAGCAGAAGGACGGATGCAGCAGCAACATTTTTTTTTGGAGGTTGCTTGCACGCCATCCAGAAATTTAATTCAGCATTTAAAATTCCTGCAATTTTTTTTTGTAGACGGCCGCAGCCATATTTATGTAAAGGATTGTATTTAAACACAAAAACCAGCATTAATGCAATTCACCAACTAGAAATTAAACAAACATAAATTTACCCCCCAGTTTTGTAAATTAAAAAGGAGGACATGTGGAGCATTAATATTGGGTCGCATGAAATTGAAGGGAATCTGAAAAACTGAAAACCGGACCCGAATTTTTTATAAGGCACATTGGATTGATAATTCACGTTACAAATTAGGCAGACGTCAACATCCCATTTTGGAATGCGAATTTGGTTTGAAATTCAATCTATTCAGACTTTTGAAGTCCAACAGAAAGGGTTCTTTAATGTTTTGATAGTTTAATTTTATGTATGCTTTAATATATACATATGTTTTAAACATATGTTATATATATATCATATGCGAAATGAAAGGTGGGCCATAAAATTTATTTTTAATTTTTTTTTTTTTTAAAGAGGGTTTATTATAATATGTTTTATATGTTACGACATATAAAAATAAAAAGGACAAAAAAGCTTGGTAGTTTTTTTTATAGATAGTACGTAAATTTTTTATTACACAGCAGTGTGTAAAAAGTGAAATACTGAGTGTAACTTTTTAAGTGTGTATGCACAACAGTGCGAAAGTGAAAAACACAACAGAGTGTTTTAGAGACGAAGTATGTTTGTTTTGAACAGACAGTGAGTTGGTTTTATGCACTGCATTTTGTAGCAGTCATAATTTTGTAATCCCTCTCAGTGAGGAAGAAGTGTAATAGTTTTTTTTTGAGTTATTGAAGGGAATTGAAGTTTGTTTTCAAAGTATTGAAACTCTGTCTCCTGTCAAAGAAATTTTTATTTTCTCTCTGTTAGAGGAAGGGAGATTTATTCTCCATTCATTGTTCTGGAATTTTTCAATATTCCAACATGTGCAAGAACAATAGATGTTGTGGTTCCATCCCCAGCTAAATCATTTGTCTTTGCCGCAGCTTGCCTTACCAACTTGGCCCCAATATTTTCAATTGGGTCCTCTAATTCAACCAATAAAAAGGCCAAAACCATAGCATTGAGATACATTTCATTACACTGTCAATAACAATAAAATTTGATTCAGCCATAACCCTTTCCTTTTATTGTTGTGAAAATCTTTACGCATTACTCTAATGTGGCTATTCCATAGGCCAAGTAGACCACTAGGTAACAAATATGTTTCCTTTCACCTTTGAGTTTTCAAATTATGCCTACCAAATATAAGACATTTAAGAGGGGGAACTAATACAACGTTAAAAATAAAACCAGAGCACACATCTAAAAATTACCTCCTTAGCTACTGTCACACCATCATTAACTATTTTCGAAGAACCATGCTTGCTCTCCAAGACAACATTTTTCCCCTCGCCCCAAGGGTGACTCCAAAAATATCAACAAGTTTGTTCACACCGCCTGCAAGACAAATTGACAATGCTTTTAGTAAGTGTGCAATTGAATGCCAGACCATATGCCAAAACAACCCTCCATGAAAAATTAAAATAACACATTAAAATCGACTATAAGTGGACAAGGAAAGATCCACCGCAGTGAAGTTTCACGTGCAGGTGACCTTCCTTTAAACATATTTTTTTCTCTGACCTACAATTTTTTTGTCACTGAGCCATCCTTGTTGAAGTACAACTCCTTTTCTATAGCTCTTGTATTAACTACCTTCTCTATGTTGCGTAATCTTAGAGTCCCTCTTCTGCTTGAGCGATTAAAGGAAATGGGTGAAAAAACTGAAAGAGAAGACAATTGTCTGCCATAATTATCAAACATTGCACCCAACTTCTTCCCCTTTCCATTGTTACCCAATGAGGTAGATGTGGCAATTGTTGTCATATTTCCCAAAGCAAAGGCCATCTTCTCTTATCCTGAATATAGAATTACAAGATATTCATATTATTATGAACCTTAAAAAACATGACTCCCATTACTAAAAACCACTTTTAAGTTGTAACAGGCAAACTAAACAACTATCGCAACTTTTGGCAACTTCTGGAGCATTAAGAGAGAAACAACCAAAGCGAAATACAACCAAAATCCTTATTTTAATGAGACCGGACTATATATTTGCATTAAGATAATAGAAAAAAATCACGACTATATTAAGGCCAGCACAAAACAATCTTTAACCAGTGTCTCTCACGGCCTTCAGGTTGCCATGCTAGAGGTTGCATATTTTTAATTTAAATTATTGACCTCTCGTGCCCATCTATGAATGCATCCAATGGGATATCTACATCAAATGCTCCTTTATATCCCCAAAAAAAAATTCCCTACTACAAGAGCACCAGTATTGATGGATCACCCCACACCATCCCACCCACTAGAAATGGTGAAAAAGGAAACCCGAGAAAATTCTGAAATATCTCAAGATGAATATATGGGTGGTTCTTATGAATCAACCAACCATTTAGAACATGCTCATCAATCCAAACCATGAGTATTATGTGATGATATTCAAGCAGACATTGAATCAGATTTCTGAAGCTATGTTAGAGAAACCCTAAACTCTCACTAAAAATAGGTGAAATGTGGCACCACTCAGAGATTGACATCTGCCAATTGGTAAAAGTGGTAGAAAATTGGCATGCTCAAACAACGAGGTGATGCAGGAATGACATGAGGGAGAAAATATCAGAAAAGCCCCAAATCTGGACAACTAAAGCTCATCACCAACCTGAGATTGACAACTTTACATGATGTAATCTATGAAATCGTAAATGGAGAAATAACAGTAACAATAAAGTAACCTATGTAACAATAAATTCAGATTAATCCTAGGAGTGGTAATGGGAGAAATCATAGTGAAAAATAGGAAACATGCAGAGTTGCTTACAATCAAATAGATGAAAAAACACATAAAAAAACCTAGATAATAATCATGAACAAGCTTAATATTGAATTATGAACTATAAAGGAACTTACAAAATGTGACATTACGAACCTGGTCAAGCGCACAAGCAAAAATATCCTAGACATGACCCTGGTTGACAAGTTGTATTGCTCATGATGCAAGAGGATTTGTACCGGCACTGCCAAGTCAATCAAAATCCATCATTATCTATACAATAAATACAAGTAATTGATGTAGTATTTTTTACTCTAAGATGAATTCTTATGATAATGTTAGAACATATGTTGAAAATTTCAAAACATACCTGAATAAGCTCCTCTTTGTTTCAAGAACAATTTATTGGAGTCGCATGAACTTGGAACAAGCCTCCCATGATCTAAAAGAGTAGCAACTAAGTCAACAGTGACTTTTTTGTTGCTACGCTGGATCGAGGGAGGTTTTCTCCAAGATTAAATCACTCCAATAAATTATTCTCTACTAAACAGGGCCAACCACGTGAAGGTGGAAGCTCTTATACCCCCCCCCCCCCTTCACATCACTCTCAATTCCCCAATACCCAATCTATATTTCATTTTTTACTTTCATGAGCATAAAAAAAAATATTCAATAACTAATAAAAAAACAATTCAACAAAAAGTACGCAAGGAAACATTGCAATTAATGCTTCACATAAAAATAGTATGATAAATGAGTTTTTTATATAACGCAAAAAACGTTCCAAGTATGGTAACGTTTGTCTTATAATAATACAATATTTTACATTATCAAAATTTCTTTTTCTTCTTCCTATTTCTAAATGTCCTAATTACATCATCAATATCATCGTGCTCTGCTCCTATTTCATGCCTTTCGACCCGCACTGCTGACCTAGTTGCGTAGTCACGATGTCTGGTCTCATCCAGTGACGGGGCATTGCCTACAAAAACAGATAATATTCAATTTTAATTGTCAGTTTTTAAATATCATTGAACTAGTTCGGTAATATTAATAAAAAAAATTGTAATGAGATTATTTACCTGGTGCACCATTTGTCGCCGCTGACCTAGTTGCGTAGTCACGATGTTTATTCTCATCTAGTGACGGGGCATCGCCTACAAAAACAGATAATATTAAATTTTAATTGTCAGTTTTTAAATATCATTGAACTAGTTCGGTAATATTAATAAAAAAAATTGCAATGAGATTATTTACCTCGTGCACCAGTTGTCGTCGTTGGGACTGTTGCCCTATCTTCCTCTCTGGTGGTAAGATCCTCAAGGGAAACATTCTCTGTCATTTAAAAAAAAAACGTTATAAGGACAACCATCAAGGTATAATTAGAAAAAAATATAAGTGGAAATTAATTACCGTCACGGCCCTCACTGATAGTAGCATTGTCGGCCTGGTCCCCACTACAATGATTAGGTTGCACGTGAGGATCATCTACATCTGGCTCTAAAACTGGGTTATTTGCCTCGTCGATAGTGCTGCTCCCATGATTTAAACAAATTTTTTAGACATTAAATTTATGGATGAAAACAAACATATTGAAAGGTTAATGTTTTACCTTATCAGGTATTATGGATCTTGGGATCTGCCCCAAGCTTCTGCGACGTTCAATTACGGCTTGATAGTTGAAATGGAAAGCGATATTTTTATCTTCCTCTGTAGTTTCTGTTCTGAAGTCATCACCCTACATTGCATATGATTGTGTATTTTTAATCATATTTGATAGGATTACAAAAACGTTGGAAGGAGATACAATTAATTATAAGATTTTTAGCTACTTAATTACAATTCTTGTAGCTAATTTCAAGTAGCTGCCCTGGGCTAGCTTGTGATGGCCCTTTTTTTCAATCCTAGCTTTGGTTGCCTTTGAGGTGTCAGGAAACCTAGCATCAAAAGATTGAAGTCAGATATGATGTAGCACACTTTTATTTTAGACATAGAGAAAATTAAAGTTATTGAATTAAAGTTGTAAATTACCTTGCGGGTCCAGTTGGCATTTTTCCTTCTTTCTTTGCCCTTTTCTCTTTCCGTCATGGATGAGTGCTCTCCACTCACTCTCTGGAACTGTGAGAGGAAGCTCGTATCTAGGGTTAAATTGAAATTGCGTCCTATAGGTGTCCCTGTTATATTTCAAATATTTGCCGGCTACCCGAGCCACCGATGTTATGTCAAATGTGCCGACCCCAAAAAGGGCTTCTAGATAATCTAGAAGTTCTTTTTTCAGGTTGGAATTCTGGGAATTCCACCCTATGCGTATGGTTGGGCCAAAAATTACCAACGCATGGATATCTAAAAACCTGTAGAACTCATTGTTTCCTACACAAAAAAAAAGATATTATCATTAATTTAAAAATAAAAATCATGATAAATATGTTTTAGATAAAGTACATGAAATAGTTAAAATATTAAAATTCACCTGGGAGTTGTACGTGCTTTATAGGGACACCTTCATCGTTCACCAACAATGTGCCATTAATGTTCCCTGTGGAGCTGACACATGTATCTCTAGGAAACGCAATAATGTAGTTGGCCATATCAGCCTCATCATTGCCAACACGTTCAACAGTTGGATGGGTGTCTGCTTGGGCAGGGTGTGTTTCTTGGCTGGCACTTAAAGGAGTAGAAGGTGTACGAGAGGGTTTCTGGACAATCTCTTGCCCTTGTGTCCCACTACCACCAACACCAGGTTCAACAAGTGCCAGAAAACGCTACATACAAAAGAAATTTTTGTTAGTTTAGTCAATGTAAAAATTAAAAATCAAACTATCAGAATTCATCTCATGTAGAACAAAAAAAATATCCTTTTGACTTTTTATTATTACCTAATATGTTTCTAGCTGGCTCATAAGTTTTTTTATCCTCTCTTCTATTTCAGGTGTTTGAGGTGCGTCTATCAAAGTATTAAATTCCAACCTTGCATCTCGTGCCTTTTTTCACAACAAGAACACTGGAGATAGGGATGAAGAAAGCTCTTCCTCAAAGAGGGAATCATCAGGCGTACCATGGCTAGGTGTCTGCATATTTGAACAAAATTAATATTATTTCAGTTATGTAAATAACTAAAATACCTGAAGATAGAGCAATGCTAGCACTTTACATGTTCTTCCGCTGACCTCTTTCCGCGATCATCCTGTATCGGGGTTGTTCCTGTACTGCCCTGATCAGTCTGCCACATTGCAATAAAATTATAAATGTAAAAACTTGAAAACAATATCTAACTTGAAAACACAAAATGAAAACTGAAATAATTTCTAATAAGACACCGGAAGACAAAGTTAGAGTTTCAAATATGCCTTGCATTGAATTCAGTCCTGGAAACATTTCATTGCACATTAAGGCACCCAAACAAGAGACGAGTTGACAATGAAGACCTTATTGAATATATTGTTGGATCAACTTCTAGTAAACTTGTTGTGAAGACCTTGAGGACATTTTTGGAGCAACATTGTTGAAGTTGATGGTATAGCATTGTTGGAGACGATCTTGAAGGGCCTTGAAGTGAAGCTTTTGGAGCAACTATTGAAAATTCCTTAGAGCATTTAAGTAAGGCACTTTCTATCTTCCATCACCTTTTTCCTTTCAATATCCTTTAAACGATTTTTTTGATATTTAATTTTTGAAATCAAGTTATAATTACTTGATTATATGTGTTTGGGGACTTTCCCTTTGAAATTACCCAAAAATACCTTGGCAATTTTATCTTTAGGATGCATGTCTGACCCTATTGTTCAATATTTTGATTGATAGTAGTAAACATAGAGAGTTAGGGGGCTCTTGACTTGGTTTTGTTGGGCCATTAGATCCCTAACATCTACTAGGGAGAACCCCCCTTGAGTTGGAGGAGAGCTAGCCCAAAGTGAAAATAGGTTGGTGAGGTGACAATGGGGCTATTGAATTACACATGGTATCACACTTTAGCTTTAGGACTTTATCTTGAGAAGTGCGAGATTTTTCTATATCAATTCTCAAATTGTTTACAACACTATTGTTAAGAACTAATAAGAAGTGATGTTGAGGGGTTTTTGGGTATAAGAAACAATACCATTTAAAAACTAGGGTTCTTATTCCTTGGCATTCCTTCACCTGGGCCTAGGGGCACACTAGAATAATTTCACACTAAACCATGCAAACTTAAAAGTAACTTAACATATCCATAAAGTAATAATAATCATAATTCCTAATTTCCTATTGTATGATATGATGCAAATTATTCAAACATGAAGCAATGAAGACATGCAATGTCTGAATTTCAAGATTGATGAACCAATACAAGAAGTTAGAAACTACAACTTTGATTCAATACTCTGTGTCCTAAATCCAGGAAGGAATCTAGTTTGTAGTACATAACATGCATCATGTATTATCAATTCTTAATTGACAACAACTAAAGGACATCTACGTCATCAATTCCTTCCCATTTTGTGTTTTTATGTTATATTCCTTATAAAAGTGTCAAATTTCTCTCAAAGTAAGCAACCACTGAATAAAATAAAAAATAGTTAAGATATGATTGAGAAATGGTCATTTATTTCTTGAAAGGATCTTCACGATTTATTTGGTTGTTTTTCATCTCAAGAAACAAGAAATGACCTAAGAAACTATCGTGATGTAATATAAGAAACAACACGATGCAATGGCCATTTTCAAAGCCAAATGATGTCCATTGAGGACATGGCCTTTATTTGGTTCATGTTTCATAGGAGTTTCGGGTAGAAATGGAACTTTGTTGTACCATTTCCAATAGTAAAAAGGGAAAACCTTCTTTTTCCATGGGAAATAATTTACCTTTCCTTTTTCAAAATAATCTAAATCACAAAAAATATGAACTATACTGCACACATCCTTGGATAATGTGAAAGTTGAAAAGGAATACCCTACACAAGTGATGCACACATGTACATTTGAACACTAATAGATTTTTGTAGTTGAAATGAAATGCTTGTTTTCATTTAAATGTAGGGTTTTTAAAGCAGGGAGAAATAATGGCTGCCAAATTAATAAGCGTTTCTTTGGGAAAGATTTAAATCTTGTATTGGGTGATGAAGATAATAGAGGGTATTGAATCTTGATTCTTTACATTTAGAGAGAACCCTACAGCCTAACACAATCCAATGGAATTCACCAAAAAAACCCAAATAGAGTCAACCCTACTATAGGAGGAAGGGCCTGCAGTAATAACTTACCATTTTGCAAGAGCTGAGGGTGAATGATGTTCTACAAGAGCTGAGGGTGAACGCTGAGGGCGAATGCAGGGTGAATGTTGTTCTGCAAGAGCTCAAGGCGAATGCTGAGGGTGAATGCTGAGGGCGAATTTTGTTCTGCAAGAGCTGAGGGCGAATGCTAAGGGCGAATGTTGTTCTGCAAGAGCTGAGGGCAAATGTTGTTCTGCAAGAGCTGAGGGAGAATGCTGAGGGAAAATGTTGTTCTGCAAGAGCTGAGGGAGAATGCTGAGGGCGAACACTAATATATTTTTTTAGTTGAAATGCAATGCTTGTTTTCATTTAAATGTAGGGTTTTTAAAGCAGGGAGAAATAATGGCTGCCAAATTAATAAGCGTTTCTTTGGGAAAAATTTAAATCTTGTATTGGGTGATGAAGATAATAGAGGGTATTGAATCTTGATTCTTGATATCTAGAGAGAACCCAACAACCTAACACAATCCAATGGAATTCACCAAAAAAACCAAAATAGAGCCAACCCTACTATAGGAGGAAGGGCCTGCAGTAAGAACTTACCATTTTGCAAGAGCTGAGGGCGAACGTCGAGGGTGAATACAGGGCGAATGCTATTCTGCAAGAGCTCAAGGCGAATGCTGAGGGCGAATGTTGTTCTGCAAGAGCTCAGGGCAAATGCTGAGGGCGAATGCTGTTCTGCAAGAGCTCAGGGCAAATGCTGAGGGCGAATGCTGTTCTGCAAGAGGTCAGGGCAAATGCTGAGGGCGAATGCTGTTCTGCAAGAGCTAAGGGGGAATGTTGAGGGCGAATGTTGTTCTGCAAGCGCTGAGGGAAAATTCTGAGGGAAAACGTTGTTCTGCACGAGCTGAGAGCGAATGCTAAGGGAGAATGTTGTTCTGCAAGAGAGGAGGGCGAATGCGTGCGTGATATCAGACGTTAATGTAGCTATTGCGATGGATATAAGTTTCGTATTTTTAATAAAATCATTTTTATGTAGCGCGCATATAAGTTTCGTATTTTTATGTAGTGCGCATATAAGTGTCGTTATACCGATGGCGAAAAAAGCGTCGCTATTGCGACAGATGCCTCCAAACGTCGCAATTGTGACACTTAGACATTGTGTCGCACTTGCGACGTTTGGAGGCAGTTGTCGCAATAGCGACGCTTTGGGGCATAGTATCGCAATTGAGACGTCTTCCTCCAAACGTCGCAATTGTGACACTTTGTATAAGTGTCGGTATTGCGACACTTTTCTATAAACGTCGGTATAGCGACGGTTTCGGGCGGGATTGAAAAAATTTGGGGAAATTTCCGACATTTGGTCAAAAGCGTCGGAACCAAGTGCTCATTCCCCAAATGTATTAGTGAAAGACTTTTAATCCCCCACATGGACTCTGAGAAGTAACCGTGCCTAACAGACATCTTAAAGAGGAAATGTGCCTAGCACCAGTCTTAGCTATGCGAGAATTCACAAAAACATTTATTGTGGAATGTGATGCCTCGAGAAATGGAATTGGCACTTTTTTAATGCAAGAAGGAAGACCCATTGCTTTTGAAAGTCGTCCAATAAAAGGAAAGTATTTAAAAAAATCTATTTATGAGAAGGAAATGTTAGCAATACTAGATGCACGAAAGGAATGATGACCTTACCTAATAGGAAGACACTTCAAGGTAAAAACCAATCATGATAGTCTTAAACACTTTTTGGAACAAAGAGTATCTTCAGAAGAGCATAAAAAATGGGTCACAAAGATGTTTGGTTATGACTTTGAGAAATAATGTGAGAAGTTAAATGTTGCCGGATGCACTTTCAAGAAATAGTGAAGAGGTGGAAGCATTGCTTTGTGCCATTTCTATTATCCAACTAGATTGGATAACCAAAGCAAGGGATGAATGGAAGAAGGACGAAGAAGTGTGGACACTCATTCAAAAGTTGCAGCAAGATCCTAGTACATCCGATACATTTATTTGGAAAAATGATTCCTTATGGTACAAATATCGCTTATATCTTTGTAAGAATTCCCAACCAAAACAAAATATTCTTTTGGAATTGCACACTTCTCCTTTAGGAGGACACTAAGGATTTTTTAAAACTTACCACAAGGTGAAGAAAGATTTTTTTTGGGATGGCCTTAAATCTGATATTCAAAATTTTGTGGCGAAATGTTTGGTTTGCCAACAAAATAAAGTTGAGACAATTAAGACCCTGGGTCTTCTACAACCTTTATCTATTCCAAGTCAACGTTGGGAGGAGATTTCAATGGATTTTATCACAGGTTTATCTAAGTCCGAAGGAAAGAGTGTCATCATGGTGGTAGATGATAGACTTACCAAGTATGCACACTTTTGTGCATTATCTCATCCATTTAAAGCAAGTACAATTGCTACTACATTTATGGACACAATTCAAAAGCTACATGGAAACCCAAGGGTTATTGTGAGTGACGGAGAGATCCCATTTTCTTGGAAATTTTTGGACGAGTTATTTCTTGTTTGAGTACTCAATTAGCTCATAGCTCATCTTATCATCCTCAATCCGATGGTCACATCAGGAATAGTAAATAAATTTTTGGAAGGATATCTTCGTGTTTTGTATACGATAAAAAAACAAATGGGTCAGAAGTGGTTACCTCTAGGGAATGGTGGTGTAACTTCCTTCATGCTGACAAAAATGACCCCATTTATGGCACTTTATGGATATCATCCACCATCCATCACATCATCTTTAAGAGAAAATTCGAAGGTTCAGCGATGGAAGATCACATCGAGCATCAACAGAAAGTTCTCCAACTCTTAAGACAACACAGTTGGCACAAACGAATGAAACAACGAGAGCGAGATCAACATCGCGGCCCGAGAGAAGTTTTGATGTAGTATATTGGGTATTTTTACAGCTACAACCATACAATCAAATGTCCCTCAAGCAAGCTAAGAAGGATAATAAATTAACGCAAAAGTACTATGGTCCTTACAAGGTATTGAAAAATATTGGTACTATGGCATACAAATTGGAGCTTCCTGCTTCTTCGCGAGTGCATCCAGTTTTCCATGTTTCATGCTTAAAGAAGGATATAGGTGAAAATATTCCATTTCAAACAATATTGCCAAAACTTGATGAGGAAGGAAAAATCATATTGGAACCTGAAGCGGTCACGGAAACAAGAACTCGACAGCTATGGAATCGGTCAATTTCAGAGTATCTCATCAAGTGGAAGAGCTTACCCACTGAAGATTCTACATGGGAGGATGAGAATTTTATACAGAAGCACCCAGAGCTACTCAAGCGTTGAGGACAACACTTTTTTGAAGGAGAGGGGCATTTTAGGTCCCTATATTACTAGTATAGTCCCTTATTGTTGTTAGTGTAACCCCCTTATTGTTATTGTACCCTTGTAACCCCCATATTGTTATTATTGTGCCCTTAAATTATTATTGTTAGGTTGGATAGGATTACATTGTGGCCCTACTAGGATTACATTATGGCCCCATGGACTCCTATATATAGAAATTAGGTTTTGTAATTTGAATCATCCAAGAATTGTTCATTCATGTAATGTATTGGAGGTTTCCCCCTCGAAGTGGCTTATTTCTAAGGCGTTGATATCTCTTTTCTTCTCTTTTTGGAGCTGTTTTCACAGCAATGAATCCTACATGTGTCATCTTCTTGGTTCTGTAGTATGTTGAGCTTGCCAAGCTATAAATAGAACACACATTGGTTGTATACACAACAATGATGGTCCATCCCATATCACAATCAAATTGGCATACAATAAGCATAAAATAATCCACATACAAATTTTAGTGAAATTACGCAACAAAACATGATGTTATATACAAAACCCACTCTTACGCAACAAAACATGATGTTATATATAAAACACACTCTTAAATCCCACTTGATTTATGTCTTCTCAATCCAATTTTCCTCTTTTCATTCCATAAGACATCATTGCAATTGAAATATTTAGGATCTATCTTTAGTTTTTACTAAACGTTTACTCTTTAGGAACAAATACAATTTGAAGTTCAAGGCATCGTTTTTGTTTTATTTTTATTTTTTATTTTTTATTTTTAACTAACAAGCTAAGGTTAAATATAGTCCTCATTGACCCACTTATGTATTGTATATCATTCCTTTAGTTTGCATAATATTCATTATTATTCACTTCTCTAACTTGAGAATCAATTATGAATGACTCTCTTAGAAGATCTTCATTCTGAAAGTAGATTAATGAAATATTTTTGAAAGTGGCTTGTAATCAAGAACATCTCCCACAATTACGCAAATATGGTATCTATATTATTGAATCTACCTTGATAACTTTAAGTCAATTTCTTTTCCAACTATGAAATCACTCATGATTTCTATTTAGTAATTAATCAATTCATTTGATTGCATGTCTTATTCCTTACTATTAATATGTACACAACAACAAGCTAGGAAAACCATACATTTACCAAAATGTGATGAATCTTGTTAAATTTAAATAATATTTAGAATATCACAAGGGAATTTCTAGCCTAAAGTTAAACCCTCCCCCCCCTTTTTTTAAGGAGAATCACCACCCTATCAAATTATTACAAAATTTTGTAGGACTAATAAATACTCATACAACTATACATCCCAACACAAAATTCCTAAATCCAACAATCTCTTCCATTCCACATACAATACAATCATCTTAGGCTTCTAAATCATGCAAGAATTCCAATTCATCAAAATGTGATCTCACTCCCCTTCAATTTTTCCCTCAAAAATATCACAAGCACATATTCTTGTAAAATAAGAACTCAACTAAGATTTTCATTAATCACCTGCTTTTTTTCTTTAAGTTCAAATAAAACAAGTTCTCACCACATAAAAAATTTACCTTCTAACCATGTTATTCTCTTAACAATTTATAAACAATTTGAATTTTGACGCAATCGCCTAACTAACAATAGTTTAGAGCAATACATGAGTTCAATCCTCATAATTTCTCTAATTAATTTGGTTAAATATAATGCAACCAATATTCGACTGATAAAATCATTAAAGAGACTATTATGGCTTTCCTAGACCTATTTTTTCTTAAACCAATAGAAAAGTTATTTCATCAACTTATCACAATAATATTTTTCTACATTTCAATAATATGAAAGTCATTTTAATTCTACCTAAATTCAGCACATACAAAAGGATTACAATATTAGAGGATATATATCTAGTTCACACTTGACTCCATATATCAAAATCAATTATTTCAAATGTTATAAACCACCTAATGGTGTTCAGTATACCAATCTTAGTATCTTCATTTGTAATAAAAAAAAAATGGATTTAAAGCTCAAGCAAATTCGTGTTACTAATCTCTATCGATTTAACTTTAATTACAAATAATCACTCCTTAATACTTGGGTTTAACCCCAACTTTCTCAAGCACATTTTTTTCCTAGCATGTCTTTAAGCATTTTAACATATTGCTAATAATATGTCTTAACAAAAATACAAACGAATATAAGAAAGCATTTTTTTTTCTTTCATGGGTTTCTAAATGAAATAATAATAATAATATCCTCTATGCAACCAATATGCTTCCAAGTCAAGATATACAACAACTCAACATGCATGCAAAATCAACATTCATAAATCATCAACCTACAAGTAAGCATGTTGGCCCATTAGGCCCTAGTGTTGTAACTGGCTCTGATACCATATGTAAGGTCCCACCTTACCCACCATAAAAAATATAGAGAAGTAGAGGTCACATTAATCACTAATACTCATTTGCACAAAATCCTAAATAATTAGTCACTATAAAATTGTTCCCAACATCAAGCCCTTTTTTTATGAAAGCTTTAGATAATACAATAAAAAAATGTCTTATTCTCTATTCATACTTCAGAAAATTATTAAATTTATTTTCACATTCATACCAAAAACTTGCAGACATAGGAAGCTACACCCATTAAATAGTTTATTTATAATTTATAGTAACATAAAAACAACAATAACTAATACTTTTACACTAAAAATTTATATGCACAAAAGCTATAGCCATTCAATACTTTTGACAAACACTTTGCAGACATGCACTCTACAGTCATTGAGCCCTTATGACAAACACTTTGCAAGCATGCAATTAAAATTCATTGAGGCATTTTGTCAAACACTTGGAAACAATGAATTTAAGATTATTCTTCAATTTATTTATCTTATAAAATTTAGAAATTGAAACTTTAAACGTTGGCATCTTAAAGCAGAGACTAAATAATCTTAGTCTTTCAGCAAAGACTCAACAACAGGTGCACATAAATCACAGCAGCAATCTGCAAAATTTCCCAGATTTCTAATCTGGGTTCTAAAAATTATTTTCTTGGAATCAAATCAGGGGTTACATGTCCATTAGGAAGGGATACCTCCTGATATTGGGTTGAATCAAATTAAAAACGCCCAGGAATGTGATTCTTGAAAACAAAAAAAAATTATAGCCTTAATGTTTCATTTATGACTTTTGTCAAACATATGGAATGAAAACTTACAACTATAGCTCTACATGAGGAAAAACAACCCAGAGTTATGCTACTAAGATATGCTAATTGAATTCACACATTTCTAAATCCACCATATGAGTTCTTGAAACATTTTACCACCCACAAGCTAATTCATTTGACATGATTTGACAAGATTTTTGCACCAACTTCTACAATTTGACAAACACATGAAAACCCTAAATGCTACAGCCATTAAGGGTTTCTGTCAAAATTATGATAGTATTATTACAAAAACTTGAATAACAAAACATTGAATTATTGATAAGAATATGAAACATAAGCCATAACTAAAATTTATCTCCAACTTACCTCAAGCATTTGATCTTCCAAACCATATTTTAGTTGCCATTATTTTTGCATTTTCTTTTAAGGGTTGATTTTGTAATTCCTCCGGGTATATTTTGGGTACATGTTCATTTTCTTACTTCTAATGGAAGCTGCAAGCTAGCACTTATTCATGCATAAATAAATTGATAACATTACTCATTCACGGATTTTTTCAAACACTTTGCAAACTATCCTAAAACCATTTCTAAAACATGCATCTAATTACTTGAAACAAAACCATAAATCGAGAGATACTTACCCAAGTCTTTTGGAATTCATTTATTGCAATTACCTTCAACAATATTTGGCTTTCCTTTCTTAAATGCTACAATACCAAGATTAGTACCATAAAATACATCAATAATAACTCCAATATTGAGATCTAAACATCCATACATATAGATTGATCTAGTCTTCGTTTTTAACTAATCAATAATTTTCTAGATAACATAAGTCTAAACCAAAATTAGATGCTTACAACAATTTAAATGTCTAATTTTTATTTTATGCTAAAGCTATACTATAATTTTAGGACAATGGAAATTATACTTGAAGAGATATTGAGCTCCAAGCGTTGAGAATATGATCCACCTTTGATCCCTTAACCAACTCATTTGAACCATCCGGTTTTCCACCCAACCATGTCCAAGGAGAACTTCTCCCCATGGAACTACCGAGCTGTAAGAGCTCACAAGCAGTACTAAAATATAGCAGTAGAGAGATATACAAGGAAATTTGAGGAAGACAATTTTCGTTTCCTCTCAATATCACTCATGATTAGCTCCATCATGTAGAGCTACTTAGTAATTTAGTTTAGGACTTTCAAATTCATTTCAAAAGAAACTGACTACTCTCCAAGTCACTCCCTCTCATAATATTTTTCAAACATCTCCAACTCTTGGTATCACAAAGCACCTCCCTTAATTAAGAATACATGATACACATAAGGGAGGAGCTAAAAATTATTTTCATAAAAGAGTAGTATGCATGATTTGTATTCCATTTAGAGGAGTGTAACTCATGCCATTTAGGAGAGGTGTGCATGCCTTATTTAAGGAGAGTGTAACATATGCATTAAAGAGAGTTTAAGAGGAATATGTCTTTCTTTGATGAGTGCATAAAAGGGAGTGTAATGTATTATTAAAAGAGAGAGAGAGTTACATAGAGCCATAAGAATCATCAAGGAGAGAGGTGTGAAGTGATTGAGGAGATATAGTTCCCTTTTAATAATAATATAATAGTCTCATAAAAGATAAAATAATATTAATAATATTGAGGATTAAGTTGACATTGAGCTATTAGGATTGATCGGTGATAAGTTAATTGTTTTTCCTTCAATTATATATGATTACCCATTTATTGGAGGTGATTTACTATTTTTGGAAAGTCATACTTGAGATGCTAGACATGACTTTCTATATTTAGAAAGTCACTCCAAAATTGTTAGGAATGAGACTTTATTAAGGAAATTCATCCCCGAGCTACCTATGAGTGTAATTTTTCTTACGGAGATTAGGGATTCCACACCCCTATTGCATGCATCTCCATGCATTAGTAGATTGAGGACTCTGCGCACTGATCTACTATAATGATTCAAGATTCCACACCTTTATATTTTTAAATATTCAGGACTCCCCGCCCTATAGATACAAGACTCCATGTCTTTATCTTTCATGGATTTAGGACTCTGTGCCCTAATCCTTTTATTATATATCCAAAACTCGTCTTTATATTTCATGGATTTAGGACTTCGCATCCTAATTTCCATGTCTTCTCATCTATTCTACTTTGAAACTCTATGCTTCACCTAAAGGTACTGATTGTGAGCTCATACCCATCTAATGGTTCGTTGGTAAGGTCTTCTTAGAAGACTTGCACACATCACAATCTCATAGATCAAAGGAATCAAGTGAATTTCATAATTAACTTATTCACATTTTACCAAATATTGTGCATGACTTCCATAATCATTTTGGTTTTGGAGAAATGACTTCTGCATTCATTTATAACTCAAGCATCCTTGTTGGAAATGAAAAATTCCCCTGCCATATCATGCTTAGTATGATATTACACACATATAATCATACAAATCATGTATCATCCATAAATCATAATTTCCCATATGTTGCACATAACCATGATCATCAATGGATCCGTGTCTCAATCCTGGATCACCATCCATGTCATACACCTATGTCCAAATAGGATACTAAAAGAGAAAACAACCCAAGTGACCCAAATTGGGTCTATAGCAGATAAGCATGTACATAAGTCTGTCATGCATAATATTATATCATTATATCAAAATCACCATCTCTAAGAGTCATCAAAGCTATCTCACCAAGAAGGGGCACTACAACATCTCCTATACTATCATAACGGGGAATTTCATGTACCTCATAATAAATACAACACAGAGATTTGGTAACCCGATTACAGCACAGTGTGGGTACTTCATGTAAGCGGTTTTTCTAGTTTTCCATTTCTTCATCTGAGTCTGATAAGCATGAACTATCCTCCTCCAAAATAAACGAACCATATGTTGTGGGGTTGATCCTGTTATCACTCTCCCCAAATTCCTAGGTTGAAATTAGGAGTGAAGAAAGGTAACCACATACCAACTTTTAGCTAGGCAGCTAGCCCTACCTAACCAGAGAGGGCTCTCTCTGTGTCACTTTTTAATTATTCAATTTCAGGCTGAGTGCCAGATTTTAGGGTACATATGAATTAACTTGTCTTAGAATTTGTTTAATGATTTGTTTGCTAGATAAAAATTATAATCAGTGAAAGCTAAAACTAATTTCAAAGGATGGATTGCAGAAAACTGAGCAAGGCAAGATAGGAAAAATATTTGAGCACACTTAATTTGTCATTGGTGTATAGTGGTAGAAGAGAGAGAGGTTTAAATGAGCATTTTACTGGATTCATTCATTAGAATAAAGACACATTGTAAAAATCTTAATAAATGGAACATTTGACTGATCTCTTCTTATAAACTAATAAGATTTTACACAGAAAATTGAATGGAAATTAAATAACATTGAAAGGCACAGTGTTCAATAAAAATACCACATGAAGCTCACAAAATTGCTGCAAATCCTTTGATTTTCATTAATAGTAGGTCCACAGTAATACACAGAGTTCAAAAACTCGATTATCCAACATGTTTTACATCTATAAACTGTTCATTTATAGATTTACAATGGTTTTCCAGAAAGGCTAGACTCTCAAATATCTCCACAGGCAAGGACTTTATTACAATTCAAAGGAATAGGGAGTTTATGTTTCTAATTTATTACAATAACAAGAAAACTTTATAGAACATGTAGTTGATATTTATCGATTCAAATAACATTGTGAATGCGGCAATTTTTTATCTTGAACTGTAGGTGAAGAAGTATAGGGTTTGTTGTTATTATCTTAGCTTCCTGAGTAACTGCTGCTAAGGTTTCTGTAATGCTTCCAACTGTCTTTTGAATGCTTCCTGGTGCCTTGTTGAAATGCGCTAGTGCTAAGATTAATGGTGGCGCGGGTTTAATGGAAATATGTTCTGGAGGAGTTCTCTCGCTATTTCCAATTCTTTGGCTTCTTCTCTGTCGTGATAGGGTTCCTTTTGTAGAAGGATATTTTGAGAGAATGACCCGTGTGGATAGGTTTGGAGGAGAAGATTGGTCACGTGAATGAAATAAAAATAAGACACATTGAGGGTGGGGCCAGCAGGAAGAATCAAAGGAACAACCCTTATATTTGATGGAAAATCCTTTGTAATGGTGGAAAACCCGAATGATAATGAAATACTTTGATAAATAAACATTTTGAATATAGAATGGCGGAAACAATGTCGAGCGAGTTATAGAAGGAATAACAGTGGTATGGCCTTGTGGTGTTATCAAATAAAGGGATAATGGTTCAGGTGATATGACTGCGGTAAGAGGTTCGGACCGAGGGGTGTGTGAAATGTGGAGAGGAGGACACATAGCAGGAGGAGTGGCAGAGAAAACAACATTTTTGACCCCCCCCCCGCCATGTTAAAACCAAAATGGAGAAGGGGGGGCTGAAAATAAGCAATATTAGTTTGATCAAAAAGGGAAAAATTATGAGAAGGAATAGTTGTGATGTAGTTGTAATCACAAAGTACAAGAGGAGTGGGTAACATGGTTGTTGGCATATGGATTTTGGGATGTGCGAAAAGGCGAAGTGACGTGGCAAGTGGGTCAAATTAAATCGAAGATTGGGATTTATCGCATATCGAGGATTGGGGAGATGGGGTGGTAACACAAATGAGTGATAATGGAAGTTGCGATAATGCAATAGCAACTGTGACATGGTGGGAAGGGTCCCACTTTATTATCGCAATCAGGAAATTTGTAGGATTCAGCAATTACAAATATGGTTGGAAACTGGCGATTCAGATAAAGGTAAGGGTTAAGTGCAAAAATAAGGTATATCATATATAATATATGTAATATATATAATATATCATATATATGATATGGTTGTTGGCAGGTGGGCGAAGCTGCTTTTTAATAATAAAAAATGAATTTTAATTGTTAAAAATGGTTTTGAATAGAAAATGAAAGTTATGAGGTTAAATGAAATGAATGAGGGAAAAAAATAAAATTTCACACCATTACACTTTGACAGCAGCACTTTCTTATTTCAACTGAACTAAAAAGGCAAATTGATTCTTTGGAGCTTTTACAGTCGTGGTTTCCCTTCGTCTTTAACTTGAATGCACAACAAGACAGTGTTGATATTTCTTAAACTTGAGCCAAATGAAACAACAAATATGGATTTTATTTGAACTGCATAAATATGCTTTCTTCCTTCACTAGACTTTATGAATGAAATGGGTGATTAACTGCCTTATTTTTAGTGGAAATCTAAAGATTTTCCATGCGCAGTTTGAACCTATACTTGACCTATATGAGATGGAGTGACCTGACTCTATACCTCTAAATTATGATGATGAAATGATGGACTTTAGAAATCTGAATGGAGATGAAATAGCGTGAAGGAGTAGCATATCATGATAGGACTCATTCAGTGACCAAAATTATTGTTGAAGGTTAATTGAAAAAGAAAAAAAAATTGACTAAATACCTAATGGAAATTTTTTAAAGGAACTATCTTTGATCACCGAAAAACTGACTCTAAAATTAGCTCCAACTGAGGATGGAAGCTCCTTCAAGAGGTATCAATAACACTGTAGATCAGGTAGCCTTATCCATTCGGCTATGGAGTCAACTAGACTTTGGAAAACTAAAACAAACTGAAAACCTTTGACTAATACTACAAACTTGACTCTGACTTGAATAAAGACTAAAACTTGAGAATTTTTTAAAGAGAACAAAAAATGTTTGCAGAAGTCTCATGGCCTTCTCCTAGGGCTTCAAAATGTTGCAACCATTCCTTTATTTTCTGAGCTTCAAATGTAAACTAGTATATACAATGACAGTGAATTTCTTTCTCAAGATTTCAAGAAACATAGTGCTTTAGAAAAGGCTACCATTGATAGGTCCTCCCAGCAGTTCCCGTCCTTCAAGATCTTCTAGAAAAAATGTTTTGTCTCCTCTGAATGTTACATTCTTGTAAGGTCCTTTCCAAATATTGTAAAATTTCCCATGCTTGTGCTTTTCTTCATTTCTAGCATCCCATCTTAGAACAACGTCTCCAATTTTGAAATCATCAACCTTTTTTTCTCTATCAAAAATATTTTCAATTCTGTCATGCATCTTTGAAGTATTGTTGAAAACTTCATCTCTTGATTGTTGTAAGTGTACCATCTAGTTGATCCTTCTATGAATGTTATTAGGCTCACTGTCAACCTCCTGCAAAATCTTCATTACTGGAACAACCAAAGAAGTAGGGAAAATAGTATCAATTCTATAAACGAGCTGAAATGGAGACATATTAATTAATATTTTTGTGCTCACTCTATCTGCCCACAAAGCATTTGTAAGCTTCTTATGTCAATTCCCTTTTGTTTTCCTGCAACATTTTCTTGATAATATTCACCAAAGACTTATTATATGATTATGAAATCCCATTTACCTGAGGATGATATGCATTAGAATGACCAAGTCTAATGTGTTATTTATCAAAAAAATCAATCATCTTCTTGGATTTGAAAGTAGTTGCATTATCAGTGATAATCTTGTATGGACAACCAAACCCTGACAGAATATTATTTTCAAGAAACTGAATGATAACATAATCAATTTCTCGCCTAGTGGGAATAGCCTCAATCCATTAGGTAAAATAACCTGTAGCAGTGAGAATCCATTTGTGTTGGGCTGAAGATGGAGGATGAGTTTCACCAATAAAATAAAGTCCCCATTGCTGAAATGGAGCTTGAACTTTAACTGGTTTAATAAGTACAGGTAAAATTTTACTTTTTCCTTGAAATATCTGACACTCATGACAACTACTAACTATTTTATAAACATCAGAAAACAAGGTGGGCCAATAGAAACATTCTCTCATGATTTTATTTGTTATGGTTTCCAATAAATATGACCTCCACATTCACCTTTATGGAAATTTGTCATGAATTTTTCAACTTCACCTTCAAATAAATAATTCAACAATATTCCACCAACATCTTTCCAACATAAGACACCATTTAGAATGAAATATTTCAGTTCTTTTAACTTTAGTGATCTTGATTTACTTCTTTTCATGCCAGGAAGAGGATTTAAATGTTGCAAAACATATACAACATTAGCATATCAGGGAGATAAAGAAAAGATCTTAGCTATATCAGGTTATGTTTCAGAAGTTTGTTCATCATACATTGCAGCAATGAGGTTTATATCTAAGGCATGAAGATTAGAATCTACCATCAGCTTTGCTAGGCCTTGTCCCTTGATCAATTTTGTGGGCTTAATATCTAAATCATACTCTAGAAAAGTAGCAATCCATTTTCCTTTGCGACCTTTTGGATCATTCTGTGTGAGTACTTCTTTAACAACAAAATTTCGCACATAAGTAATATCACGATAATGTAAAATATACACTCTAAAATATTTCAATTCTTTGACTAATTCTAAAGCTTGTTTCTCAATAATATTTTACTTTAAAGCAAAATATCTTACTATTCTGCTAAAGAAAGCAATAGGTTTTTCTATATTTTGATTTTTCTTCTGCATTAAAACAGTTGCAAGTGTATGCTCTGAAGAAAATTAGAAAATAATAAAATAAAATGTATAGTCTGGGCTAATTATAATATGAGCATGAGATAGAGCTAACTTAACTTGATTAAATGACTTCTTTGCTTCCCCGGACCATTTTACTTCAGTATATTTCTTTAACATATTAGTAATTTTCCTCAAATGTTCAGCATGATTGGGAACAAATCTTTTCAGAAAATTAATTTTACCATTGAAATATTGAATCTCCTTTTTGCTCCTTGGATAATATAAACTCTGAATTTCTTCAATCTTTGAAGGATGTACTCTTATGCCATCTTTAGATATAATATTCCCCAGTAATTTACCTTCTTCCATAGCAAATATGCTCTTAATTGGATTTAATGAAATACCAAACTTTTTGCACTTTTCAAAAACTGTCTTTAGTTGTTGTAAATGTTGTTCATTTGTCTTCGAGAAAAAAATGATATCATCAAGGTAAATAACAAAAAAAAATCTCCTTTTCATTGGCAAAATCAATGTCCATTTCTCTTTGGAAAGTTTCTCCTGCATTATTCAAACCAAAATACATTTTGGCATACATGAAAGTACCCCAAGGTGTTGTAAAAGTTGTCTTTTCTTGATCATCTAGGTGGAAAAGCACCTGGTTGTATCCTAAGTATCCATCTAATAAAGAAATTCCAGTGATCCAACTACCCTTTTCAAAATCTGATCCATTTTTGGTAGTGGATAATTGTGTTTTAAGGATACTTTGTTCATATTTCTAAAATCTTTGTACAATCTTATTTCTCCTATCTTCTTTCTCATAGGTACTAGATTAGACATCCAGTCAGAGAAATTAATAGGAAATATTATTCCAGCAGTGAATAATCTATTTACTTCCTTCTGAATAGAAGGCAACAATTTAGGATTCATCCTTCTCAACCTTTGGTGAAATGGTTTCTGATATGGCTTTAAAGGTATACTGTGTTGAATAATTCTTTTATAATAAACCTTCAAATCTAAATATTCCCAAGCAAAAGCATCTGAAAATTGAGACATAAGTGTTGGATACTTAACTTTCATTTATGGAATCAGGGATTTAGAAATCTGCACAATTTTTGGATTTTCTGAAGTTCCAAGATTTAAATCTTCCACTCCCACCAGTGTTGGTGAAATAGTAGTCTTCCTTGCAACATCATCCTGGTCAAAATGCTCTTCCAAAGGTATTAAATCTCTTCGAATATAATTATATTTAAGTTGTACTACTTGCATCTCTGTATCATGGATTTCTTGGTCATCTATTTGGGCATTTATGAACTCTTCTTCTGTCTGCAAGAAGTTGTTGATTTGCTCATCATTTTGAAACACTTGCTAATATTGAACATCGTCAGGGAGAGAAAGGCTAATTTTTACATTTATTTCATATTTTTTGGATACAGAGGAATCTTGAACATACTAGCAGAAGTATCCATAGAATTAACAATAACATTGTTGTTTCTAGGAATTAATGACAGAGTATATTCAGGAAATGTTTTTAGGATATCAAGGACTGAATTTATATAAGCTCTCATTCTGGGGTGTCTAGATTGGTACTCTCCCTTGAATTTCTCGATAACTAACTCGGAGTTGCCATATATAGAAATTTTATTTGTGCCAAGATTTTTTAGAATTTTTTAGGCCGGCAATTAAGGCTTCATATTCAACTTCATTATTTGTGCAACCAAATGCTGGTTTATAGGAATACATTCTATAATTTGGAGGGATATCCAATGATTTATTAATTTGGATGTGAATCCATATTCCAATACCAGCACCTTCTTTACCCATGGCTCCATCAAAATCCATAGTCCAAAGACTATTTTCTTCATCTAGAAGGTGTAAATCAGATTGCTGATTTTTATTTTTTGTTTGAGATACCTATGCTATATTCAAAATATCTTCTTTTTCCACTATTTTCTTATTTTATTCTTGAGGATATGTCTTCATTTCCAAACTATTTGGCACTATTTTACAAAATTATGTTTCTGCCAATTCTAAAACAGAATCTGATTTTTTTGGATTTTCTGATTTTTCATCAATCAAAAAGTCTGAAGATGGTGAACATTCTTCATTGAACAAAATAAAAGACTCTAAATATGTATGTAAAACATGAATGGGATTATTTTTATGTCTTTATTTTGTACTAAGCATATACTTCATCTTACCTTCTCTGTAAATTTTTCTGAATTGTCCAAAGATAGGAATTGTTGCATATGAAAATTCAAATTGAAAAATTCCTCTAAGATTTGCTCCGCATGATCTAGAAAGTAGCATTCCATACCTAGGTGGAATATCAGCCACAAAAACATCCATAAGGACATTATTGGCTGGAATTTGTTCTAATGAGACCACTAAATCTTTGGTAATATCAAGACATTTCACCCTCCCTCAATAAAATGAATAGAGTTCATGGTAAGGTCTTGTGATGGCTAGTCCTAACTTGTCCATAATGGCTTTAGGCATGAGATTGTGGTATGCTCCAGAGTCAAGCATTGCATTGTGAAGAATAAAATCATGGATATTGAGACGTAAGTAAAAGGGAGGAACTTCACTATATTCTGATTTTCCATCAACAACACGACCAAAAAGAAGCTCGGGATGATCATCACTCAAGTTAACCATATCATATGTTTGATCAAATCTAAGAAACTTTGTAACTTGAAACTTGTATTGATCATTCTTCATTATCTCAGCTAGAGGAATACAAACCTTCAGTTTAGCAATTTCATTTTCAAGGGAAAAATGAGTTGGATATTTTTATACCTCTTTTAGTGATGTGTCCTTCTTTTCAGGGAATTATTTGGATGAAGAATCTTTCTTCTACCCTCCTTCTTGAACTTCTTGATCTTTTCTTTGATTTATGGTGGATGCTTCATTAGCTTTATGAGAAGTAGAAGTAGCAGGTGCTTTTTCTTTGCCTCTATTAGGTGCAGCAACTTCTTTTTGATGAGTATTAATTTGAGATCTTTGCTTATTTTGATTGGAAACTATGGGAACATTTATGCACCTCAAACCATACTGTCTTTGAACTTGTGTGAGGGAATTTTGATATCCTCTCTGATAAATTATAGTTCACATTAAATCTTCATTTGACATGGCATATTGTTGGTCTTTTGATGCACAAATTTTTGTGGAACATTAATCTTCTTCAGTGAGGAAAAAAGGTTGTTGATTTTCCTCAAATAAATGATTTTCTCTAGAAATTTCTTCTTCATCCTCTTCATTAGGGCCTTAAGCATAATTCTATTGGAAATGTGTCCTAACTTGCTCTTGAATTTGTGAATCCTAACCCCTCTATTCCCTTTGTTTAATCATGTATTTGGGTTGCTAATTTTGACCCCTAAAATTGGGATTTCTTATAGAAGGTTCAACTTGTCTATTAGCACTAGACATCGTATCCATCATTTTCTCCATGGTTTTAATCAAAGTATCAATTTTTCCTTCTGATGAAGTGGATGTTTCATCTTTTATTGTGACTCTTTTCTCTTTTTTTTACCTTATACTTTTTTATAATCATATTGGCCTCTACACTCACTGCATTTCTTTGCATTTCCTCCAAAGTTGATGGGTTTCTCTCCCCCAGCTGATAGGCCATGTCAGGTCAAAACCATCAGGGTAACGGAGTAAAGCAAGGCCAGGGGGAAGCTTGATATTGTCAGGAATTGAATGATATAAATTATTAACTCTAGTTGTGAATTCTTGGACAAATTATTCCTTTTCAGTGCATTATATTCAGCTAGGATTTGTAGTGGATTTTTCTTCTCTTCCCATTTTTCCATGAATAAATCAACTAGCTATTGTGAGGTACCAATTGTCCCATCTCCAAGAGAGTGGAACCATTTATTTACTTCTCCAGAAAAAATTTGAGCAATAATATGCATCTTAGCATCATCATTGTCTAATTCTTCAAGATCTATAAAATAAGTTACTTTTTCCACATGATGATAGGCTGTAATTTTTGATGTTACATCAAATAGAGGCAACCTTGTACCACAATTTTGAGGTAAAGTAGTAAGTTGACCTGGTAGAATAAATGGAGAAAATATGGCCATGATTAATGGAGGAGGTGGTGGAGGTGTGAATTGTGATGTAGATTGAATAAAAGTTTGAAAATGTAAATATGGAATGAAAGGAGGGACAGATGATGTAGCCGTATGAGATAGTGAGGTAGAAGAAGTACCAAAAGCTTGTTGTTGATATTGAAAATAGGGTTTTTCATAGGTTTCTTGAAGTTTGTCTACTAAGTCTTTTATTTTATGGAAATTAGACCAAACTTCGTATCAGTTTCAGACTCAAAGGTTTTAGAAAATGGTGTAAATGACTCAAAATAAAAAGGGTCAAAAGTAGCTTCTAAGAGAAAATTTTCAGACTTGGTTCTAATTAAATATTTTTCAGATTGTGGAGAGAAGGCCAAATCTTTTGGGACAAACCTTGTAGGCAGGGAATTTGATTTAATTTATGAAGGAAAAACTCTTCCTGATTGTCGAGACTTAGTCTTCTATTTTCTCAAAATACTTTCGGGATTATATACCACAGGTGATGGATTAGGGTCAGGGTTAGACCAGATATATCTTTTTGGAGCCATTTTAAGATCTGGAATATATGTTTTGGCTTAGGTTTTGACTTCAGCCTATTCAAAAAAGCTTTCCTAGGGAATATTTAACAATCATTCCCCTGCAATGGCGCCAGAAATGTTATCATTCTCCCCAACTTCCTAGGCTGAAATTAGGAGTGAAGAAAGGTAACCACATACAAAATTTTATCTAGGCAGCTAGCCCTACCTAACCAGAGAGGGCTCTCCCTGTGTCACCTTTTAATTATTAAATTTTAGGCTAAGTACCAGATTTTAGGCTAGATATGAATTAATTTGTTTAATGATTTTTTTGCTGGATAAAAATTATAATCAGTGAAAGCTAAAACTAATTTAAAAGGATAGATTGCAGAAAAATGAGCAAGGAAAGATAGGAAAACTATTTGAGCACATTTAATTTGTCATTGGTATATAGTGGTAGAAGAGAGAGATGTCTGAATGATCATTTTATTGAATCCATTCATTAGAAAAAAGATACATTGTAAAAATATTAATAAAAAAAAAAATGACTTATCTCTGCTTATAAACTGAGAATATTTTACACAGAAAACAGAATGGAAATGAAATAACATAGAAAGGCACAATTCTCAATAAAAAAACCACATGAATCTCACAAAATTGTTGCAACTCTTTTGATTTTCATTAATAGAAGGTCCATAGTAATATACAAAGTTCAAAAACTCGATTATCCAACCTGTTTTACATCTATAACTGTGTATTTATAGATTTACAATGGTCTTCCAGAAAGGCTATACTCTCGAATATCTCCACATATAGGGACTCTATTACAATTCAAAGGAATAGGGAGTTTATGTTTCTAATTTATTACAATAACAAGAAAAAATTACAAAACATTTGGCTAATATTTATAGATTCTAACAGCATTGTGAATGTGGCGGTTTTTAATCCTGAACTATAGGTGAAGAAGTACAGGTTTTGTTTTTATTATCTTAATTTCCTAAGTATTTTTTGCCGAGGTTCCTATAATGCTTCCAACAATATTTTGAATGTTGCCTAGTGCCTTGTTGAAACGTGTTAGTGGTGAGAGTAATGGTGGTGCGGTTTTAATGGAAATATGTTTCTGGAGGAGTTTTGCCGCTATTTCCCATTCTTTGGCTTCTTCTCTGTCATGATAGGGTTCCTTTTGTAGAAGGATATTTTGAGAGAATGACCTGTGCGGATAGGTTTGGAGGATAATATTGGGCACGTGAATGAAATAAATATAAGACACGTTGAGGGTGGGGCCAATAGGATGAATCAAAGGAGCAACCCTTATATTTGATGGAAAACCCTTTGTAATGGTGGAAAACTTGAATGATAACAAAATACTTTGATAAATAAATGTTTTGAATAGAATGGCGGAAATGACGTGGAGCGAGTTATAGTAGGAATAACATCGGTATGGCCTGGTGGTATTATCAAATAAAGGGAGAATGGTTTCGGGGGATATGACTATGGTAAGAGGTTTTGACCAAGGGGTGTGCGAAATGTAGAGAGGAGGACACTTAGCAGGAGGAGCGATGAAGAAAACAACTTTTCTGACCCCCCCCCCCCCCCCCGTAGGCCAGAAACTGTAATGGAGTATGTAAATAAAAATAAGCAAGAGTCCTTTAATCAAAAAGGGGAAGATTACGAAGTAGAATAGATGCAGGGTAGTCGCAATCTCAAAGTGAAAGATGAGTGGGCAACATGGATATTTTCATATGGATTTTGTGATGTGCAAAAAGGTGAAGTGACGTGGCAGGTAGGTCCAACTAATCACAATCGGAGATCAGGTTTTATCGCATATCAGAGATTGGGGAGATGGGGTGGTAACATGACTGAGTGATAATGGAAGTTGCGATAATGCGATAGTGACTATAACATGGTGGAAAGAGTCCCACTTTATTATCACAATCGGGAAATTTGTATGATTCGGAAATTACAAGTATGGTTGGAAACTAGCGATTGTGATAGAGGTAAGGGTTAAGTGTAGAAAGAAGATATATCATATATAATATATGTAATATATATAATATATTATATATATGATATGGTTGTTGGTGGGTGGGCAGAGCTACTTTTTAACAATAAAAAATGAATTTTAATGGTTAAAAAGGGTTTTAAATAGAAAATGAGTGTTGGAATTTGGGTTTCAGAAAAATGAAATCTATGAGGTTAAATGAAATGAATGACGGAAGAAAAGAAAATTTCTCACCATTACACTTTGACAGCAGCACTTTCTTCTTTCAACTGAACTAAAAAGGCAGATTGATTCTTTGGAGATTTGACAATCATGATTTCCCTTCCTCTTTAACTTGAATGCACAACAAGACAATGTCAATATTTATGAGACTTGAGCCAAATGAAACAAAAAATATGGATTTTATTTGAACTACATGAAAATGTTTTCTTCCTTCACTGACTTTATGAATGAAATGGGTGATTAACTGCCTTATTTTCAGTGGAAATGTGAATATTTTCCATGCACAGTTTGAACCTAAACTTGATCTATATGATATGGAGTGACCTGAATCTAAACCTCTAAATGATGATGATGAAATGATGAACTTTAGACCTCTGAATGGAGATCAAATAGTGTGAAGGAGTAGCATATCATTGATAGGGCTCATTCAGTGACCAAAATTATTGTTGAAGGTTAACTGAAAAATCAAAAACAAATTGACTAAAAACCTAATGGAAAACTTTTAAAAGATCTATCTTTGATCACTGAAAAAATGACTCTAACAGATCCAATCCTCATCCCTCGCAGTAAATTTGTAGACATGATCAATATCTTCATTGGAATATTCATCACACACCGGCTCTATATTTCCTTCTCCTTCTGCAGGGTCCAGAGGGACCACAACCCTTGTCCCATTGCTTTCAAAAACCATGCTCCTACGCTTTAGGTTAATAATAGAATCCATGTTGAAATCCCAGTCTAATACTAGCGGTGTAGGATATGGGTTTGTATCATCAACAATTTCGATGACTTCAAAGTCAGAAAACACCTTGACTCCTTCAATGTCAACTACTACCCTAGGGAGTCTGCCCATTGGGATAATCTTATGTTGGTTAGCCATGCGCAATTAAACTGTGGACCATTCGAGCTTAGGTTCTCCCATTCTTTGCCATGTTTTCTTAGTTAGTACATTTGCATGAGATCCGATATCCAAAATGACTTGATCCATCTCAAAGTCTCCTATCTGAGCATTCAAGCACATTTCCCGCCAAATCCTTCTCTTTATTTGTTATATTTTGGTGACAACCCTTTGTTCCTTCTAGGGTTGTTTCTTCTCAATGCATTTATCAATTACTATTTTTAGGTTTTCAACCACCTTCTTATTACGCAGAAGCCTAATACAAGCCTGCGGAAACACTTTCATTTCAGCTGGATCAGTCACCTCTATGGTATCAATAGGCCTAACCGATAATTTTGATGCTGATGCACTAGGGTCCATAAATTTATTTTTTTCTTCGTTAAAAGTATCTTTATCCTTCTGCAAGTTAAATCATTCCTTCTTCTTAGGGGCTTTTCGAACCCAGATATATGTTGCGGGCTTCTTACCTTCGGATTTGTTTTCACCAATTGTTACACCACTTTTGGTTACAATATTAACACTAGGCTCTTCATTGTGCGACTCTGCCCTCATCATCTAAACATTGCGTGTAGGTTTTGGAGTCTTATTCTCTTGCATCTTCGTAAAAAATACAGGCAAATATTCAATTACATGGTCAAACTGCCAACAATAACTACAGGGTTTTTGTGTCGAGTTTGTGCATTCACACGTGAAGTGGAAAAGTTATCCACAATTATAACTGATAAACTCGCCTCTTCCATGACCAACTCCTCCTCCTCTTCCACACCCTCTTCCCTGAAATCCCCCTCATCCAGTTGGTGATGTAGGTGAATCTGGACCTCTACTTTTTGAATGCATCTTGTAGGTCACAACTTGGTCAATCATTAGGTCAAAACTGCAATAATTCTTCTCATCATGGCCTACACATCGATAAAAGTTGCAATATAGTTTCTTGTCCATCGGAATATATTTCTGAAATGTAGGACAATAGGTTGTAGGATGTTTTTCGGCTACTTGACATATTGTGCACCATATTGGAGGGTTCGCACCTAGCAGTGCACCAACCCTGGATTAGGTTTTATCTCACTTGGTTCTCCAACTTCCATATATTCACTATTTACGGGGAATTTCTCCTTGTAGTGTCCATAAGCTTTGCAGCGCACGCACCATATCTCTGCGTGCACATATTTCCCATTCTCCTTTCGCAAGCTTTGCAATTCCAGGTGTAGGGTTTCCAAATGACTCTGAATATGCTAAACCATGGCCTATGCATTATGAACTAGATAAGCTTCCAACTTCATCGTGATTTCCACACCTTCAGCCTGAGACACGATCTTCTGTTGAGATAAAGGTAGGTCATTAGGAGAATTTTGAGGTCTAAAATGGGCCTCCTAAGAAAAATGTATAGCCAAAATAAATTTATGAGAAGTAATAGGATTCAAGATGATGATGTCAACCATGGGGGATGATTCACCATTTTTGGAGTAAAAAAATAAAAAGATTAAAAAATAATAAAATAATAAAATAGTTTTTTCAAGTTGTATTTTCAACTTATATCCCTAAGGGTTTAGTCAAATTTCGATCAGGAGTACTCGTTGGATGAAAATTTTAATTCTTGATCGAAGGAGTACCCTTGTTTCATACTTTTGGTGGACCATGCTACATGAAAAATGAGAAATACATGAAAAGCGTGATTGCAATCACGTTTTTTCATGTATTTCTTATTTTTCATGTATCAGAGTCCATCAAAAGTATGCAACATGGGTGCTCCTTGGATGGGGAATTAAATTTTTCATCCAACGAGTATTCCTGCTTGAACTTTGAGTAAAACCTTAGGGAGATAATATCAAAATATGAGTTTAAAATGTAGTTTTTTCTTTTTTCCCTCTAAACTTTGATGATGTAATCAAATATTATTTTATTATTTCCACTATTAATTTATAATTTCCTTAGGAGGCCCATTTTAGACCTCAAAATTCCCATAATGGCATATGCAGCATTAACATTGCAATGAAACATTCTTTATGTTGATCATCACTAATGGTGAATCCTCCATCCCTTATGATACATTTTAACTGTTGGTCTGCTTCCCATACGGTTTCATTCACTTTCTGGTGAATATCCTTTAATTCGGTAACACATTAAGCATATGAATTTGGCTCTCGAAACTGTTCCTTTAATGTGGTTTTGGGATCATCTATCGTCTCATTTGCGTTATTTGTGAAATACCTCATATACCAGTCCAGTGCACATTCTTGGAATCAAGTAGCGAGTTGCACTCTCTTAAAATCATCATCATTAATATGTTGCACCTTCCACACAACCTCTCTGACGAACCAGAACAAAATTGTTCAGTATATTCATTCCCGACACCCTTAAAATTTTGCATCTTAATAGAGTTAGCCATATAGAATACTAGAGGTGGAGGTGGAGGTGGAGTTGGAGATGGAGTGGGGTGGAGTGGAGTGTGAGGTGGATTTGGGAGTGGGGTGGATGGGATTTGAAGTGCAGTTGTAGTCCTTTCCTCAAATTGCAATGGATTCACCAGAATTTCTTGTTTCAGACTCTTTGTCATTTTCATATTTTCCTTTGAGGGGACTGTACAAATATTCGTCTAGGTATGTGTTATAAATTTTTCCACTGTTGACCTCTTTTGAACATTCACTCAATATGGCTGCACAAAGCACCCTTTTCACATAAGAGAATTTTAATCCACAACTTCAAAGAGTGCAGGAACTTACCTTGAGGACCTTTGAAAAACCTTCTTTCAGCTTTAGAATATGACACAAAGGCATCAATAGAAAATCCAATGACAAATCCACCCAGAATTTTATTGATCCATTAATCTACTGCGTAGGTGATCTTATTGTTGGATTTTTCCACTTGTTGAATCAACTCAAGAGTCCATTTGGTGACTGTGTCATCCTTCATGTAGGTCTGAAACTCAGCAAGTCGAGATAACCACTCGTGTAGTTCTGTTGCAAAGGATGCAAAGAAAATTTCCTGTTGCTTTGTATAAATAAACCTTTGTTCCCACTCTTCAAAAGATAATCGCGCGTTATATTTCTCTTGGATATCAAACTCGTGCACCTTTCTATCCAAAAAATATTGTAATTCAAGCTTAGTCGGATGCCACAACATCAAATCTCCCTCAAACAGATCCCGTTCCCCGCAACAGAACCATTTGTTGGCTTAAGGGGTCTTGACCCAGGTTCAGAGTGTTATGCGCAATGAACAAAACCCTCCAGCTACCGGCCATTTCGGCAGTGATCTACTTTCATAGACCAAAGTCTCACATGAAGAATTATAGGGGGGTGCTGGAACCAGGTTTCCACACCCTGAGGGAGAACTATGTTGTGGATCTAACCCTTCTCGATCCGATCTAATAAATAATTTTTTTGCGCAAGTGATTTTTAACCCGATTCAAATCCAATGTTAATCAAACCTTAATGCAAATATAGATATTGTTCAAACACAGAGATTTATTCTCATTCATATTTACTTGATAGAAAACCTTAACAGAAACTGATATAAATATTGCACGACTATATAATTAACTCAAACAAATATGCATCAATAATATAAATTACAACATATCTATAAGAAATAAACACATAAAAATAGATCATGAAAATCAACCAATAATTCCATCAAAACTTCTCTTTATTAGTGGATCTTCAATGACTACAATTATTCTCTTGCGCATACAACCGCAGAGTCCTCGCACACAACCCAAGAATTAGGTCTCCGCACACATAGCCGCAGGAGCCTATCTCTACTTAGAGTCATCACATACACTTTCCCAAATCACATAAACATCAAATCATCTATGACTAAATTGTATATCAACTTGACTCTTACATGCCTTTTTATATGACTTAGACGAGCTAAAACTCAAACCGTGGTCTGAGCCCCATGTTTTACCATTTTACCCATTACAAAAAGAAGGATATTTGACTCACCCCAAAGCCCCTTGACTTGTGTGATATGCTTTAACAAAATAAATAAATAATTGACTCAAATTTTACCCTAGGGGTCCCTAGCCCAACAAGAAGACACATTGAGGAGTTTAAAGGAAGAAATCAGGAGTTGCAAAGTAGATAATGACATAATCATGCAGGCATAGGAGAAGAAAGAAGAAGTTAATGCACTAATTCTTCAGAGTTTGTCAGAATTTCATATGCAGGGGTCACTTCGGATCAATTATGGACAGGAGGGAAGGACTAATGGAGTTTATGGTCATAGATCCCATAGTGGGTAGAGGTCAGATAGAGATGACACAATCAGGGATGTTAGGTTCTTGGATACTCCGGATAAGAGAGGCGATGAACACATGTTTTATTCTAGTGTTGGTTTTAACAAGTATCATGTTCATCATCGTTATTCTCCTTACAGGAGGATTGATAGGGGATATATGTCAGATGGGTTTAAAAAAGAAAATCCACCAACATTCGATGGGGAAATGAAGAAATCACAAGATTTATAAGCATGGTTGCTTGGAATGAACAAGTTCTTCAGATTGCATGATTAATCAAAGAACATGAAAGCTAGAATAATGGCATTCATCTTTAAAGGTAAAGCATATTTTTGATGGGAACATGTAAAGAACGTCAAAGATATTTATAAGGAGGAGTTGACTTGGAGTGAATTTTAGAGACTATTCACGAAGAAGTATCTATTGGATATATACTATGACGACGGGGAAAAGGAGTTTTATGAAATAAATATAGGCTCTATGACTTATGAGGAGTACACTAATAGTCTCTTGATTTTTTTGAGGTATGTGCCTTACCTCAAAGAGGAGAAAGCCAAGATTATGAAATTCATCAATGGATCGTCGATAGAATTTAAAGACAATATTGAGTATGATGAGCCTAGATCATTGGAGGAGGCCATCTAGGAACTAAATCATTGTTATTAAGAATCAAAGCACATATATGAGACTAGACCGGACTAGAAAGGCAATGCAAGGAATAAAGGAAAATGGGACAAGAAATGAGAAAAGCCTAAGGACAAAAGTAACAAAGAGAATACATCACCACAAAATAAGTCCAATGAATTTGAAAAATAGAACGGAATTTAGTTTTAGGAGAAGAAAAAGGGTGCAAGATGGAAGCCTATACAGTGTTGGACTTGTGGAAAAGATCATCGCAGGAGATATTACCCAAAACATCAAGGTGGTAGACCGCAAATCTACAGTGCTTAGAAATCATATACAATGGGGGATGTTTGACAGAGTGTTCCTTAGATCTATGCAGTGTTGGATAACATACAAGAATATCACCAGGTGTCTATTATCGAGATGGACGGTAAGCTTTGTGATCAAGTTTTTTCTATTTTGATTGACCCTCAATCCAATTATAGTTATACTAATCCCGACTTGTTGGATAAGTGTGGTTTGAATAAATAAGTGCATGTAGAGTCTTGGTTAGTGCAGTTGGCTACAAATACAAAGAAGCGAGTTCATCATTGGGTAATATATTGCGCATTTGATTTTAATGGTATGTCTACATCAGTGCATTTTAATGTATTGTCGTTGGGTTCGTATAGCATGATTTTGGGTATGGACTGGTTGTATCTTCGTATGAACAAACTAGAATTTTATGAAAAAACTATCAAGTTCTTAGATGAAAATGGAGAACAAATAATCTTGCAGGGTAAGAAAAAGGAAACATTAGTTAGAATGGTAACAACTATGTAGGCAAAGCGTAGTCGCAAGAAAGGGTGTGTGTTATTTGTAGTGCATATTTCTAGTAACAAAGGTAAGGGAGTTAAGGATGAAGATGTATTTTTAGGAGGAATTTTGGAACCCAATACTGATATATATGCTCAATAGGCCTTTGCAATCACTTAAAACTGATTTTTCAAACAAGACTTAGGCAATTTGAAAAAAAATACACACCTTTTTCTTGATTTTGAGGAGCTCGATATTGAAACTGAATTATCTCTATGATTTTGGACCTTCAATATCTAAAATTTGGCCCTAAATTAGCCCTATAAATATTCTTTCTAATGCCACAGGTCTGACCTAATTTGGATTCTTGAAGGCAAAGTTATGCCCAATCTTCTACGATGACCTAATTATGGACTGGTTTAGTAAAGCGAACTTGTACAACTTGCCATGTGTCACTGTTTCCTCCTTCAGCTCTGAAATTGATATAACGAAAACCAAAGTCCATTTAATTTCCACCAAGTTTTACAAAATCCCAACACGATTCTCAGAGAGAGAGTTATGATTTTTTTTCTCGCGGTCACCTCTTTGATATGAAATTCAAGAGCCTGAAACAATCCTAACTTCCATAGATCATATCTCCCAAAGTATTGCAAACCACAATCTAAAATATTTTCAGGAGGTTTCTCAAGATTTCATCTTCAGTCTGTAAAAATTTTAGCTTCTGAAACTTTGTAGAAAAAAAGTTATAGTAAAAATTCCACGATGACCTGTTTGGAGCAGCAAAACCCTAGAATCCAAAGCTCTGATACGAAATGTTATGAAACCAACTCCAAAAATAGAAGAAAAGAGAGATCAATGCCTTAGAAATAGCCACTTCAAGGGGGAAACCTCCAATAAATTACATAAATGAACAATTCTTGGATGATACAAACGACAAAACCTCCAATATATATATAGGAGTCCATGGGGCCACAATGTAATCCTAGAGGAAACACAATGTAATCCTAGCCGACCTAGCAATAATAATGTAAGGGCACAATAATAGCAATATGGGGGTTTTATGGGTACAAAAATAACAATAAGTGGGTTACACTAACAATAATAAGGGACTATACTAGTAATATAAGGACCTAACAGGTACCCAGTTTTACAATAGTTTCAGGATGTATTTCTGGCAGAGATTTCAGAATTTCCGCCTCATAGGGAAGTGGATTTTTCTATTGAGTTGGTACGAGGGGCTGCATCGGCATCAAAAGCACCATACAGGGTGAGCACCCCAAATTTGGTAGATATAAGTTTCAGTTAAATTAAATTCTTTACAAAGGATACATGAGGCCAAGTGTATCCCCATGGGGCGCACCAATATGTTTTGTGAAGAAGAAGGATGGTAGCCTTAGGTTATGAATTGATTACATGTAGTTGAACAAGGTGACCATCAAGGACATGTATCTATTGTCTAGGATTCATGATTTGTTTTATCAATTGAATGGTTCAGCAGTGTTCTCAAATATTGATATGAGATTAAGATATCATCAGTTATTCATTAAAGAAGATGACATTCATAAGACAACTTTTCGAACTAGGTACAAAAATTATGATTTTGTTGTAGTTCATTTCAGTTTAACTAATGCTCTAGCTACTTTTATGTGCTTGATGAATAGTGTGTTGTCTACTTATCTGGAAAATTTTGTTATTGTATTCATTATTGATATATTGGTATATTTTAAGAATTAGGAAGAGCATGCAAAACATTTAGGAGCATTTTTGAGATTTCTAAGAGAGAATGATTTGTATGCTAAGCTTAAAAAATACACTTTCTTTAAAACAAAGGTACATTACTTGGGACATGTTGTTTCCAAGGAAGGCATCACAATAGATCCAGAAAAGATAAACGCTATTATGGAGTGGGTAGAACCTAGGAATGTAGATGAGGTAAGATCATTTATGGGGTTATCAGGTTACAACAGGAGGTTCATCAAGAGCTTCTCTCGCATTTCATATCCTATCACTTCATTGCAGTGAAAAAGTAGGAAGTTTGAATGGACATAAGAATGTGTAACAAGTTTTGAGTAGTTGAAACAATTGTTGAAAAATGCTCTAGTGTTAAATATTCCATATCTATACAAAGAATTTGTGGTGTGTAAAGATGCTTGCAAGAGAGGACTTGGTGGAGTTCTTAAGTAAGAATGACAAGCGGTATGTTATGAATAACAAAAAATTAATGAGCACGAGCATAATTATTTGACACATGATCTTGAGCTGGTAGCGATCATCCATGCATTGAATATGTGGAGACGTTATCTTCTTGACAGGAGATTTGTACTGATGAGAGATCACATTGGATTGAGATATCTATTTAACCAACTAAATTTTAACGCTAGGAAAGCTAGATGGTTGGACATGATTAGCGAGTTCTATTTTGAAATCAGGTACATCAAAGGTAAAGAGAACAGGGTTGCAGATTCTCTTAGCAGGTGGATACATGGAAGAGGAGTATTGTTTAGTGCTTCAAATATTATTTGATCAATTTTTATCCCCTCCTTTGTGAAAATATGACCCAATATCTTACCTTCTTGCAGAGAAAATTGACACTTCTTTGGTTTAAGTGATAAGGCATATTTTCTACACTTTTCAAAAACTTGTTGCAAATGCTCCAAATGATCTTCATCATAGGCAAATTAAACAATTATGTCCTCTCTCTCTCTCTCTCTCTCTCTCTCTCTCTCTCTCTCTCTCTCTCTCTATATATATATATATATATATATATATATATATATATATATATATATATATATGTATATGTATATATATACATATACATATGTATATGTATATATATATGTATATATATGTATATGTATATGTATATATGTATATATATATATATATACATATACATATAGATATACATATATATATATATATATATATATATATATATATATATGTATATATATATATATATATATATATATATATATATATATATATATATCACTACAAATTCTATATCCATAACCCTTTGTAATGTTGTGTCTACAATGATTAAACTGAAGGGCATCTTGGTATACATAAAAGTACCCCAAGGAGTTGTGAAGGTTTTTTTCTTTTGATCATTAGGGCGTACAAAAATTTGATTATAATCTAAAAACCCATCTATCATAGACAACTTAGTTGATCCAACTCTACCTTCTGCAAAATATAATCCATCCTAGGGAGAGAGTAGTTGTCTTTTAGTGATTCTCTATTCAATTTTTTGAAATCAATGCATAACCTTATATCTCCATTTTTCTTTGTTGTATGCACAAGATTAGAAATCCATTCAAAGTATCTCAAATGAACTATTATTTTTTCTTCAAAGACTTTTTTCACTTCTTTTTTCAATAAAAGGCAATAGTAAAGGATTTATTTGTCTCAAATTTTTCTTATATGGTTTTACAATTGGATTTAAGGGAATCTTGTGTTGAATAATTTCATTATTATAAGTCTCGAGGTCCTCATAATTCCATGCAAATACATAACAATACTTTTTGAATAATTCAACATACCTCTATTTAAAATCCTTGGGTATTCCCTTTCCTAGCTTGATAATCTTCAATTCCTGCTTTGTTCCAATATTACAATCTTCTACATCATATTTTTGAACCTGTTATGTCATCTTCATTAGAACATCATACCCATATAAAAAAGGCTTCCAAAGGAAAAATACCTTTGGAAATATAATTACTCCTTAGCTGCAATATCTTGTGATTTGCAATAGTATTCTTCCATGTTGGGGTTTTATCCTCTGCTTCCTCTTCATTCTCATCTTCACAATTATGTTCAATTTGTGATGTTGAAAATTCACCAATTACTTCCATAAAACACTTAATTTTTTCATCATCCTAAAAAAATTCCAGTGTTTGATATTGTCATGTATGGAAGGTCGATTTTTGATTTCAACTTCATATCTCAAACGAGGACTTTGCAGAGGCTTATAAGTGCTAGCAGAGACATTTAAAGAATCTGCAAGATTGTTTTTCTCTTTAGGTATAAAATTTATATTAAAAGAAAGAAATAAGTTCTCCATCACGTCCCAAAATTCATTTCTATATGATCTTAATATAGGATTTTTGGTTTGACAAAGACCGATCACCTGTTTCACCACCAACTCAAGGTCTCCAAAAACTGTTAAATTATCAATCTTCAAATTCTTTACAGTTTGTAGGCCTAGAATTAAATCTCCATACCATGTCACATTATTTTTTGTATCAAATTATAATTTATAGGATAGAGGAATCATCTCACCTTTCGGAGAAACCAGTAATATTCCTACTATGTTTCCTTCCTTTGAGTAAGCTCCATCAAAATACAGTTTCCAAACCTGATTTTTCACTTATTCTACTTTTTTTACTATAGCTAGAATAACTTTCATTTCTTTAACTACTCCTTCATTCACTTCTAACAAAAAACAACCAAAACCCATTAGGGGAATTTTGAGTTCTAAAATTGGCCTCCTAAGGAAATTATAAAATAATAGTGCAAATAATAAAATAAGATTTGATTAAATCATCATATTTTAGAGGGAAAAAAGGAAAAACTACTTTTTCAACTCGTATTTTCAACTTATCTCTGTATGGGTTTACTCAAATTTCGAGTGGAAACACTCGTTGGATGAAAAATTTGATTTACCATCCATGGAGTACCTATGTTGCATACTTTCAATGGAAACCTACATGAAAAATGATAAATACATTAAAAACGTGATTGTAAACATGTTTATTCATGTATTTCTCATTTTTCTTGCAGAAAAGTCCATCGAAAGTATGGAACATGGGTACTCCTTGGATGAGAAATTAATTTTGCATCCAACGAGTACTTCCACTCGAAATTTGATTAACAATTTTGAGAGATAAGTTGAAAATACAAGTTGAAAAAGTAGTTTTATTATTTTATTATTTTTTATTATTTTTACCTTTTTACTCCAAAAAATGGTGCATCATCCCCCATGGTTGACATCATCATCTTGAATACTATTGGTTCTTATAAAGTTTATTTTTGTCATACATTTTTCTTAGGAGGCCCATTTTAGACCTCAAATTTCCCCTAATGCTTTATTTCTACTATATTCAGGGGATTTATTTTAATTCTCCTCCTTTGTGACTATCTTAACAAACCTGGATTCTCTGTAAAGTATCCTTTCGTATCCACTAAACATGGGAATAGTTGCATATGTCAAGTCCAATTTTATCAAACCTCCAAGTTTCACCCCCCATGATCTGGATAGCAACATATCAAATCTGGTAGGGATATCAACAACTATGAAATCCATTACAATACTTTTTGCAAGGATTTTAGTAAGAGAAATAACCATATCTCTTATCAAATCAATACACTTAACTCTTTTTGAATCAAATGAATATAAATAATTATAAGGTTTTGTAACCCGTAGACCCAATTGTTCCATAATAGACAGTGACATCAAATTATGTGAAGCACCAGAATCAAGCATACAGTTCTGCAACATTAGATCATCAATCAGCAGAGTTATGTAGAAAGGAGGAGTTTATGAGTCTTGTTATTCCACATGAGGCCCAAACATAACCACAAGCCTTTCTTCAAGTAAATTTACAATATCCTAATTTGGAGTTACCTGTGATGAATCCATGAACTTGGCTATTTTTTTTTTATAGGCAGGTTGTTTTGCAAGTTCTTCTAAAGGCACAAGTATTTTTACTTTCTCCGACTCATTTTCAATATTAAAAGTATTACTTAACTTTTTCTATTTTCAATTTTTCCTTTGGCTCCTTATTCTCCTATATTTGTTGGTTTGACTATGATGTTTCTCCAGTGGGTGTTGGGACATTGTGAACTGGTTCTTTTCCTTTTTTGTTACTCTTCTTATAAGTCTATTGGTCTTGATGATCAAGTTTATCTTGTGTTCTTGATATCTTCCTTGATGTCAAATCATATATTTATTGTAGTTTTTCTTGCATTAGATAATGAATTTCCTGCAATAAGAATCCATATCATCTTCATTTATAGGAGACCAAAATTTAGAATCCATACCTTTAAAATCTTTCTCATCTTCCTCATACATCATTGAGTATTTATTTTATTGATATTTTAAAGCATCTTCCATATTTTCCTCTGAATGATCTTCAATCATCATATTAGATTGAACCTAATATTTTGAATATTTTCTTTCCCTTTGCAATGTTTGAGGGGGGTTATAGGGTATTTTGAACTGTGGATTGAAATTTTTATTCCCCCTTTGTTGAAGTTGTCTTGGAGGATTTTTATTTTCTAGTTTTTTACTAGCTTGTTGGAAAGATTTATGATCAATCAGGTCATTTCATACATTTTTGTATCTTACAAATATTTTGTATGTCTTGAAGATCCTGCCTCTTCTTTCCCTTTCCTTCCTTCAACAAAATCTATTTTTTTCCTAAATCTATCAAATTAGCCTCAATCTCTATGGAATCAATTTGAATTTTTCCTGGAGTATCTAGCCTCCTTTCCCTAAGTATGAATCCAAAATTAGAGTCACAAGTTTATGCAAAATCCACCTTTGCAATTGTTGATAAGGGTTTGATCTTTGCTGGTATTCCATTATAAATCTTAATAACTATTTTAATAAACTCTACAACATCCTCAGTGTTCTTCTTCTTAAAATGATTAAATTCTTCCTTGTCACCCCATTTTATTTCGAATGAATTTTATAATTCCTCCCAAGTGTTTATTGAGGGACGAGCCAAATTTTTAAACCATTTATATGCTTCTCCATACAAATATTGAACAAATAATCTCATAACCACATCAAGATTCTCATCATTAAAATTTTCAAAAAAATCATAAAAACTGGAAATGTGTTTTTCTATTGTGATATCATTTTCCCCATTAAATCTATGAAAAATATTTAAATAATCCTAGGGAATGACATTCATTGTCTAAGATAAATTCAGAGGAAGATAAAAATTGGCCAAATATTCAGGTACTTCCATGTTGGGAGGTGGAGATGGAGGAAGATTCACTATTTGAAATGTAGAAGAAGAAGTTGGAGTAGAGGTTACAGGGATATATTGAGATGCAATTGAGGAAACAATATATTTTATATCCTCTTCTTCTATGGAAGGAGGAATAGGATGGGGAGGGGTTTCAAAATAATTTCTTTTGGGAATAAATAATGAAAAAATGAAATCTTGCAAAGAAACTTCATCTTCAGGGAATTGAAAAACCCAAGGAGAAAGCTCAGGTACTTCAGATTTAGTGTCTCATCAACTTTATTGTGATAATAATTGGAAGGACCTTGACTAGGGGTGAAAATTGAAGAACTAGGACCTATAGATGGTTTTTTTTCTCTCCAAACTCTTCTAGAAAATAATTTCTTAGTGTTTGAAAATTCTAAAGTTTTCTACGGATATGGATTAGAATGATTGTGGGATTTTCTTGGAGCTAGGTTTGCACATAACTAACCCCCTTGGTGATAAAACTCATCCAACACTTTCTTTTCTCACCAGACAAAGAAATTATTCCAACTTCGTTCCATGGAAACGACGCCAATTAGTGTTGTACCCTGGAGACAATCCTTGGTTGAAAAAGAACCAGTGAAGATGAAATTTATTAGAAACTATTAAATATTATTAAAACATTTGTTCAGAGACAATATATACTAGTGCGTAATGAAGACTTAGATTGGGAGATAAAATCAACACCTATACTCGCCTTTTATTAGATATTACATACTTTAAATCATTTTGGTTAAAAGAAGAATTGAGTAGAAGTTAGGATTTTATAACTTGGAATTTCAAGAATCCAATATATAAACCCTAAGAAAGAAAATATGATTGATATGTGCAGAGAATGGAAATGTTGAAACAATGGAGCATTTTTTAAGGCTTCTCTAAAGAATATTAAATGTATTTTTTGCAACTTTTTAAAGAAACATTAATAAATATGTATTTCATACAAGAAGACATGTTGCAGTCATACAATTTCTTCATAAGAAGAAAATAGAAATGAAATTCACATAAGAAGTAATTCACCAATAAGCTGGAATTAATCTAGTAATATTTATTATCTCGGAGGAAGTATGACATTACACAAGTAGCCTAAATTTTCCAAAATCTCTGCACCCCCTTTCTGTGGTTCCATTGTCTTTAAATATTACATCACAAATTTCCAGTTACAAGAGTAGCTATCAAACTGCTTAACTACCTTAAATACTTCTAATTGAGATTCATTTTAATAAAAAATTTAGGTACAACATTTTCTCATAAAATATAAATATGATCATTCCAGTGATTAGAAAAACTAAATATAAAACTGTATTCACTTGGTTGATTAGGCACCAGCTCCAGAAATTCTACTTCTAAAGGTGTGATCATTCTTTCACATATTTGCCATATTTTTTCCTCTGGAAACTAATATGCAAGCAAGTTTTTATAGGCCATCTACAATATTGAGTGTTTGGAATATTTTGTTTTTTCCACGAATAAAGACTTCACCAACCACAAGAATTGAAAATCGAGATGAATATAATTGATAACAGTTCGACCTTTTAAAGCTTCAGATGTTTTACGAGCTCTGTCAATTTGATTTTTCATACTTGAAAACATTTTTTCATATGCTTCCCAAGAAATCAATTTATCATATTGGTCCGAGCAATTGGGAAATATTTCTCTTATTCTTTTATAAAAGTTTTTATTAAATATTCGAAATTCACTTTGTACTTCTTCATGTCGATTGGAAGCCTCGATATGAGGAAGATTATTCTTAATGTCCTTTATTGTTTTTGAAATAAAATACACTCTTTCAGACACATCTAGACTTTTGAGTTCATTTTGGAGTTCTTTCATTTAAATAGTTTACAATCGACTATTCCTTTGGGTCTCTATCTCCTATTTCCTTTCGAATTATTTTTATGACTAGCTGCGATTTTCGCAGTAGTCTAGCTTTATGCTCTACAATAACACCATTATAGTCCCAATTTGAATGCATAACTTGAATAATTTCATCCCAAACAGTTCACTTTCCTTCTATTAGGGAATTATTCCCCTTCAATTTTTCTTTTGTCTTGTTGATTTCCTCTAGAGGATTTTGTTTTTCATGTTGTCATTGGTTATTCTTCTCATTTTCTAGATTGAATTCTCTTTCTTTAATATTCAATTGCTCTTTTGTTTCCACCAAAGAACTAATTGTTTTTCTTAATTAAACTTATGAGATATTCAAATCTATCATCACCTTTTCTAATTGTTTTGAAGGATCCCTGTAATCAAAACAATCTGGTGCATCAATAGTGCAAACATGAAATTGAATTGTCTTCTGCAGTCGAGTAACATCATTATTCCTCTATATTAATTTTTATAGTAACTTCTCCTCTTACTTTTCAACTTGAGCAAGATCTATTGTTTGAGCATATTCAAAACCAAGCATATTTAATTTCTTTCTCAAACACTACATTTTAGCTTCAATATTTTGCAACAAAGCATTAATTGCTTCTCTATCCTTTAGATGAACCCCAAGTTTGAAAATTAATTTCTTGTAATATTCAATTTGAATCTGATTTTCTCTAGAGTTATATTTTTCTTTCTTTAATTGATGTGTAACTTTTTCAAGAATTTTCTCTACTTTAGGCACTATTAGATAACACTTGCTTAAATAACTATAAATCATCTCACCATCTTGTTTGTGTGGATTAATTTTATTAGGTAGTGGAATATCAGTTACATTAATAGACAAATTCATTGTCTTGAAGTCAGGTCATGCAGGAACAAATTAAGTGGAAGGGTGTATGAGAGATAGCTTTAATTGGTTCCTCTGCAAATCCATGGTAGAAAGTAGCCTGGTTTGACAAACCAAGGTGGAATGCATTGATAGTTGTGTTTCCATATCACTTATTATCTATGACTCCTTTCTTCAATCTACTAAAAACTTTTTTTGAAGACTTTTTCTTGAGATGTAATATTCTCAAATGGATATGTTGCAATATTAGTGGAAGTGGAGGGAGAGGTTGTCCCTTATGGATTCTCCAATTGCAAATTTTAAACTAGGTTGCTTTGAGGGAACCTCTATCAATTTGATTTGTATACTTTCTTCTTCTTCTCCTTCTTAGATTTTGGCTCTTTTCTCTAGCTGTAAATCTTCCATTTCAACATTTTCCTACTTGGGAGAAATTATTTTTAAAGTAATCTCCTTCACAGTGGGAGTTTCAATGACCATATTTTGATGCTCTTTAGTTTTTTGCAATAGTAAGTTTTCACTAGGAAAAACCTCTTGATTTGCCATATTTTTTTTATCTTTGGTATGATTTCATGTGAGTAATGCATTGAACCAACTTCAATTATTCTCTCAGAAATCATACGATAGGGATCATATTTCCATTTCTCCCCTTTCTCAAAACTAAATTCTTTCATCGTATATTCAATTTGTGCAAGAGCATGTCTAGTGTCGACAATAAATTGTCCCACATCCCTTTCCAACTTAAAAGTGTATCCCTTGCACCGAGGTACAAAGTGAATCCAATCAACATTGATACTTTTTCTTATTAATTCAAGGGAGAAAATTCTCATGGGAAAGAATACTAGAAGGCGATATGGTTTCACTTCTTCTCCATATAGTCTTGTCTTTTTATAATCTTCAAATAAATACAAGCCACCAACTCTTGTGTCAACACTAAGTTTCAATAGCTCCCTTGCTTCAGGTAGGATTCTTGGAGGTGTTTGTCAATTATTCAAAATAGAGTATATAAAAACCATGAAAGATGATAAATACTGGGAGAAATGCTCATTATGTTCTTTCCACCTGATGGTGCATGTCCAATCAATTACCCATATCACTTGATTCCATGAATACATCATGTTCAAATTGATATGATTTAATTTATCTACATGTGAATATAAAAACAGATGGACCAAATATGATGGATAACTAAAGTACCCAGTGACATGGAAATTTTGGAATTGAAAATTTATTGATTTAGCTAGATAGGTGGGGATATCCAGAACAAATTCAAGTTGTAACATCAAACTAAGGAACCCTAAGGCATGATTGGTTACAATTCCAGTGTCATCTTCCCCAAGAATAAATAAAATCATAGCCAAAACTTGTTGGGAAATCTCAAAAAACAAAGTTATAGGGTAACTTTCTCTTGGTTGAGAAATTAAGGAATTTGATGGCATAATCAACCTAAACAATTTTTCTCTACCATTTTGAGGAAGGGATTTATATGAAAGGATTAGGCTATGGCCAATAAAATGTTGAAACTTTTCAACTGCAGGGAATTTAAAAGTGGCATGAACTAGTTCAAGTGTGACTTGAAAGAATTTTTTTCCGATTATAGACAACAAAATTTCTTTCGGGAACTAGAGTAGATGCAAGCCAAATTATGAATTATGGGAAATTATAAACAATGGGAATAATTAAATCATAAATACATGATTGAACAATGTTAGGTCCCTATATCACTAGTATAGTCCCTTATTATTGTTAGTGTAACCCCCTTGTTGTTATTATTGTACCATTGTAACCCCCATTTTATTATTATTGTGCCCTTAAATTATTATTGTTAGGTCGGCTAGGATTACATTGTGGCCCACTAGGATTACATTATGGCCCCATGGACTCCTATATATAGAAAGGAGGTTTTGTAAATTGTATCATCCAACAATTGTTCATTTATGTAATGTATTGGAGGTTTCCCCCTCGAAGTGGCTTATTTCTAAGGCGTTGATATCTCTTTTCTTCTATTTTTGGAGCTGGTTACACAACATTTGGTATGAGAGCTTTGGATTCTAGGGTTTTGCTGCTCCAAACAGGTCATCGTGGAATTTGCACTATAAATTTTTTTCTACGAATTTTAGGAAGATGAAATTTTTAGGGTGCGAAGCTAAAATCCTGAGGAAGATTGTCTAAAACTTTTAGAGCTTGGTTCGCAATATTTTTGGAGATATCATCTGTGGAAGTTAGGTCTATGTTCAGGCTCCTAAACAGGTCATCGTGGCATTTGCGCTATAACGTTTTTTATACGAAGGTTCAGAATCTAAAATTCGTATGGTGCGAAGCTAAAATCCTGAGGAAATGCGTCAAAAAATTTCAGATCTTGGTTCGCAACATTTTTGGAGATATGATCTGTGGAATGTAGTACTTTTTTAGGCTCCTGAATTTCATCTCAAAGAGGTGATCGTGGGAAACGTTCAATAACTCTCTCTCTGGCATCGGATTGGAGTGCCGTAAAAATTAGTCGCAAGTACACGGACTTTAGTTTCTTGGCTATCAATTTTAGAGGTGAAGGAGGAAACAATGACACGTGGAAAGTTGTACAAGTTCACTCTACTGAACCAGTCCATAATTAGGTCACTGTGGGAGATTGGACATAGCTTTGTCTTGGAGAATCCAAATCAGGGCAGACCTGTGGCATTCAAAAGAGAATTCATAGGGATACTTTAATGCTTAATTTCAGATATTGAAGAGTTGCAATCACAGAGATAAGTCAATTTCAATATCCAGCTCCTTAAAAGCAAGTAAAAGGTGTGTTTTTTTTTTTTTTTTCCAAATTTCATAAGTCTTGTTTGAAGAATCAATTTGAATTGATCCCAATGGAATATTGTAGAATAGATATCAGTATTGGATTCTCAAATGGCCCCTAAAAAGAATTCAACACCCATTAAACCTTTACAAGGCTCTACTGTGACTCATGAAGATGAAGAATGGCAACATGACATATCAAATTACAAGAGCAAGTGAAAAAAATTTCACTCTCGCAAAGAGCAACAAAAAATGACCTGGAATTTTTGAAGAAAGGTGTGGAAACTAAGATTGATGGTTTGAAGAAAGGTGTGGAATCTAAGATATAAGGCATGGAATCTAAGATAGATGGCATGGAGGCTGGCATGGAATCTAAGATGGATGACATGGAAGCTAAGATCGATGAGAAAATGGAAAACATGAAGAATGTTCTAAAAGCAGACATGGAAGGTTTGAGAAAGTTGATACAAGAAAATTTTCCTAATGGTGAAAAGATAGTAGAATAACCTCATAACGAGAACAAAATAAATGTTAATTATGATTTCATAAACTCTAATGTTGGCGGGAAGAACCACCATATTCCAAAAATGGATATAAGGAAGTTTAATGGAAAGGATCCTGTAACATGGATACTAGAGATGGAGCAATATTTTGATCTCCATAATGTGCAAAACACACAAAAGGTACGCATTGCAACTTTACATTTAGAACAAAATACATTTGTATGGTATCGATGGCTTTGCTCCCGTAAAAAAATTGTCACTTGGTCAATTTTTACAGAGGAAATGATAGCACATTATGAGGATACAAAGAGCAACACCTTCTTTAACCAATTGATAAATCTCAAACAAAAGGGTTTAGTGGGGCAATACATTGAGGACTTCCAAAATTTGAATATAAGGGTAACTGATATTCCAGAGGAACACATGATTGATCTCTTCATAGGCACTTTAAAGGATAACATCCAACATGAAGTTCGTGTTCTGGAACTGGATTCATTGGAGAAGGCATTCAGGTTGGCAAGAAAAGTTGAATGTAAAATAATGGCGACAAGGAAGCCTACCACTCAATTCTATAAAGAAGGAAGTGTTGCTACGCCTAGATTTCCACAACCTACAAGGTTGACACCACAACAATTGGAAGAAAAAAGAGCAAAAGGGCTTTGCTACGGTTGTGATAGCAAATACACTAAAGGTCATAAGTGTGCTGAGAAGAAATTATTTTACATAGATTGTGAAGAGGAAGAAGAAAATGAACAAGAAGGGGATATACACCAGGAACCAGCCCTAGAAGAGGAAGAAATGAATCCGACCATATCGTGTAATGCACTGGCAGGAATTACCACTCCTCAAACTCTCAAGATAGAAGGACATATCAAGAAGAAAAGGGTAATAGTGTTGATTGATTCAGGTGGCACCCATAATTTTATTCATTGTAAGGTAGCCAAGGAATTAAATTGTTTCCTATACCCAGCACCAGAATGTCAAGTGATGGTTGCAAATGGAGGAACTATAAATTGCTTTGGAAAATGCCATAATATCAAGCTAACCATGGGGAATATGTATTGACTAGTCCAATGCTTTCCATTCCTATGGGAGGTGCTGATGTTGTACTAGGAGTACAATGGTTACAATCTTTGGGAACGGTAGCTTTTAATTTTCAAGAACTTTTCTTGAAATTTTTTTCAGAAGGAAAGGAAGTCGAATTACGGGGTATTGAAGGGAAGCCAGGAAGGATAATAAGCTCTAATGTCATGACAAAGCTTCTAAAGAAAGAACAACGAGGCGTAATTGCACAATTATGCTCACTAGAAGTTCAGACATCAAAATCATCTATTTCTACAGATCTCCAACAAGTCTTGGACAATCATTCCAAGGTGTTTGAAACTCCCAAAGGACTCCCACCTATTCGTGATCATGATCATGCTATTCATTTGATTCCAGGAAGTGTTCCTCCAAGCATCAGGCCTTATAGATATCCTTACTTCCAAAAGAGCGAAATTGAACGTATGATTGCAGAAATGTTAGAGGCGGGTATAATTCAACCTAGTCAAAGTTCTTTCTCTGCTCCTGTAGTATTGGTACACAAGAAGGATGGATCATGGCGAATGTGTCGGGATTATAGGGAGCTCAATAAGCTCACCATTAAAGACAAATTTCCCATTCCTGTGATTGATGAATTATTGGATGAATTACATGGAGCAATTTATTTTACCAAGTTGGATCTTCGTTCGGGATATCATCAAATTAGAATGAAGACTGAAGATATTCCAAAAACAACATTTCAAACTCATGAGGGTCATTATGAATTTTTGGTCATGCCTTTTGGCCTTACCAATGCACCTTCTACATTTCAAGGGTTGATGAATTCCATTTCAAACCCTTCCTTAGAAAATTTGTGCTAGTATTTTTTGATGATATACTAATCTACAACAGGTCTTGGAAGGATCATGTTGAACATGTTGACAGGGTGCTCAAACTATTGCGGGAGAAACAATTATATGCAAAAAAATCCAAATGTTTCTTTGGAGTACAAGAGGTGGAATATCTGGGTCATATTGTATCTCACGAGGGTGTTAAAGTAGACCCTAAAAAAATTAAAGCCATTAAGGAATGGAAAGTCCCCACAACCATAAAGAAGTTTCCAGGATTTCTCGGGTTAACAGGGTATTATCGCAAGTTTGTTAAGAATTATGGGAGAATAGCAGCACCTCTAACAACATTATTGAAGAAAGATGCATTTTCATGGACTCCTGAAGCAACTAAGGCCTTAGAACGTCTTAAAGAGGCAATGTGCCTAGCACCGGTCTTAGCTACACCAGACTTCACAAAAACCTTTATTGTGGAATGTGATGCCTCAGGAAATGGAATTGGTGCAGTTTTAATGCAGGAAGGAAGACCCATTGCTTTTGAAAGTCGTCCGATCAAAGGAAAGTATTTACAGAAACCTATTTATGAGAAGGAAATGTTAGCAATACTGCATGCACTAAAGAAATGGAGAACTTACCTAATGGGAAGACACTTCAAGGTAAGAACTGATCATGATAGTCTTAAACACTTTTTGGAACAAAGACTATCTTCAGAAGAGCAGCAAAAATGGGTCACAAAGATGTTGGGTTATGACTTTGAAATAATCTACAAAAAAAGGAAAGCTTAATGTTGTTGCAGATGCACTCTCAAGAAAGAATGAAGAGGTGGAAGCATTGCTTTGTGCCATTTCTATTATCCAACCAGATTGGATAAGCGAAGCAAGAGATGAATGGAAGAAGGACAAAGATGTATGGACACTCATTCAAAAGTTGCAGCAAGATCCTAGTACATCTGATACATTTAGTTGGAAAAATGATTCCTTATGGTACAAAGATCGCTTATATCTTTGTAAGAATTCCCAACTAAAACAAAATATTCTTCTGGGATTGCACACTTCTCCTTTAGGAGGACACTCAGGATTTTTAAAAACTTACCACAGGGTGAAGAAAGAATTTTTTTGGGATGGCCTTAAATCTGATATTCAAAAGTTTGTGGCGGAATGTTTGGTTTGCCAGCAGAATAAAATGGAAACAATTAAGACCCCAGGACTTCTACAACCTTTATCCATTCCAAGTCAACGTTGGGAGGAGATTTCAATGGATTTTATCACGGGTTTACCTAAGTCCAAAGGAAAGAGTGTCATCATGGTGGTAGTTGATAGACTTACCAAGTATGCACACTTTTGTGCATTATCTCATCCATTTAAAGCAAGTACGGTTGCTACTACATTTATGGATAGAATTCAAAAGCTACATGGAAGCCCAAGGGTTATTGTGAGCGATAGAGATCCCATTTTTACTGGAAATTTTTGGACGGAGTTATTTTCTTGTTTGGGTACTCAATTAGCTCATAGCTCATCTTATCATCCTCAATCGATGGTCAAACTGAGATAGTAAATAAATGTTTGGAAGGATATCTTCGTTGTTTTGTATCTGATAAACAAACACAATGGGTCAAGTGGTTACCTCTCGCTGAATGGTGGTATAACACTTCCTTCCATATTGCGGCAAAAATGACCCCATTTATGGCACTTTATGGATATCATCCACCATCCATCACATCATATTTAAGAGAAAATTCGAAGGTTCAAGCAGTGGAAGATCACATCGAGCATCAACAAGAAGTTCTCCAACTCTTAAAGGATAACATGAATTTGGCACAAAATCGAATGAAACAACATGCAGATCAACATCGCAGCAAGAGAAGTTGCGATGTAGGAGACTGGGTATTTTTACGGCTACAACCATACAAACAAATGTCCCTCAAGCAAGCTAAGAAGGATAATAAATTATCGCCAAAGTACTATGGTCCTTACAAGGTGTTGCAAAAGATTGGTACTATGGCATACAAATTGGAGCTTCCTGCTTCTTCGCGAGTGCATCCAGTTTCCCATGTTTCATGCTTAAAGAAGGTTATAGGTGAAAATCTTCCAGTTCAAACAATATTGCCAGAACTTGATGAGGAAGGAAAAATCATATTGGAACCTGAAGCGGTCACGGAAACAAGAACTCGACGGCTACGAAATCGATCAATTTCAGAGTATCTCATCAAGTAGAAGAACTTACCCACTGAAGATTCTACATGGGAGGATGAGAATTTTATACAGAAGCACCCAGAGCTACTCAAGCGTTGAGGACAACACTTTTTTGAAGGAGAGGGGCATGTTAGGTCCCTATATCACTAGTATAGTTCCTTATTATTGTTAGTGTAACCCCCTTATTGTTATTATTGTACCCTTGTAACCCCCATTTTGTTATTATTGTGCCCTTAAATTATTATTGTTAGGTCGGCTAGGATTACATTGTGGCCTACTAGGATTACATTATGGCCACATGGACTCCTATATATAGAAAGGAGGTTTTGTAAATTGTATCATCCAAGAATTGTTCATTTATGTAATGTATTGGAGGTTGCCCCCTCGAAGTGGCTCATTTCTAAGGCGTTGATATCTCTTTTCTTCTATTTTTGGAGCTGGTTACACAACAAACAAAGTAGAGGAGGCCGTTATATTCATTAAAATGATCAAGGGAATCTTGTCAGAATTCTAGGAGGTCAAATGGGAATCATGGATCAGTGCTAGGTAATGGAGGGGTTACAAGGTTCTGATTTTTCTTCTTCATGTTCATTATTTTATAGAAAGAACAAGGCCATGTAACAAGGGATTTAAAATTACCAAGCAAGAATAAAGTTGACATTGAGTTGGATGTTGATGTGGAAATGGGGATGAATGACTTGGACACTTGGTTGTTGTTAATATACTGACAAAAGAATGAAACTACCAAGAGGAAAAATCCTCTTACTCTTTGTAGAATACATGGGTAATAACGGTTTGATGAAGATAGGGACTAATGTGTAGTTTTATGAAACCATTTACTGCTTTGTGACGCACCCCATAGTGGTTTTGGATTGGGGAGGGGGGGTGTCGTATTCAACATCGACCGTTAATCTTATAATAGACGATGTTGTGATACCACTTTGTGACGGGTGCCCCTTTCTTAAAATCCAACATGTGAAGGCTCGTCGCATAACATCCGATACAAATTCTGCCAAATGTACCATGATCCAATTTAGACTTGCGCGTGTTTTAACTCTTTGATTTCTAATGAATAGCAACTCACTTTTGTATAATTTGAAGCCAACACTTTCAACTTATAATGTTAGCCCTTGATATATATAATAAAACTTTATAAAAATGCTACTCCATACTTCTTCTTCTTTTTTAAATTAAAAACTATACACGATTTTTTTTTCTTATAAAAATAAAATTTGACTACAACACCTTTCCATACATACCCAAAACTATGATATATAATGAAATTAAACAATGTAAAACATTGTTTAAGACTTTTATACCATAACTAAAATATACTTGAAAATTAACACATCTTAATACACAAATATTAACTTAAATGGAACATAACACTAATATAAACTCTTTGTAAACTAAGATATATCAAGGAGAAATCCTATACTAACTCATAAATATAATAAAATAATCTAATACATAAGATTTAATCTAAAAAATAAAATATTGATATAAATAATTTTAAATAAATCAATAAAACTTTTTTATATTTTATTTTATTACATATCATACAAACGCTATTAAATTTCATTTCATTTTATAATCATTCATATATATATATATATATATATATATATATATATATAATTCATCACTCAAGATTGCACTATTTAAATACATAAGTCAATGGCTATATGCAAAATAGACTACCACTCATACATCTTTTAAGTACTTCAACATAGTAAAAGAAAATGGACCAAAAACCTTCAAATACCAATAATGATAAAGGTCAATCGCCTCACAATTTCAAAAGGAGTGATATAAAGGACTTTACATGAAACTTGATGTATTTCACCATTGTCCTTGCACCGTCATTAAGAAGGTGATGAGAATGCATTTAATTCGACCCCCTTTCCTGTTCGTATACTTTTATATGACCTTACAACACTTTTATGAGAAGTTTGTGTGAGCAAAACCATTTTTTTACATTGATCAGAATATTTTTACCTAATTAAAAATATAATGATTGGATTTTCTTTCTCATTTAAGATTATAATTAGATTTTTTCCGTATTTAAAATTATTTTTTAATTAGTGTAACATTAATATTATTTATAATATATTTATTTTTAAAATAATAAATAAATTTATTTGATTTAATTTTCTTTTTCACTGAAAATTATAATTAGATTTTTTTTCATATTTAAAATTATTTTTTAATTATTATAACATTAATATTATTTATAACATACTTCTTTTAAAAATAATTTGTTTGGAAAAAAATCATTTATTTAAAATTGAGTATTCCAATTAAAAATAAAATAATGAAAATACAATTTATATTTTCTATTAAGAAAATTTATTCATAATCTATCATATTTATATGATACTTTTTCACTTATATAAAAATGCAATGAGCATTGTAAAATCACTTTACAATGCAATTGGTACAATTATAAATTCATTAAAGTAAAGTGAATTATTAAAGCTAAGAAATTATGTTTATTGTTAATGCAAATACAAATTTTAACATAGTTATTGACTTCAACGTAAATATGGCAGGATTTAATACAAAATTTTTGAATAATTAAAGTTATAAATTATTCAAATATATTAATTTTTTAGATAATTGTTATTGGCGAAAAATTGTGAGAGATAGAGACCTTGGGTTCAAACTTAGGGGCCAACAAAGGATCCGAGGTAGTCTAGCACAACGTCGACATTTTCACCTTACCTAGAAGAAGTAAGGTGTGTTGAGACTTGAATAGGAAAGGGACTAGAACTAGACATCAAGGAGTGTTATGGTAATGATTTATCGTCCACATCTATTCTAGGAAATCACATTATCAGACATGCAACAAGAGCAAAGTAGAAATTTTGACACAACTAAAGAGACAAATAACATTCACATTCATGCAAAATAAAATTTTAAAAGGGTCATATAAACAAACACATTCATAGGCATAGAACAATCCCGCAACTTATTTCCATTAAACATAATATATCATTACATCTTGGTACTAAGGCCCTTCAGGTAAAATTAGACTGGTCATCATACAATTGGGCTCATAAAGTGATTCGCCAAGAACATAACTAATTTCAGTTGACATGGTGATAGAATTTTAGCATATGATCTTCACCTCCTCTCTATTGTCTTCTCCTTTGGCTTTTATAGACTTCTTCTACAACCTCACTTGCCTGAAATGTCAGTCTTTCCCTTAGATACCACATGCTTTCCTCTATGGGAGCTTTTGTGACTTGACTACAACTGCTCCTCTTCTTGACAATCTTTGTGAACACTGCTCCACTTTTCCGCATTTTTCGTGTGTCAACTTCAGTGTTTAGCGAGTCTTGGTGGATTTTATTTATTGTCCTCGGTGGTTTCCTGTGCAACTTCCTTCAGTCAACCTCGGTCAATATGTGTCAAAAATATGTCCCAAAATGAAGGACGCAACAGGCCTTGACCAAAACCAATTGACTCATCCCTGAGTCAATCCTTGGTTGATGTTTTTGCTTCTCCTTGATGTTGTGGGGCTCCTGCTTGTGTGTCTTCTTCTTGGATTGTTCCTTCTCATGTTGCAGGCTATCCTTCAAACGAAGGAACCAACTCGGGGACAGATTGGATGGCTGAATTAGGTGTATTCAACAATCGTTGATAATCGGTGTTAGGATATTTCGGCACATAGGAAATAGTTAAGAATAACTTAGTCTATTATAGAGTTAGGTAAAGTGTGTTTCTTTACTATGTACATTTGTAACTTATAAATCTGATGGTCACGATTTGTAGTGATCCGACGGTTCACTCTCTCCTCGGTATTAACGACTCTTGATTCGTGGCTTAACACCTGATTGGTCCATGATCTATATTTAAAGAGCATGGAGGGTCATTTTTCTGGTAACCGTTTATGAGAGAAACATATGTAATCTTTCTTTTTATATTAATAAATTGCCTGAAGTGGTCGCGTTGGCTCAGGTCGTGGATTGTTTCCCTCTTCGAGGGTTTTAACCACGTGATATACTGGTGTACTGATTTGTGATTTGTTTGTGAGTCGTGACCTTTGGTTTTTGATCTAAGGAACTTACCCTGTAAATTCCTATATGGTATCAGAGCTATTTTGCGGGCGCATCCGTTGTTGATCCAAATCCGAAGCCGGTTTGACTGCATGCGACAGTCGTTTTCTAGATCTACTATTTCTGAACATTTTCGAACCTATAGAACTACTCTATTGTGTCCAGAGCATCTGTTACAGTGAGGAACCCCTTTCGTTTCATGTGAAAAGGTTTTTGGTTGCCCAAGTTATGTCAGTTTAGATCTGGAAGTATAAAGTATATGTTTTGCAGTTATATTTGTTAATAGTTCTGGTTATTTCGGTTTTTAGGTTTTATTTATTTGCCAGATCTATACCCTCTTCTCTATGTATGCTCCTTTCTCTACACTGTGTGTGATCTCGGCAAATCAGAAACAGGATAAAGGTATTTTTTTGCTACGTACGCTCTTTCCCTGTGTCTTTGTGCGATCTCGGGAAATCAGAAATAGTGAAAAATTAGATAGTTTTCGGTAAGGCTAACCGAATATCTAACGTTCTACCGTAAGGCTTGCATTTCATTTTTTTTGCTCAGATTTTTTCTTTTTTGTGCAGGAAAAAGGCACGCACACGAAAGAGTAAAAAAAAAAACCCGTCCTCCTTTCAAACAATTACAGAATCATTTTACTATCTCACTTTGTGAGAAGCTAGTTTATGAGAATAGAGGTCTTGGGTTCAAGTATCTTTCTCAAGCTTCTTTTGTAAAAATATTTTTGTTAAAGGGGCGGGATTTTTTTTTTTTAAGTTGAGCTCCATCATCAACTTTCAATTCGTTCCCGTAACTTTTCAGCATCTACAACTTGTTTTTCCAAAAAGGCATAACTTCTTCATCTGGAAGCCGTTTTTCGAGCCGTTTTTTTTAATCGACCTAATTTTTCGAGATATTTCCATTGGAGCAGTTAGTTTCAGCTCTTTTCTTCTTCTATTTTTTTAAAATGGAAAGTGCATGCCCAGTTATTCTTAACAACACCTGTTAAACACCATGTTGAAGCACACACATGGTGTATGAGGAAGATGAGCACACACACAAGAGACTCAACACACAATGAAAGATAAGCGTGAGGCTTTCCTTATTTTTCCATTACATATGATGTACATTTATAATACAATGGTGTGACTCTTGGTTTCATCTTCCAAGGTCACTTGGACTCCATTGTGACTTTTCGCATTCCACACCTACCCATGTAGGATTAGGTGTTCCAACATCCCCCCTTAATCCGAAGGGGTATGTGTGAGTCCAAGAAGAGTTGTAATACAAATCTGCAAAGTATACATGGCAGCACTTGGGCTGAATCAACTCTCTGAAATGTTGGAAAAAAGAGGTGGTTTAAGGATGACCACCAACATTGGAACGCAAAACTTGTTGCAGTTCCCGGAACTCTTCCAAAACTGGCAAGAAGCTGAAAGCTTCTGCTAGAGGAATTGTCCCTCATAAAAAAGGGAGACCTTCGACCTAAAAGAAGGGAGGTCTACTACTTGTGGTGGTTTTAGGTTGTCCACCAACCAAAGATGATGGTTTTAGGTTATCCACCAACCGAAAATGATGGTTTTAGGTTATCCACCAACCGAAGATGATGGTTTTAGGTTATCCACCAACCGAAAATGCTCATGGGCATCCGTATCTCTGGCTACATCTCTGAATCCGGAATGACGAATTGTGGCTCAGGCTCGCTTGAACTGCTGGCTACAACTCTGAACATGGAATGAGAGATTGTGGCTCAGGCTCGCTTGATCTGTTGTCGAAGCTTGTACATGACCACCATTTTCCCCCCTGTCAGGGACAAGGTGAGATGATGGCGAAAACTCAACTGCAAGTTTGCTCAATATTCGTGAACATGTTCTGACATGCGACTTAAACATCTTCTTGGCTGCTGATGCCCATTGCCAAGAAGCGATCCATCCAAGATGAATCTTGGTTCTTGCAGGAGGCTTATGTCTGAAGCATCTGTTTGAAGAATGGGTGTGCCGACCACAGTGCTTGCATGGATGAAGATCAAAACAATGATCTTTCGTATGGCCAACTCGATCACAGTGTTGGCATTTCTCAATCTGTTGTGGAAGTGGAACAGGATCTGGAACAGCTGCAGGTGAACTGTCATATAGGAATCCGACACTTTGAAATCTGATGGGCTTTGTGTAGTCTGGAATATGAAAGGACACATCCTTGTCATATCCAAGACCAGTTCGGTGCTTGTTGTGGACAAGCTCTTCCCAAGGTTTGATGATGGGCTTGAGAAGTGCAGGTTGAGCTACTGCATCTGCATGTACATCTGCTCTAGTACAAGGAACTGAATGTGAATCATTTGCAACTTTATCTTCTTTCTTCTGATGAGAGTCCTTCACAATCTTCTGAACATAAACAGGTTCAGAATGGTGACTCTTTTTCTGAAGTTCGTCTTGTTGGAGCTGAGATTCCAACTGCAAAAACTCAATCTTCTCTTGTGCATCTTGTAAACAAATCTGAATATTACAAAGAGCATGCTTGCTCATTTTTATCACATCATCAACATTTGAATGAATGAGGTCATTCAACAACACTAATGCCTCATTGATTTTGGCCATTTCAACAACTTAGGCTCAAAAAATGAAAGGGTGTCGGCTTCAACCGAAAATGCACCCGTTTACAATGTGATTCAACAACAAATACAAATGACTCAAGAAATTCTCAAAGTACAAAGTGTGCTCCTCAAATGATGGAGGGCAATCAACAATGACTTACATCAACAACTCAAATTCACTGATTCCAACTATGAATGAAGAGGCAAATTCCACTCACAATACAATGTCAGCTCAATACATATCTCTGCAAAATATTTGTAAATGTGTAGCTGAAAACACTTGTGCAAGAATATTTTTATGGCAGCTGAATTTTCTTCTTCAAATCGCTGTTTTCAATGATGGCAAACTTGTCTTCAAATGTGAAATTCTTCAAAAAATCACTCTTATGTCAATGCCACAAATGTAATCTGCAATTTTAGTCCATGTGCTCCTCATATGCCATTTTCTTCATTTCATTTCTGTTGTTCTTGTCTTCTCTCTTTTTCCTCTCTCTCTCTGCTGTTTTTTTTTTTTTAAATTAAAAATTAATTAAAAAAATGGGGAATTTTTAAAAAAGGATTATTAAAAATGGAAGGGGGGGTGATTTAATTAAAAGGTAGGGTGGTATTAATGGAGGGAGGGAATTTAAAAAATTAAAAAAAAAAAGGAAAAGGGAGGGGGGATTTAAAAGGAGTGGGGTAGGGATTATTATATGAGAGGGAATTGTATTGATAAGGGAGAAAAGGTATTATATGGGGGTTATTATAACCATAAAATTAAAATGGCGGAATTAAAAAATGATGGGAATTTATTAAAGGATGGGCGGTATTTTATAGTAATTAGGTATGGCGGTATTTTATAGAGGCGGTATGGCGGTATTTTATAGAGGCGGTAAAAATTTAAAAACGAAATTAGAGGGGCGGTTGTATGTGACCGGGGAAGGCGTAAAGACAGGGAGAGGAATAGCGAGCGGGAAATAGGGAGCAAAGGCCGAGTGAAATTAGCGCAAGGGAAGTGCGTGAGGGCGGAGGCGTGGTCGAATGGAGGTAGAGGGAGTTATAGCAGATGAGTAGAACGCAGTGCATTGAGGGGAGTGGCGTTTGGAACGCGGCAGACGTGGAGTGTGAGCGAAGGCAGAGTTTTGGAGTGATGGGTAACGCATAGGGTATAAGGGAGTTGCAGGTATGGGTTGAGCAGAGTTTGAGTAGTGTGTGAGGCGTAGTGGGTAAGGAGGGGAGCGTTGTCATGGAGCGATAAGATGGCGTATTGTATGTGTGAGAGGGCGGTGTTGAATAATAGGAAGGCCGAAAGGCGTAGAGCGTGGGTTGGGGAGATTCATAGCGCATGAAATGTAGCAATGAGGAGTGTATAGCACAGAGTCGAGTAGATAGGATGTGTATTGTGTGGATAGGGGGATGGGTGCCGGCGGGGTGAGAGGGATAGGTGCCGGGAGAGGCGTTAGATTGAGGGCGGTCGAGTGAGCGTGGAGAGATAAGGGGTTGTATTGTGTGAGGGCTGTAGTTTGTAGAGGTAAAGGGGTTGAGGTATGAGATGGTGCGTAGGGTTTTAGGGGAGATAGGAGCAGATAAGGAGAGCGCGTAAGTGGAAAAGGGCGGAGGTAGGAGTTTGGGAAGGAGGGCCGACAGGTCGGTTGAAGTGTAGAGGTGAGTTGTAGTGTGGTGTAAGGAAGCCGAGGTGCAGATAGAAAATGGGCGTTTGGAATAGAGGGGGGGTCGAAAGGCCAAAAATGTTGCAGAATATTTTTTTTTTTAATTTTTAATTTTTATTTTTATATAACAGCAGAGAGCAGAGAGCAGGAACTCTAGCAGCAGAATTTTTCTTCCAAATATATAGCAGAATTTTCTAGATACACACCAGAATAATTTGCAGGAACTTGTAAACTTGAAAAAATGATTTTTCCAGCAGCAGAAAAATGCAGAATTTAACAATACTCAAAAATCTCTTCCATTAAAAACCCAGAAACTTGCAGAGATTTTTCAATGAAAAACTCAGAAATTTTGCTTGAAAACCCAAAAGTTTTCTTCAAAACCACACTTTGAACAGTATTCCAGCAGCTCTTCCAAATCAGAATTAAATAAGCATAGATTTTTCAATGGAAAAATAAGCAGTGAGAAAACCTTCAGATGGGCAGTGCTGCCTTCTTCAAAACCAATGCTGCCAATTTCTGAATGCTGCTCCGGATTATGAATGCTGCTCCTTCTCAAAACCAATGATGGAATGTGGCAAAAACACTGCTGCAAAAACTCTCTAAATGCTGCAAAAATGCAGATATGCACAGGCCATAAACACAAATGGCTCACTCAATTTGGAGTAGGGCCAGCAATCGCCCGCTCTGATACCATGTTAAACACCATGTTGAAGCACACACATGGTGTATGAGGAAGAAGAATGCACACACAAGAGAAGCAACACACAATGAAAGATAAGCGTGAGGCTTTCTTTATTTTCCATTATACAAAGATGTACATTTATAGTACAATGGTGTGACTCTTGGTTTCATCTTCCAAGGTCACTTGGACTCCATTGTGACTTTTCGCATTCCACACCTATCCATGTAGGATTAGGTGTTCCAACAACACCAATTATTTCCAATGGCTACCTCACATGGTAGATTTACTTAGAAGTAAAGGGCTTTATAGAATAGCCATAGGACAAGAAACTAAACCTTCCTATGAAGATAAAGTCGCTAAATGGGAAAATAAACAATATCAAGCACGAGGGTTGATAGGAATGTCCATTTCTCAAGATCTTCGATTTCATATCCTTGACATTGACACCCCTCATGAAGCCCTGGACAAGCTAAATACTGTCTTTGGCATTCAAAATCAAATCAGGGCCCATCAGCTTGAAAATGAGTTTCTTACTTTGGACCCCAATAATTTCTCCTCTATTGAAGATTTTTTGTCCAAATTCAAGACCCTCAGAGTTCTTTTAGAAGGTTGTAAGGTCAAAAAGGAAGTGTTACACGAGCAATTTGTCACCGTCCACGCAATCATCGTCCACGCAATTCCCCATCCCGCGCAATTGGAGGTTTCAGGCTCATTCAGTGACACATGGCGGTAACATAACTTGAAAACACTTTCATGACATTCCCCTAAACATGTACTTTCATTTCCCTGAAGACAACTCCTTGTAAAAAACCCTAAAAATGGCCTTTTCATCATTGGTGTGACTAGCCAGTTTAGTACCCGCGCCAATGGGGGAAATCCTTCAAAGAGGGTGCGCCAATTGGCGCTCTGTCTCAGAGTCACACTCGCACCAACCATTTTAAGGAGTGTTTTTTAAAAATAAATGGCGGAATTTTCTTCCTAACCAATTCATAAACTGGCATCTAATTTGACTTGGGAGGTTTGGCTCCGGATCTCCATGTAGAGGAAGTGGTTTGCCACCTCTCATAAAAGCTTCCTTGAGGAAAGGGCCAATCCCATGATTATAGGGATCCCAAGTCCCCTTCCTCCATCTATAAAAGCTTGCTCATCTCCTTTGCAAGCTAGTCTCCAAGTTCCCAAGAGCCATCAGAGCCTTATGCTGCAAGAGCCTTGATTCATTCCCTTAAGGCCAAATCCAAGCAAGGAGATTATTGTCGAGACATCCGAAGAGAGAGGCTTGTCCCATCCCCGACAGGCTTTTTCGAGACGTGTTCCGCTGGCGACCCTCCGAAGGAGAATTCAGCGTCAGGGCTATGGTTGTATTCTTCTTTGATTGATTAATGATAAGCAACTATTGGTTATGGTTCCACTCTTGTTGTTGATTATGATGATGAGTTATGTCTTATCTGACTGACATACAGTTGCATGTACTGGATTTTACGCTCGTGTTTGTTTTGTTTCTTGCGTGTGCAGGTGTCCGATCACGGAGATCGTGAGGATTGTGATCTGCCAGAGCTAAGGAATGGGAGCGCTACTTTCTCTACGAGCGACAGTGTTGGATTCCAGGTAAGCCTTCATCTCTAGTTGGTTTATTTGCAATTAGGAACCTGCACTATACCGTGAATGATTGTTGCTAGACCCGATCTGGGCTAGTAGGGATCGCCTCTGTCCGCAGAGGGGATTTACCTCCACAACAATTTGGCGACTCCGCTGGGGATCGTCTAGCTTGTTGTTGTTTGTTTTATAAGCTACAGACGGAGCCTGAAGTTAGCCAGATAGCCTTCAAAACGCTATTGGCTATTGCTCTGCATTAGCGAAGTAGATCAAAGTTGCTTCAGTCAATCTCCGGTTTAGTTTGTAAACTAAATACTTGGAGCATTGTCTTGTCTTTTCGGTTGTTTCTCGATTCTGCTTGCTTGTTCAGCTATTTTGGCTGGCTCTTTTTGTGATTTTGGCTTTTGGTTAGCTTGATCATCACTGGTCTGCTTGTTGGATTGTCTATTTTTATTTTTCCTTAGCAAACTCGACTGGCGCGCTTTACAACCTGACAGTCGCGCCCATTGGCGTAGGTTGCTTGTGTATTACCCGCGCCAATTCCTTTCTGGCGCTAGTTTCAGCCTCACAGTCGCACCAATCCTGTGAGGTACTAGGGTTTGCTCTATTTTGACCTTCCTGAGCTTGATCAGTGTGTTTGGTTTTGTTTTTTAGTTGCTTGAGTGTTCTGGAGCCTTGTTTGACTGGCTGTGACCTTCGTCCTTTGGTTGTTTGCCCGTTTCCATCGATTTCACATTCTAGCCCTAGGGCATCTAGGTGCTCTTGTGTGTCGAGCCTCCCTTGGGAGTTTTTGGTTTCTATTTGTTCAGTCGACCTTGTGATTGCTTCTTTACATTCGTTTGGTGGTTGTTTATCATTTTATTGCGTTATTTGAGTGTTTATTTTCTTCTTCATTCAAATTGCGCTTTGTCTCGTTTTGGGCCTAGATTACATGGTCCATTTGAGTCTTTGGGATTCTCTTGGCTTTGAGGGACTGTTTTGTCAATTTGGAGATCTGATTGTGTGTTTGCGTTGAGTGAAATTTGTGTGTTTTGCTCTTTCCTCATCACTTCTCAAATTTCTCTTTTCATTAGTTTTCATTTTGTTTAGTGCACTTTGCTATTAAACATTGAAAATATAAAAAATCTCTTTTGCTTTTGATTAGTTAGTGCAAATTAAAATCTTTTCGGTGTTATTAGTGATTAGTGACTTTGAGAGAAAAGTTTTGGTTTACATTAGCTGCATTAGAGACTTTGTTGGTTGTTTTATGATCATTTTGTTTGTGTGAAAAGCTCTCAACTCTCTCATAATTAGCTTTCATCGAATTAAATGATATACTGTGGCATATAGTGTGCATTTAGGAGATCTTGTGACATCATACTCGCTAAGGCCTGAAAAACTAAAACGTAATTGAAGATAAACATTAAAATTTACTCAATTTACACTAAGGCAGCATTGAAACATTAATGCAACATTTAGTGGTCTAGGCTAGAGACGTGTTTCGCCGTCTTTAAACCTAGTAGCTGTCGTTCGCCTCTTGGATTTAGACAACACTAGTACGGACTTGTGCTCCCCGTACCGTCGAGTATATAAAGGGAGACCCCACTAGGTTTCTATCCTTTATCCATAGGAAGCCGAGTCTGCCGCCCTATACCCGTGATACACTAGACACAGCATTCAGGGAGATTGCCTGCATGTACATTAAGTCCTTGGTTGATTTCTCTTTCATTTTTGAAACCAAGGTTTATATTTCAGTTCATGGTTATTTGGTACACCCTTTCCCTAGTATTCCCGAGTAGTCATTTGATCTTTTCTGACTCTTTAAATTTGAAAGGATCACCAAGCGATTGTCCTTTCACGCTTGCTTGAAAACTGAAAGAGATAGAGTCACCTTTCATCCGTTTCTCGACTCTTAAAACATGAAACAATGAAGTTTCTAAGTTTCAATGTGGTAAAATAAATCACCCGTGATCACACTCCCTGTTAGATTTTTCTTGTTGGCCATTTGATTGTGTGTCTTGACTCTTTTTCAGCCCGTGTGTGTTGTGCTTGATCTTTTTTCATTATTGTCACAGTGGCAGAACCTTCTGTTTTGTCCACTTGTAGTCCATATACGAACGATTCATCAGAGGCTTCTCAGTCCTCTGCTGAACCCCAGCAGCCCATCGTTTCCAAGTTTCCCGACGGGGGACCGGTTCTGTCTGAGCAGCCCTTTGGAGGACCAGTTGAGTTTAATTGGCCCTTTTCTGACCCTTGGTTTGGATTGGGAGTAGGGGAAGATTTCCCTCCTCTTACGTCGGGCTTGCCTTTTATAGCTGCTGTTATTCCTCCTAGTCCTCGTCGTCTGTTACGAGATCTAGCGGCAGGTTGAAATATGAGTGATTCTGCTAGTGAGGAAATCCCCACGTCTGGTGAAGATTACCAGTTATTCCCTCGACAGTTATTTCCAGAAGGCAACCCTGAACCATCTGTTATGTCATCACCTGGTCCCTCATTACCAGCTGGGTATAGATCCTTGGGTCAGATTATTGTCGTCACTGCCTCTATGGGGGTATCAGCTCCTTCTACGAGGCCAGTTGTTCCTTCATTGGGGATTTCTCCACGGACACCCGTTACGTCATCCCCTTAGGTTACTTATGTACCCTCCATGCCCACTGTTTGTGTGGCCGCGTCTGCACCTATTGTTACTACCCAGTCCGTAAGGACCACATCGTTTCCCGAAGACATCTATATAGCATCTGCTATGCCAGAGAACATCTCTCCATAGGAGTATCGATTGTCCCTGCAACAATCGAACCCCGAGGTCAGACAGTCCTCTCAAGATCCCAACCGCTCGTATTTTTCGCATTATGCACAGGATGGTACGCCCGTGTACGTCTTTCCATATCAGTACGATGAGCATGGGAACCCTTTACGTTTACCTGCTCCTAAGGCTCAACTTCATGCTCAGGGTTTACCGTATAACCAGGCTGGACAGCCGTATAACCTGAAAGGACAACCTTTTCAAGGCCAACCTTCGGGCCAGCCTGGCTATCCTTATGACCCGTAGGGACAGCCCATACAGGGCTACCCTCAAGGCCAGCAAGGGCCATTGTACGGTTTGCAAGGATAGTATTACAACCCTTCCAATAAACTCGTATAGCCTTTCCCTGGAGTCCCACCTGGGCAACCTCATGGACTCACAGGACAACCGGGGTACCAACCGGGACCGATATATGGTCCTGGGGGGCAAGTCCAACCTTCTCAACCTTTGCAACCACAGTATCCTCTTGGTCCCAACGTTGCACATAAGCCAGGACCATCTTATGGTCCTGTTGCGGGTCAAGCCGATTATCAGCAACCACCTAGCTCCATTCCGCTACCAGGCCAACCGGCCCATCCGGCACAACCTGGTATCCTGCCACCAGGCCAACCGGCCAATCCAGCACAACCTGGTGTCCCTCCACCAGGCCAACCGGCCCATCCGCCACAACCTGGTGCTCCTCAACAGCCAGGTCAACCTGCACAACTGGCACAACCCGTTTTTCTGGGTCAACCTGTTCAACCAGGGCAGCCCGCTCAGTCAGGCCAGCCTACACATCCTATTTACCCTGCCCAACAGCCGACTTATTCAATGCCGCAGCCAAATCAACCGCTGCACCCTAATTATCAGGCTCAGCAGGGTCCCACCTATCAGCAGCCCACTCGACCTCAAGGCAGTTACTATTCTCATGGTCAATATCGACCAAATTATAGCCAGCCCCAAGTTTCTAACTATTACTCTCAACAACCCGGCTACACCTGTGCTCAGCAGCCAAATCCACATGCTGCTCACACAGGGCCGACATATATTCAAGGTCCATACTCTGGTTATCAAGCCCCGTACACTAGTTACCAGCAACCCAATCAGACTGGTTATACGACCTATACCCCCTATGGTCAGAATCCTGCCAGACAGAACCCTTGGGGGCAAGGATGTTCTCAACCAGCGTGGAGTATAGGTACTGGTCCTTATCAAGGGCCAGGCATGCTGTCCAATCCGCCATTTCCGTTCCTGGCTACCTTGGAATTACCGGATGTTTCGAAATTAACTAATGATCCAATTCTGCACAATCCTTATTGGCCTCCGGTTCCTACCAAGGTACCCGGTGATTGCCCCAAGTTTGAGGGTAAAGCTGGGGAGGACCCCCAAGCTCACGTGATGACTTACCATCTTTGGTGTTTGTCCAACTCTTGGGTGGATGATTCAATTCGTCTACGCCTCTTCCAGCACACTTTGACTGGAGTTGTCGCTAAGTGGTATATTGAATTATCCCGTGGCATCTTTCAAGATTTCAATACGTTAGCCATGGATTTTCTGACTCACTTTCAGTTACCGGTTCGCTCTGAAGCCGGGATGCACCTCCTGACTTCTTTGAAGCAGGACAAAGCCACCCACATTTCTGATCACATTCATGAGTGGCGACGTCGTCGTAGACTGATCAAGTTCCATATACCTGATTAGATACTAACTCATTGGTTCACCACCTCCTTCGTTAACAAAATCACCCAAGATATTGCTATGGGAGCGTGTGTGACTGAAGAACAAGCCATAGCGCGTAGCCAATATCTGGATCTAGTATACTCTCAGTCCGGCACGCTTTATGATATTTTTCATGATGCTCCACGGTCGGGAACCTCTAAAGCTCCACCTACCCCGGCGGTGGATGGTGTTATTGGTTCTGTATCTCAGAATTCGAAAAAATCTTCAAATGGGAAGCAGAAGTCCAACTCATCCAATAATTTTTCTCCTCCCACCCCTCGCAATTCTGGCAAAACTGTGGAGGTTAACGCCATTCAAGCTAATCCTACGGAAAAATCCTCCAAAGGAAAGAAGAAGGGCAAAGGTAAATCCAAATCTGACGCCCCAAAGCCAGAATCTTCCAAACCTCGTGCCGAGGATGGTTCCCAATGTAAACCGAAGTACCCCTGCCTTATTTGTGAAGGATATCATTACACCAAGGATTGTACATGACGATCTGAGGTTAGTCAACTTCTAAAAGGCTCCAAAGGGATTCCAGCAGTTCTTAAAGAACCGTTCCCGTCTCAGCAGACCTAGATGGTTGAACAACCTTCACCATCTGCACCATTTGGGTCCCAAGTCTTTATGATGAATGGTGTTGTACCTATCTCTATTGCTACGTGTTCGAAGGATTACAACGAATCGCGTTAGGCAGCTGGGAAGGCAGTTGTGGATGGTCCACCTCCCCCACCTGTCTCTAATCCATTGGAGATTGAGAAGCCTACTGCTGAACCTGTTGTGAGGCCACCTTCTAAAGGTGTTCTACGAAGGTCTTCCTACAATCCGAATGCCCGTGCCGCTCAACACTACAGTATTGTTGAGGATTTGGCACAGGCGCCTTCTGCCATGTCTGCATTGGAAGTTCTTCAAAGTTGTCCTTCGCAACGAAAAGCTTTGTTGTTTGCAATCAGTGGGATTGATCCCACTGATTCTAATCTTCTCACCTTCGACTTAGAGAACTTTACCCCCCGACTTCTATATCAGATCGCTCTCGTTATTCAAGTTGGGATCAACGGTATTAACATCCATAGGGCCGTTGTAGATGAAGGTGATTCTACTTGTGTCATGTTGTCTACTTGCTGGAAGGCCATTGGCTCTCCGACCCTTTCATTGTCTCCTAATGCCCTAGAGGCATTCGATGGTCAGGAATCAAAACCCTTGGGTGTTATCGAGAGTTTAGCGATTACCTTACAGGGGAAGACAGCCAACATAGAAGTAGAAGTAGTTGACACCAAGCTTAACTACAATATACTTCTCGGCCGCAATTGGACTCACGCCATGTTATGTGTGCTGTCCACCCTCTTTCTACTTCTTAAGTTCCCTCATGAGGGCAAAATCGTTACGGTGGATCAGTTGTCTTTCGTCACCTCCACCTCTGAGAACAACGTTCCTTACGTGGATCAAATTCCAAATCCCCCTGACAGTGTAGGACCTGGTCTCTTCAAGGACCCCGTCCTCATGGGTATTTTTCCCGCACCACCACTGCACACCGCTCAAGTTAATATGATCTCTAGGTCTGACGACCCATGGCTCATCCCTTCGCCTGAGCAGGTGACTGAGTTTGGAGAATCAATGCCCTTAACTCTGGTAGAGATTAACTACTGTGAAATTGTCGCCGCATCTGATCCCCCCCCTCCTCAGCATGCTCCTTCAAGCATGGCTTTAGACATCTATTCTCAATCCCCCTGGCTTAGCGAGGCCGACTCGCTTGATCCTCTTAAAGATATTTTCCCTTCTGATGAAGCCATTGTTGAAACATTGTCTCTTGAGGAGCTGCCTTGGAGCGATGGACATCATCATTCCTCATTCATGCCTAGCTTGGGGGCAATGTCAGATTGTCTAGAGCGTTTTGCATCTCAGGTTCCCACTCCAGCTCTCCAGACACCCATATTGACACATGAGGTGCTTTTAGAGGGAAACCTGAGCAACATTACTCAAACCATTCCAATCAACATATCCGTTAAACTGAAGATAGTTGAGAACATATGCGTGGGATTAAATTGTTCTCCTGATGAGATACGAGTTTATACTGATCTTTTTCGAGAATTCAGAGACGTGTTCACCTGGTCCTATGAGGAAATGCCCGAGATTGATCCCAGCATAGTAGTGCACGAGATTCCTACCTATCCTGGTGCAAAACCCGTACACCAACACCTACGCCCAGTGCACCCTCGCAAATTCGTTGCCATTAAAGCAGAAGTTGAAAAACTTCTGACAGCAGGCTTCATTTACCCAATTCCCCTCACAGAATGAGTCTCCAACATTGTCCCTGTAGATAAGAAACATGGTACTATCAGAGTTTGTGTTGATTACCGAGATATTAATCGGGCCTGTCCAAAGGACAATTACCCCACTCCTTTCATAGATCAAATCATTGACGAATGTGCTGGGAGTGAGATCTATTCCCTGATGGACGACTTTTCTATTTATAATCAGATAAATATTTTACCTGCTGATCAACACAAGACTGCATTCATCTGTCCGTGGGGTACTTTTGCCTATAAAAAGCTCTCGTTCGGCTTGAAGAACGCTGGAGCCACTTTCTAGCATGCTATGTCTTATGCCTTCCATGACATACGCCATATCGTTCAGCCTTATCTGGACAATTTTCCAGCTCACTCAGCTCGGCGAGAGGACCACCCAAAACACCTCAGCCAGATTTTCCTTCGCTGTCGACGCTATAATATCTGGCTCAATCCTCATAAATGTGTCTTTTGCGTGGATTCTGGTCGTCTTTTGGGTTTCATACTCTCCAAGGACGGGATTCACCTCGATCCCCTAAAGGTCGAGGCCATTGTCAATCTCCCATCATCCTCTTCATTATATCAATTGCAGAGTCTGCAGGGAAAAGCTAACTTCCTACGACGCTTTATACTGAACTACGCAGAAGTGGCCAAAGGATTCACGTGTCTTTTAAAGCAGAACGTTCCCTTTCATTGGGACAACATTGCTCAACGATCCTTTGAGAAGCTTAAGACATTACTGGTTAATGCTCCGTTGCTTCGGCCTCCAAACTATCACCATGATTTCACTCTATACTTGGCTGCCGCGTTTAGCACCATAGCTATGGTTCTGGTGCAGGATGACGATGATGGCAATGAACACGTTGTTTACTATCTATCACGAAATCTTCTCGACACAGAAACGTGTTACGCTCACGTCGAGAAGCTAGCTTTAGCAGTTGTACAAGCTGTGCAACGTTTCCGCCACTACATCCTGTTGCATACCGTAACTGTGGTTTCGGATTGCAACCCCATGACATATATTCTTTCTCGACAATTACTGGGGGGAAAATACTCCAAATGGATATTTATCCTTCAGGAGTTTGACCTAGAGTTTACTACTGCTAAGTCGACCAAATCACTGGTTTTCGCGGATCTTATTTTCTCCCTCCCGACAGACTCCCCCCCATCTCATTCTAAAGAACATATTCCAGACGAAACCATCTTCCTTTTATCAGCACCCGTGACCCATGGTATGGCGATGTTATTGTGTATCTTCAAACGTCAAACTTCCGCTCTGAGTTGACCAAAGATGCCTGACGTCGGATTCGGCATCAGTCTCAACCATACCGCATTGTAGGAGATACATTATACCGGGTTGGAGTAGATTCGGTGCTCCGTCAGTGTTTGAATTTGGAAGAGGCTGAAAGAGTCTTAAATGACTATCACAGTGGCGCCTGTGGCGGTCACATGTCTGGATATGCCACCACCCAGAAGATTCTGCGTGCGAGTTACTTCTGGCTGTCAATCTTCAAAGACTGTATTGTTGCAGTCCGCAAATGTCACGCGTGCCAGGTTTTTCAGCGCAAGATGCGCGCGCCACCCCTCCCTCTGCATCCTGTCATTACCTGCGGCCCTTTCACAAAATGGGGCGTAGATTTCATGACGTGTAACCCTCATTCGGCCAAGGGGCATGCATTTATAATCGTCGCTGTCGACTACTTTAATAAGTGGGCCGAAGCGATGCCTACACTAGCCGCCGATGGTAAGACAACAGCCCAATTTATCTTCAATCACATTATTGCACGTTTCGGGGTCCCTCAGGCCATTTTTACCGATCATGGTACTCACTTTCGAGATTACATGATGGCCGAGCTGACATCAATATTGGGCTTATGACACGATAGCTCAACGCCATATTACCCCCAGGCAAATGGCCAGGTTGAGGCTGTGAACAAAGTTTTGGTCACAATGCTTCAATGAACAGTTGGAATTCATAAGTCCAATTGTCACCTCCAATTTTTCTCAGCTCTATGGGCATACTGGACGTCAGCAAAGAGTGCGACCGGATTCACACCATTCCAATTGGTGTATGGTTTGGAAGCAACTCTTCCGGTTGAGTGTGAGATTCCTTCCTTAAAGTTGGTTGTGGAACTTTTGCCCGATACTTCTCTTGAAGAAGAGCGTCTCTTGTATTTGGAACGGTTGGATGAAACCCGCCGCTTGGCTGCTTTAGTCATTGAAGCACAAAAAAAGCGGGTTAAAGCACACTTTGATCAATTTGTCTCTCCACGTTCCTTTGTCGAAGGGGACCTTGTCCTCCTATACGACCAAGCGCACCACAAACTCGAGGTAGGAAAGCTCCAACCCATGTGGCATGGGCCCTATATAGTAAAACGAGTATTGAGAAATGGGGCTTATGAGCTCATTGATTATGAAGGAGTTCCGCTAGCACAGCCTAGAAATGGGCTGTACCTTAAGAAATACTACGCTTGAAGTTATTTTTAGTGTGGTGTGTGTACATAGGTGTGTATATTAATTTGTGTGCATGTGTGGTGTGGTGTGCGATGTAAGCGTCTTTCTGCTGATCGGGTCTTCCTGATTGTGCAGATGTCCATTACTCCGTTTGTGGGTTTCGCGGATGGTGCCTCTCGCAGTACCAGGAATCTGTCTTCAGCAGCCTGGGTAATATATGATCCTGCTGGTGAGTTGGTTAACCTGCAAAGTGTATGTCTGGGTCCTGCTACAAATAATATCGTGGAATATAGTGTTGTATTGGAATTATTAACCGAGGTTGTGGACCTCGGCATTCATGAACTACTTGTGTATCTAGACTCACAACTTGTAGTATTACAGCTTAATGGGCATTATTCAGTAAGAAATCCATCCATTTTACATCTGTATCTGCGTATTCATCTGCTGGAAAGAAATTTTGACTATATTACATATCAACACATACCCAGACATATGAATACATTAACAGATGCAGTAGCTAATTTGGTTCTAGATAGGCATTTGCGCAATTTATAAATAAAACATCATCACATGTAGAAAGATCCATCCAGAAATAGGTATGTATATATATATGTGTCGAAATGTTTACATAGTGTGCATCACATAAAATCAAAAAATATACATGTTCATCTTAATACATCTGGAGACAACATGTCTCTCAAAAAATATGCATGAAAGAAGCCCTAGGTGTCTAATCCGCATGGTGCTCTTGGTAACATGCTACCGCGTGCACTAAGCGTCTCAGTAGTTGGTGGAGGCGACTAGGCACTCCCACCATATGTCTCTGATACGCCATCGGGAAATCTGCCAGCCGGACGTAGTCTGGAGTCCCTCGGGAAATCCCCTCAAGGTTCTGGATCAAATCTCCTCCCTCGGCACCCTCCGCCTGAGGGTCAGCTGCGCGCTGAGTTCTCCATGCAATGGGATACATACCGGCAGGTATCTCTGGGCCGACATCTGCATACATATAAAACCGGTGTTAAAACGGACACGTATTACCCAAAAAAATCATAAAACATAAAAATCAAAGAGAGAGGTCATACCCAACTCCTTGTCCCAGTCATCCCCCTCTGGAAGTGGGAGATCTGGGTCTCCAGTGAAATTGGTCCTGGCATAGGGCCAATCCTCAACCATGATCAACTGACGCTGTAACCATCCAAAAAAAGCCGGCCTCCAGGACATCTGTTGGCCTCCTCCTGATCTGGGCATAAGTGCTGCCCGACGAGCCATCCTTGGCTCTCTTGGTATCGGCTCAGTAACTATGGCCCCTTGGCCATTAAAGACAAGTATTCATTCTAGGATGAACGATACCAAAATGGAACCGTAGCCAAACTGCTTCAGTTTGACTTGCTTGCACTTTGTGAGCTACCTATTGATATTTTTTGTCACTACAGTAGCCCAATCAAACAGTGTTGGACTCATACACTCAGCGGCTAGCATGAGTTGGGCCTTGGTTGCCTCGTGTGGAGCTTTCCATCCCACAGCTCATGTGATGGTGTGTAGCACTACTCTCAGTGCTAGATCCTAGACAGTGTGGATGTCCACCTTCCCACTTCCTGATCCACTTCGTGCCCCTGGGCACACTCTCGCCATTAATTGCTCCATTTTCTCTCTAGATGGTCTGCTGCCTATCAGGATGGGCACCAGACCTCTGCGCGACAGTCTAGTTATGAAATATACGTCGGAAACCTCCAGTTCCAGCACTTGGCCCCGAAGTTTAAATACTTCTTCATTTTCGTCCCATATACTGACCAAGTATTGTAGTAGCTCCGGTTGAGCTCGTAAACAGGGCGTCAGGAAGAATTTCTTAAGTCCACAGTTCTTAAGTGCAGTCATGCAGGCTTCATTCTCGATAGCCATTTCATCTTCCTCTCCATGTTCCCTCTCCTTCCATACGATAACCATTTTTTCTTTTATATCTGCATCGACACATTAAAAAACACATTGTTAGATCTCTGGAGCATTTGAAAATCCACATAGATAGCTCACATTTTCAAAATTTTGAGCGGAAAATTGCGTTGCGCCATTGGCGCGACTGTTTTCCTAACATTCCCGCCAGTTGGTGCGACCTCTTTGTGAGGAAATGTCCATTGGCGCGGGTCCATGCTCGATACCCGCGCCAATGGAGCGAGCCCTAAAAATTCAAAATGGTTCGCCCAGAAGTCTAATACATAATAAAAAAATATAAAAGATGGATTGGAATGGAGCTTAAGGAAATGCCTATTACCTGAAAAAAATGGGGAACTGAATGGTAGCTCGAATCAGTCGCAGTCGCCACCAGAAGTTTGCACACAAATGGACCACTGTTGCTCTCCAATGAGGTAAATAGTAAAATTAATTTTGTTTTTACCATTTGAGACTTATTTATAACTTTTTGAAATCTAATTAGGTTTTAAAAGTCATTTTTTATTAATATTTTAATATATTTTGTCAAAAATGGATTTTACACTTGCCTTTATGTGCAGCAATAGGTTTTTACGCAACTTAAATGGTGACACGAGTTGTATTTTATACTTTTTCGGACTCGGTAAATACACGAAAAATTCATTTCAGAGTCATCTTTCAACTCTTTTCTGACTCTCTAAACATGAAAAGATTGCCGAGGCCCTTGTCATTTCGATCTCGTTAAAGTGGCCTCGAAGCGACATCTACCCAGTATACGTCTACCCCTTTTTCGGGCTGGGATAGATTATTTACGAAAAAGGAATACCCTAGCCTATTGCAACTAGGAGTTCTCAGACATGGTTTTCTACCTTTTCGGATCTGAGGAACTATTTACGAAAAGGGACTGTTGGAGTTTACTTTTCCGCTGTCTTTTCAAACTCTCTAAATATGAAAAGACGCCGAGTTCTTCCTTTTTCAGACTCGTTAAACTCTGATGACATCTGATTTAGTCGTAATGACGGTATTCGAGTCGCTCCTTCCTAGGGCTCGTTAAATGTACTAGGATGGATTCATCCAAAGGAAGAACTTATATTACAAGCATATGCTATCCCCTTCAAGCTTGTTATCAAAATAATTTGGGTACTCGCCAAAAATGGTGGGGGAAAATGGAACCAGAATCATTGTCGTGTCGGCAGTATGTCACTCTTGAACATGGAACTTCTCTGCATTTGTGTCAGGTTGGGGACACTTCATCTCGTTTTTTCACTTGCCTCTGTGGGTTTGGGTGATCCTTTTTGACCTCTCATCTGCTCTTTGCCTCGTTGCCATGACCTTTGATCCGTTGATGTAAAATACTACCAAACTCACTGTCGTGCTGCCACATGTTCAAGAGAAGTTGACCTCTGTAAGTATCAACCTTCCTCTGATTCTCATCTGATCCTGATTCACAAAAACATTATGTTCCTCTGTCTCGCATCGATGATGTGGGAAACACTATAGCCCACCTTCGATCAAGGTCACTTCCTGTCGACTTCAGCTCATTATCCAGGAAGCTGATCTAGAGACTCCTTTCTGGTACATTGGAGCTTGCATGCCTCAATGGCAGGTTCTTCGCATTCGACATGAGGTTTTCATCATTGGCCTCCGATCGAGTGATTCTGCGGGTGTTCGACGTCATCTCATTGTTCACATGCCGTAGATTGTACCTATAGACCTTGAGGACCATTTTCATTATTGGTGGTACCTCTCGCGTCTGTTAACAGCTTTCATCACTGGCTGGTAATCAGGCGATGTTCTTGCATGTTCGACTTCAGCTCACATATTCGCATGCTTGAACTTGTACTATTTTCGGGTCGAGATGGAGCGCAAGACCCTAGATTCTGCTTGTTATAATCCAAGCTGAGATTTTGTGGATTATTATGATTAGTTACATGACTCACTGATTGGATGGTTGTGACCATACCTGAGTCTATTTATCGATCCTCACTTGATGGCTGTGTCCATGCCTCGGATCTGGATTATTGCATACTCTGTTATGGATGGTTGCGCCCATACCACGTATAAATCATGTATTTGAGACATCAGTTGTACTTCTCTATGCAGGTTTTCTGACGACGGTGTTTTTCAGTTGGACACGTTCTCATAAAGCATTTCACCCCTCTCTCTCTCTCTCGGGCCTCATGATTTAGGGGGCATCTGTTACACAGCAATTTGTCACCGTCCCTGCAATTCCCCATCCCACACAATTGGAGGGCTCATTCCGTGACCTGTGAGAAGTAACATAACTTGAAAACACTTTCATGACATTCCCCTAAACATGTAATTTCATTGCCCTGAAGACAACTCCTTGTAAAAAACCCTAAAAATGGCCTTTTCATCATTGGCGCGACTAGCCAGTTTAGTACCCGCGCCAATGGGGGAAATCCTTCAAAGAGGGCGTCCCAATTGGTGCTCTGTCTTAGAGTCGTATTCACGCCAGCCATTTTAAGGAGTGTTTTTTAAAAATAAATGGCATAATTTTCGTCCTAACCAATTCATAAACTGGCATCTAATTTGAGTTGAGAGGTTTGGCTCCGAATCTCCATGTAGAGGAAGTGGTTTGCCACCTCTCATGGAAGATTCCTTGAGGAAAGGGCAAATCCCATGATTATAGGGTGTAGAAATTTGCTGAATAATGAATATTTATCCACCGAGATTATCGTGATCACATAATAATTCGAATTCATATGCAACACATAATCTCTTCTACAATCAATCATCAATTTGCGGAAATAGAAACAGTCGCATGCGCACACAAACACAATATGTAATGGGGAAAACTTATAGCTGAAAACCCCTCAGCTATTTTGTATATTATATGGAGAGAACATGTAACAGTACATAGCACAATACTCCTCACAAGTACTCAGTACTATCTCATAAAGTTACACACAAACTAGCTTGTTTTTGAACAAGTCACAGGTTCAAAACTCATCCACTAATTGCCTGCCTCTATTGCGCAATCAAGGCTGGTCTAATGAGAGATCCAAGGTTCGAATCTCCTTGGCTTGACAGTGCAATCCTCATGGGAAATTTCCTCCAAGTGTGGTGCAAATCTCATGCACAACTAATGTCACAACTGATAGCTATCTCAACCCTTTCATCTACCTCTTTCACTGGTCTCCACTGAACTGTCCATGCACTGTAGTGAAATGATGTGTTCTTGAGTTGAATCATGAGTTAATAATTAGTGAATTAAATAATATTTAATTCACTCCACTCATTACTAGTTGATTAGCTAGTTAAACTAATCTCAACTAGTTCAACTAAGTTAAACCGAACACAACTCCACTAGCTGTCTCATCAACTCCACCAAACTTCTGCCACTGAAGTCCTAATTGAAGTCAACCATGCATGAGCTCACCAAACCCCTAGGAATAGCGTAATTCCTCTGTCAGATGCATGAGCCACTTCCAAGGCTCGAACTGAAGTGCTCCAAGAGAGTAAACTGCTATTTAGAGTCCAAATATTATTAAGGGTAAATAATATTTGACTTCCCTATTTTTAGGATAGGCAGTCTAAAAATAGACTTCGACCTATAGGTCCAAAAAATAGAGGTCCATCTATTTTTACCAACATGACCAATACTCCAAGAATAGCATACTGCAACCCCTGGACCATGCTCCATATGTCTAAAAATAGACATAGTCTAAAAATAGACTTTGCGCCAAAAATAGCCTGCAGGCCCACTTAGTGAAGGCGACTTCATTTCACTAAGTTCCATCATCTTGTTGCATTTTCAACACTCCCTCTCAACAAGATATGGATTATCTGCAACCCCTATCCTGCCTCTGTGGTATTCGAATTTGCTCCTGGTGAGCGCCTTCGTCAAGATATCAGCATCCTGATCCTCCGTGGGAATATATGAAAGTAACATGATTCTCCGCTGCACACAATCTCTGATATGATGGTACCTAATGTCGATGTGTTTGGATCTATCATGAAATAATGGATTAGCCGAGAGTTTAATGCAACTCTGGTTATCACAGTAAATCACTGTAGGCTCCAAATGCAACCCAAACAATCCAACGAGGATCTTCCTCATCCAAATAGCCTCGCATTCAGCCAAGCTAGCTGCCATGTACTCGGCCTCTGCTGAACTGAGTGCCACGGATCTCTGCTTCCTGCTGTACCAGGAAACTGCTGTCGACCCAATGCTGAAAACTCCTCCGGATGTGCTCTTCCAGTCCGTTGGGCTCCCTGCCCAATCTGCATCAGTGAAGCCAGAAAGCTTCGCTCCATCCTCCTATCTGTACCATAGACCATATCCCGATGTGCCACTAAGATAACGAAATACATGCTTGCCTGCCTTCCAAAAGAGCTTGGTAGGCTTAACCATAGCTTGCGAAAGCTGGTTAACAGCATAGCATATATCGGGTCGTGTATTGACCAGATACATAAGCGACCCCACCAACTGTCGATAGACAGTGGCATCCACTACCTCCGTTGAAGTAGCATCCTCCTTCCTCCAACCACCAGGAAGAGGAGTATCAACAAGCTTGCAGCCATGCATGTTGAACCTCTCCAGTATCTCCCGGGCATACTTACCCTGAGAAACAAACAGTCCACCACTGCGCTGCCAAATCTCCAATCCCAGGAAATAATGAAGGAGGCCCAAGTCCTTCATCTCAAACTCTCTAGCAAGGTCCTCCTTGCATGAAAGTATCAACATCTCATCACCCGTCAAAATCAGATCATCTACATACAGTACAATGATCAGCAGTTTCCCCTCCACCACAATCTGGTACAGGTTAGGATCCGCCTCACTCTTGGAAAATCCAAGCTCGGTGAAATAACTGTCAATCCGTGTGTACCAAGCACGAGGTGCTTGCTTCAGCCCGTACAGTGCTCTCTTGAGTCGGCACACATGCGACTCACTGTTGAAGATCTCGAAACCTTCAAGCTGCTCTATGTACACCTCCTCCTCAATGACTCCGTTGAGGAACACAGTCTATGTACACCTCCTCCTCCATCTGATGGATGTGCCATCCGATCTGCGCTGAGAGAGCTAGGATCGTCCGTATGGAAGAGTACCTTGCGACAGGTGCAAAGGTCTCCTCATAATCTATCCCCTCGATCTTTGAGAAGCCACGGGCGACAAATCTCTCCTTGTACTTCTCCACACTCCCGTCAGCCGCCTGCTTCACTTTGTAGATCCATCGCGAACCCACCACTGATTTCCCCTCCGGTCTTGGGACAATCTCCCATGCACTGTTTCTGACGATCGAATCATATTCTTCGATCATGGCATCTACCCATGCGGGTTCCTCCATAGCTTCCTTAAAAGAGGATGGCTCCGTCACGACACATTGACTCATAAGAGCCATGTATCCAGTGTACCGATCCGGTGACTTCCTCTGTCTATGTTGTAGGTGGTCCTACAACCTTCGCTGCATCTCGAACCAGTCGCTCAGCTTCTGTAGTGCGCTTGCACCCTCTGATGGTTGGCGTTGCATGGGTGGTTTCTTCCACCTCCTGAACTTCCTCTTGTGGCTGATCCACATCCGGAAGCTCCTCCTTAGGAACTAACAGCTCCTCATCTGCATGCAAGTGTAGCTCCCTCTCAAGCGAACACTGCATGGCTTTCTCCTCCTGAAATTTTATATCCCGTCGCACAACAGTCTTGTGACTGTCTGACAAATACACCCGATAGTTTTGAGGTGTATCAGTGTACCCCACAAATATTCCAACCTCTGCGGTCGGATCCAGCTTCCTTCTCGCATCCTTCGTCACATGCATGTAGACAGGAGAACCAAAAATCCGCAAATGGGAAATATCAGGCCTCTTGCCAGAATAAGCCTCCTCCGGTGTACTCATGCCAAGAACCTTGTGAGGACAACGGTTCTGCACATACACTGCTGTATTGCATGCCTCGGCCCACAAGTGAAGGGGTAGGCCCTGATCATGCAACATCGCCCGTGCAGCACCCACGATCGTTCTGTTCTTCCGCTCAGCCACCCCGTTCTGCTGTGGGTTATGAGGTGTGATGAGCTCTCTCCGAATCCCTTCTGCGCTACAAAATTCTTTGAATTCAGCCGAGATGAATTCACCACCATTGTCGCTCCTAAGAGCCTTCACATGCTTCCCCGATTCCTTCTCTACCAGCGCCTTGAATTCACAGAACTTAGAAAATGTCTCGCTCTTCTTCTGCATGAAGAAGATCCAGCACTTCCGAGAGAAATCATCAACAAATATCACATAGTACTTGTGCTTTGCTGTCGAAGCTACAGAGAAAGGACCACACACGTCTGTGTGAACTCTCTCAAGGATCATCGTGGTGCGATTATCCTTCTCGTGAAAAGTGGCTTTCACATACTTCCCCAAGGTACAACCCTTGCACTGATATGACTGCGCAAGAGTGCCCTTAGGAAGCCCGGTAGAAATCTGATGCAGTATCTTCAAAGCTCCATGGTGAAGGTGGCCCAATCTCCTGTGCCACAGTTCGCCCTCATCATCCCGGCTCACCACTTCTCCTGCCTTGCATGCCATTGCTGCGCAGCCATCTACTTGCAACTGATAAAGGTTCTTGACTCGAACCCCTATCTTCCGGGTCTCACCAGTAGTCTTACTGCGCAGGAAAGCTTTTCCTTCGCTAAAGACCACATCATACCCCTTGTCTTCCAACATCGCCACAGAGATCAGGTTCTTCATCAATCCTGGAACATGAAAAACTTCCTTCAATATGAAAGGTTTACTAGACTCCCTCTCAAAGGAAATGGTACCGATACCAGTCGCACTGTATCTACCATCATCGCCCATCTCGATGTGCACTCCAAGATATTTTTCCTCCAGATCTGAAAACAGATCTCGATCTCCGGTCATGTGAAATGACGCACCACTGTCCAAGAACCAAACTGATCCCGCCACACTTGAAACCAAGCATGCGATCAGTGAAAAATCCAGTTCGAATTGAGAAGCCAATGCCTCTCCCGCTGCAGATCCGACAGCCTTCTTATTTTTCTTCTTCTGCGGACAATTTGTGGCATAGTGTCCGTGCTGGTGACAGTGAAAACACTTCACCTTGGACATGTCTTGCTTCTTTCCTTTCGCACCAGAATGAGAAGCTTTCTTGCTCTTCCCCTTCTTTGCTTTGGCAGCCAAAGCGCAATTTTCTTCATCAGATACCTTGGATGAAGATCCATCCCTGGTAGTCCTCCTTATCTCCTCCTACATGAGATCCGCCCAAAGGCGCTCCCATCCCGACAACTTCTCCCGACCATTGAAACTATCTTGATATGAATGCCAAGCCTTCGGAAGACCAAGGAGAGCCAGGTCCACCATATCCTCTTCTTTGACAGTCACCCCCACACTTCCCAGCTCATATTTTCATTGAGTGAACTTCGTGAGGTATTTGGCGATACTGTCGCCTTTCTCCATCTTAATGTTTCTGAGCTTATCCTTGAGCACCAGCTTCCTTTGGTCGCTCTTACTCTGGAATAGATCTTTCAATGCTTTCCACATCAAATATGGAGAAGCTTTTCCATGCAGGCTGGATACAATGTGATCCTTCACGCCCTCCAACAGAATCCTTCAACATTTCACCATCTTCTTTTGCCAAGCCTCGACTTCAGCAGGATCAGTGGGCTTTTGGACATCCGTATCTACGAACTCCTTCAGTCCATTATCTTCTAATACTGCCTCCATGCGATCCTTCCATGCAACATAATTCTAACTTCCTTCAAGAGCATATTCGAGTCGCAAACCGTTGAAAGACATTTTCAACTCTGGCACCAAGAACACAAACTGCTGCAAAATTCGAATTCCAAGCTCAAAAACTCAACTGCTTCTGGATCTGTGAGAACAAATTATTTCTAGCACAGAGATCGACTGTAAGGGCATTTACTGGATATATCACCTTTCATAGAAAGGATGGATCCAGAGGCTACCTGGCCCGATACAGACTCTGTCTACCAAAATAATATTGTAATCACTGTAATAGATCCCGATGATTGATTCGCTCCGATACCATGTAGAAATTTGTTGAATAATGAATATTTATCCACCGAGATTATCCTGATCACATACTAATTCAAATTCATATGCAACACATAATCTCTTCTACAATCAATCATCAATTTGCGGAAATGGAAACAGTCGCATGCGCACATAAACACAATATGTAATGGGGAAAGCTTATAGCTGAAAACCCCTCAGATATTTTGTATATTATATGGAGAGAACATGTAACAGTACATAGCACAATACTCCTCACAAGTACTCAGTACTATCTCATAAAGTTACACACAAACTAGCTTGGTTTTGAACAAGTCATAGGTTCAAAACTCATCCACTAATTGCCTGCCTCTATTGCGCAATCAAGGCTGGTCTAATGAGAGATCCAAGGTTCGAATCTCCTTGGCTTGACAGCGCAATCATCATGGGCAATTTCCTCCAAGTGTGGTGCAAATCTCATGCACCACTAATGTCACAACTGATAGCTATCTCAACCCTTTCATCTACCTCTTTCACTGGTCTCCAGAGGCTTGTCCATGCCTTTGTAGTGAGCGCGTGTGTATGTGAAGGTTGAATCATGAGTTAATAATTAGTGAATTAAATAATATTTAATTCACTCCACTCGACATACTAGTTGATTAGCTAGTTAAACTAATCACAACTAGTTCAACTAAGTTAAGCCAGGAACACAACTCCTGCCAAACCCCCTTGAAGTCCTAACTAAAGTGAACATGCATGAGCTCACCAAACCCCAAGGAATAGTGTAATTCCTTATGGATGCATGAGCCACATCTGTAGCTCGAACTAAAGTGCTCCCGAGAGAGTAAACTAAATTTTAGAGTCCAAATATTATTAAGGGTAAATAATATTTGACTTTTTCTATTTTTAGGATAGGCGAGTCTAAAAATAGACTTCGACCTAAATGTCTAAAAATAGAGGTCCATATATTTTTACCAACATGACCAATACTCCAAGAATAGCATACTGCAACTCCCAGACCATGCTCCATATGTCTAAAAATAGACATAGTCTAAAAATAGACTTTACGCCAAAAATAGCCTGCGGGCCCACTTATTGAAGGTGACTTCATTTCACTAAGCTCCATCATCTTGTTGCATTTTCAACATAGGGATCCCAACTTACCTTCCTCCATCTATAAAAGCTTGCTCATCTCCTTTGCAAGCTAGTCTCCAAGTTCCCAAGAGCCATCAGAGCCTTATGCTGCAAGAGCCTTGATTCATTCCCTTAAGGCCAAATCCAAGCAAGGATATTATTGTCGAGACATCCGAAGAGAGAGGTTTGTCCCATCCCCGACAAGATTTTTCGAGACGTGTTCCGCTGGCGACCCTCCGAAGGAGAATTCAGCATCAGAGCTATGGTTGTATTCTTCTTTGATTGATTAATGATAAGCGACTATTGGTTATGGTTCCACTCCTGTTGTTGATTATGATGATGAGTTATGTCTTCTCTGACTGACATATAGTTGCATATACTAGATTTTATGCCTACGTTTGTTTTGTTTCTTGCGTGTGCAGGTGTCCGATCACGGAGATAGTGAGGATTGTGATTTGCCGGAGCTAAGGAACGGGAGCGCTACTTTCTCTACAAGCGACAGCGTTGGATTCCAGGTAAGCCTTCATCGCTAGTTGGTTTATTTGCAATTAGGAACCTGCACTATAGTGTGAACGATTGTTGCTAGACCCGGTCTGGGCTAGTAGGGATCGCCTCTGTCCGCAGAGGGGATTTACCTCCACAACAGGAAGATGGTAGCCTCATCTATTCCATTCTTGCTAAGCTGGGCCCTGCATACTCTGTATTTGTTTCCACCTTCTATTCCACTAGAGAATTCATCATTTCTTCAGGAACCACCTACAAGAACCCCTATTTTGATGCCTTTTGCGGTTCTTTGATAAGAGAACATGAAAAAATCTTACACCTTGGTCTTATCACTTCTGGAAATGCTTCTAAGAAAGCCTTAGCAGCCCAACAACAACCATATCAAAAGAATCCTAAGAAGCAGTATCCTAAAAAGTATGGTCCTAAACCAAACAAGGGTCCTAAGCAATTTCAACCGCAAATTGAAAAACAAACTCACCAAATTGATAAGGCAATTAAAAACAAAGGGAAGAAAAAATATAGGCATGGCAACTTTTGTAATCGTGATGGCCACGTAGAGTCCAAATGTTTTAAGAAGATGGAAGCCTTGGAAGCAGCAATGAAGAAGCACCGCATCAATTTGGAGACCTCTTCAACTTCATCTTCAGGAATGGTACTTTTTGCTTGTGGTTGTCAAGAATCTAGTTATGCATTAAACATATCTTCTTCTTCTCATTATCATGAGTGGCTCATTGATTCTATAGCTTCTTACCACATGGCCAAAAATAAATCCATGTTTTCTTCTTTAAATGATTGTAACACCGAACATATTTATGTTGGTGATGATAGATCTCTTAGTGTTGTAGGATCTGGAACCATTCATCTAGATAATGGTCAGTTTAATGATATACTATGTGCTCCTACCTTGTCATGCAACCTTCTATCTTTTTATCAAGTAACTCATTCAGGTCAAAGGAAAATAGTAGAATCCTCACCTCATGATGTTGTAATAAAGGACCTCAAAAATCCTAGACATATTTTAGCTATTGGACTTGATGATTCAACAAGGTTGTATAAGTTTAATAACTTTGGATCATCATGTCTTCCCTTCAATTTTGTTGCTCATAATGATGAAGTGAGAAAAATTTGGAATGAGCGATTTAGTCACTTAAACTATCGCTCTCTTCAAACTCTATGTAAGGAAAATATGGTGATGGGTCTTCCTATGGTATCTTGTCGAGATGGTTTTTGCTCTGGATGTGTACTCGGAAAACATCATCAGGTTAGTTTTGAAAAACGTGCCTCTTGGCATGCTTCAACCCCCTTGCAGCTTGTGCACAATGATTTATGTGATCCACTTCCTGTTGTTTCTTTCTCTGGTTGCAAGTACTTCTTAACTTTCATTGATGATTTTTCCAGATGCACTTGGATATACTTCTTAAAACTCAAGAGTGAATTTTTTAACATGTTCTTTGCCTTTAAGGCTTTTGTTGAGAAACAATATGGACATCCAATTCTTAAGTTAAGATCAAACAATGGAGGATATTATGTTAACAACAAATTTATCAACTTTTGCACTGAGCATGGCATTCAATCGCAACATAATGTTCCATATACGTCACAAAAAAATGGTGTAGCTGAAAGGAAGAATCACACCTTAAAAGAAATGGCTAATTGTATGCTTCAATCTAAAGGACTTGGTCTCAATTTTTGGGCAAAAGCAATTAACTGTGAAAATTACATAGTAAATCACACTCCTACTAAGGTTTTAAAGAATATAACTCTATTAGAAGCTTGGAGCTCAATCAAACCATTTGTAAGTCACTTTCGTGTTTTTGGAAGTGATGCTTGGGTCCATATTCCAGATGCGAAACATAAAGCCTTAGAACCTAAGAGTGAAAAATGCATTTTTGTTGGATATTCTGAAGATGTCAAAGGATATAGACTTCTTCAACCTAAATCCAAAATTATAATCATTAGAAGATATGTAAAATTTGATGAAAATATATCTGCCTGCGAGCTTAGTTCGACGGGTGTACCACCTTTGGCCTGCGAGCCTGATTTGACATATGTGCCACCTCTCTCTATCTCTTCTATTTTTTACAGCATTCCTTCTAGTTCAGATGACGATAATGAGGATGAAAATCCTCCTCCACGTCTTGAAGATGTTCCTTCAGCTCCGCAGCTTCCAAGATGGGTTTGCTCTACTCATGATGCAACAGGTTCTCTTGCAAGTGACCCTGCAGATCAACGACTTACACGTTCTCAGTTCCAAAGAGCCTCTTCCTTATTGGCTCAAGTTCCAGAAAATATTGATCCAGACACCTTTGAAGAAGCTTCCAGTCATCCAAATTGGGATGAAGCTATGAATGAAGAATATCGTTCCTTGTTGGAAAATGATACTTGGGATCTTGTTCCTCTTCTGAAACGAAGAAAGCTTGTCAGATGCAGATGGGTTTACAAAACAAATTTTGGACCAGATGGAAAAGTGTATAGACATAAAGCTCGTCTTGTTGCTAAAGTATTTTCACAAGTTGAAGGCATTGACTATACTGAAACCTTCTCCCTTGTTGCCAAAATGAATTCTAGCCGTCTTGTTCTTTCCCTTGTTGCCTCCTTTAAATGGGAAGTCCATCAGATGGATGTTAAATCCACCTCCTTACATGAAGATTTGCATGAAGAAATCTACATGGAACAACACCCTAGATTTATCCAAAATGACTCTAGCCTTGTTTGTTGCCTTAGGAAGTCTCTCTATGGTCTCAAACAAGCTCCTCGGGCATGGTATGCCAAAATGGATAGATTTCTATTAGATAATGGCTTTTCTAGGTGTCATTCTAACAACACTGTCTACACCAAGAAAGTGGGTAAGTCCTTCACCATCCTTGTTCCTTATGTTGATGATCTTATCCTTACTGGTAGTGATCCCAACCATATAAACCATGTGAAGCTTAGCCTCAAAAAGAAGCTTAAAATAAAATACTTAGGACACTTGCATTATTTCCTTGGTCTTCGAGTCTTGCAATCCAAAGAAGGTATTACCCTCTCTCAGTCCAAGTATGCCTGTGATCTTCTACACCACTTTCACATGGAACATTGTAAGCCATCCCCTTCTCCCTTTTAGTTTTGAGTCAAGATTTTAGTCACTTGTAATACCCCTGAAGTTGATGCTACCTTATACTCTCAAATTTTTGGTAAGATTTTGTATCTAACCCATACACATCTCGACCTTTCCTTTGTCCTAGGTCTTATCGCTCGGTTTATGCACCAACCTCATGAAAGTCACTAGAAAGCAGCTAAAAGAATAATTCGATATATTCAATGTATAGTTTAGTTCGAGATTAATTACAATGAAGGAGCATCTCCATTGTTCATTGGTTTTACTAATTCTGACTGGGCTAGTGACCCTGATGATTGAAAGTCTACTGCAGGATATGTATTCACTCTTGGTTCTGGACCTATTACATGGTCTTGTAAGAAACAAAGTTCCATCTCTCTTTCTTCAGTAGAAGCAGAGTATCGTGGTGCATTTGAAGCCATAAAGGAAGCCATGTGGCTTCATTAGATCCTGTCTAAATTTGATCTTCAGCAACATCATCCAACTACACTTTGGTGTGATAATCAAAGTGTCATTCAACTATGTAAAGATCTAGTTCAGCATCAGCGTATGAAACACATTGAGATTCACATATACTTCATCAGAAAGCTCATTCATGATTGTGTTCTTGAAGTGCAGTATTGTCCAACCAATGATCAATTAGTTGATATATTTACAAAGGCTCTCACAGAAGTGAAGTTTACCAAACTTCAATCCATGCTTGGAGTTCAGGAAAATTATCATTAAGGGGGGATAGGCTCTAATGCCTCCTTCCTTCTCCTATTGTGTCACCTTTGTAAATCCTTCAATCCTATCCCAATTTGTTCTTAAGGGGGGATGCGAGGATATTTCAACACATAGGAAATAGGCTCCCTTTGTGTCACCTTTGTAAATCCTTCAATCCTATCCCAGTTGTTCTCCTTAAGGGGTGATGTTAGAGACCCTACACAGGCAGCATATTTATCTAATTAGTATGAGTTAGTAAAGTGGTTTTTTTATCATGCATTGTAACTATAAATCCAATAAAACACCATTTCATAAGTGATATAAAGATTATTCACTCCCTCCTATTAATGATAGTTGATCTCAGGTATTAACGCAACCTATTTCTTCATATTCATCTATTTAAAGACCATAAGAGAATACTTTTCCCAGAATTAGCATTGATATAAATATATGTAATCTTTATTTTTATATTAATAAATTTCCTAAAGTGGCCGCGTTGGCTCAGGCCATGGATTATTTCCCTCTTCGAGGGTTTTAACCACGAGATATACTAGTGTATTGATTTATGATCTATTTGTGAGTGGTGACCTTTGGTTTTTGATCTAATGAACTTACCATGTAAATTCCTACAACTGGGAATCCAACATAGTAGCATGTTTCTCAAGAAATAGCATGGTAAGTTCAACTGCCAGTTGGGCGGGTCAGGTAGTCATGAGGGAATTCCATTGGGTCTCAAATTCGGTGTTGAGCTTCTGCAAATTTTGAAAATGGATCTGTGTAGGTGGTTTGAGGTTGCATAATAGAGCCTTGGTCGCTCGAGAGATCCTGGATCTGTTGGATCTGATTCTATAGCAAATAAATATGGCCAAATAGGTCCTTTTTTTTTCAAGGTCAGTTGTGATCAAAGCTTAGTTGAAAAATTGATGAACATGTTGATGAAAAGCATAGACTGGTTGATTCTTTCTAGCGAGGAAACCAGACCATCCATGAACCTATGTGAATATTTCTTGCACCTCCCCAATAATGTGGTGAAGGGAGGCCTTGATATAAGCCACATCAGTAATTTTCTGCTCAATTTTATTGACATATTGATTGGTTAGATCAAGGATTTATCTTTGGCCAACTGTGATGGTTTTCTTAAGCTTCTGGTTCGATGAAACAAGGTTTGCACATGTGATTCTAATGTGGTCACATAAATCAGAAAGGGTGTAGGCTGAGAAATATTATGGTGCATCTGGTACTACCTCAACGATAGTATGCCAAATTTCTTGAAACTTGGAACTTATATCATCGACATTCTATTGCAGTGCTTCCTTCTCTTATAAGAGTTGATCACACTCGGTCATTAAGTAAATAATTTGTTGTTTTTATTTCTCATGATCGACATCCAATGTATTATGGAGCGCTTCTACTTAACGAGTATACAATTGGATGAAAGTAAATAATCATGAGGACGACCAATTCTAAAGATCATTGGTTGACATGGTAGCATGGAGATGGAATTGGGCATGTAGAGGTTATCCAATGGCGACCAAACTTTCATATTGGTACTATGGTGAAGTTTCCCATTGTAGGTCCTCTACGGTGTGGGTGTCAGTGTGGACGTTTCAAAAAAATAATGGTGGTGATTGGGGATATAGAGCTAGAGGTATCAGTCATGATTTTTATAGCTTCTTGGCATTTTTCGGGTTTGGGACTAAGGTGGATTGGCTAGCCATTTGATGATTCAGGGCCTCATGCAAAGAGAAAGGATAGAAGAGGCATTGTAAGTGTAGTAATGGGTTTAGTACTCACAAAAATGGAATCATGGGTGGTCTTGGTGATTTCTTTAATGATGGAATCAACCTCCATTTCAATCTGTAACATCCCAAAATGGGATTTCCTACAACAAATGGAATATCTCAAGATATTCCAAAGTTGGAGCTTCAGAAAATCATGAGAATGGAAATTTAGAGCAGCTCATTATATGTACAAGAACATATCACCATTATATGTAAGAACCTCAGCAAGAATATGGCCTATATTCTCCTTCCCAAGTGGGGAAATGCAGCAATATAGGGCATAAAACAACTTTCTTCAGAAAATAGAGTTATAAAAGTGAGAAATGGGACTTGGATACCTTAGAATACATGATATATAACTCACATGCAAAATTAGAGGTGAAAAAAATCACTCTAGCCAACATAAACAGATCTCCCCAAATCAATATGCATCAAATAAGCCCAAACCCCATAGCCTATCTCATGAAGAAAGTACTAAAGCAAGAAAAACATTATTTTTATGAGGTTTCATGTAGAAAATGATGAGACAAAATAGATTCAGAGTATACAATGCATCAATGGCTGAGAAAATGGAGATTCCTCCCTTTTTATACAAAACAAGAGTAACCCGGCAAGGGATTCTTGAGAGCACAATGTACAAAAATGCAGATCTGTAGATATGGATATGAAAAATGCATTTTTAATACAACACTAAATATATGTGACTGAAATATACAAGTGACAGAGAAAGAATTAAGTACAGAGCTTTCCGAGAAAAAGGTTGGCCTTTTCTCCAAGGAACTAGCTCACAAGCAAGGGATCAAACCCTGCAACTACTGCTATGGAAAAAATGAAGCAGTTTCCCTAGTAAAATGCGCTGTAGTGGATGGGAACTGAGTTGGCCACTTGCCAAGATGTCAAATAAGCTCTGGAACCTCATGTAAAGATTTTACAAAGCAAGGGGAGCTCCCTCCTTTGAAAGATAAGCTTAGGAGGCGGTGTTGTGAGTCTCCCACTGCAACACAACGTCCCCTGCTACATGAATAACGCTGTGGCTGAAGGAGGATGCTAGGCCACAAGCCTGGATGTGGAGAATGAAGAACAGAGCCCCTCCAAGAGATCACCCAATGAAGGAGAAGGAATTCCTAAGCAGGAATACCTTGTGCTGAACAACACTGCAACTCTGCTAACCAGCAAGAGTCTGCAAATAGTCTAAGCAGACCAAAACCAATAATCCATAAGCTAACCCCAAAATTCTTCTATCTTCCTCCTTATAAATTTTTTGAGCCTCCTCACCTTGGGTCCCACCTATTAGGGTTTCCAACACCATGTGAATACTTTCCCTCCAAAACTGTGTTGTCTTCTCAAGCAAGCCACACCCTCTTAGGCAATGTTGTTGACTTGGTCAACTTGACTGAATCAACATGATTATTTTCCTGTTCACACATGGGAGGTGCAAAATCCAGGCACCAAGTTATCCCCTTTTCACACCAAGAGGGATTTTATGTCAATACAAGTTAAATATGGGTCCTTTTCCCATTTATTCATCTTTTAGGTGCAAAAATAAAAATCTAATATTCCTATTAGCTGCATGCTAATTTTAGGAATATTAAAGTCCTCCCCCCTAAAATATTTCTTGTCCTCAATCAAGTGCAAGGATAGACTAAGTTATGTCTCCTCCTCTCCCTGTAGCATCCATGCATGATGATCTCCTCCAAGTAAAGAGATGTTGTCTCAACAATGAATCCTCATAGTGCCTCTCCCAAGCAAACATATTAGCATTTGGTGGACACCCCAAATGGTTGTCATCATGCAAAAGTAGCATACTCAAGGAGACAATTGTGTGTTGTATAGAGGTCCTCTCAAGGCATGGAGTATGAAATGCATGGGAAATCCTCATTCCCAAGTGAAACCTCCACCCCCAAGCTATCATCCATATGAAATGAGTCACCCTCCAGCATGGAAACTCATGAAGAATCTCCTCCACCTTTGGCTCCTGAAGTGTAGGTGGGCTGAATAAATAAACATGATAGGCAAGAGGGCCTATCCCACACTGTCCTCCTCTCCGCTTATGATAAGTGTAGAGGGCATGCTGATCTTGGGCTGCAACATGATTGCCCTTCAATGGCAAGAAGAAGATTGAGTCTCCAAGGACCCTTCCTCTAAAGTCATGAGCCATGCCAACCCAAACCATTCCATACAAGATGAATGGCACATCATCACCATATGGAATCCAAATCAGAAAATGGCTGAAGCTTATGTGCAAGTTTGGATGATACACATGGTCTCTTTGGTGGATACATCGCAGTCCTTTCAACTGTTGATTCAGAGCATCAAGTGGCAAGTTGTTCTTCAAAGAATTTGCCGCTATGCATATTAGCTCATCTACTATGGAGTAGTAAGCAGCAATATATGCTAGATATGTACAATCAAATAAATACAACACTTTCCCAAATTCATGTAGATATGGGTTATCAACATTACAAAATTTGGCACTTAAGTGACCATGGAACCTAAAAATAATCCTGCTCTCTTGTGGAGCAATGCACTGTTTACATATGGTGAGAAAATAAAAATACTCAATAGAGTAATAAAAAAACACATAAATGTATTTCTTACCAAGCATCATGTGTGAGCTGAAGGTGAGGTCCATGGGTGAGTCATCCCATGAGAATATTGTCATAAAAATCTGCAATAGGAGAGGGTGCATATTCCCTTTGGAACACTCCATCAATAAAACCATACTCTCAAGTGACAACATTGTAGGCCTTAGTAACAAGGCTCTTGTCACTCCATGACTTCTCCCTTTGACATTCCATATGCCAAAGCCATCCACCATCACGCTGCTATGTGAGAAGATCTCCTTCCTACATGGAAGCCCCTCATAATCCTCCAATGCAAAAGGGTAGCCTCCTTGCACCATGAATGTGCCTTCCTCCTCTCTGGAAATATCATGAAAAGTATGGGAAAATTTCTTCCCATACTCTCTTCTTGTCAACCAAAGCAACCATGCCTCCTTATTATGCATTACTTTCTTGAGATAAAAGGCATGAGACAAGAAAATCAAAAACTTTGGGCAGTACCCATATCACCCAATAGAAACCAGCACAAGTCATCTCCTCCCTGCTTTAGATCTAGATGTGGTAAGTGGTTTATATGCCACTTGCTTGCTGCCCTCATCATTCCACCAAGGCTGAAGGTGAAATGTATATTTGGTGCTTCAGGAAAGCACACATCATGCTGCAGGACCTCCCTTAGCCCATCAATGGAGTGGCCAAGTTTGAAAATAGTCCTGGCCCATAGTTGGCCATGAATTTTATAGGGTAAGACACTCCTTCTAAGAGTCATGGCCTGCACATGTAAAGTAAAATAATTCATGCAATCATAAAGTGAAATGTGCTTTGCATAAGCATGATTCTTACCCAAAGTCTCCAGTGCTGTGATAGTCCCTCTCTTGGCCAAATGTATCATCACTGTACAAGGTTGAGAGAACACTTTGCTCTTTCCATCAAGGAGTTGCCCTAGAGGGATTCTTCCAAGTAAGGAGACATCAAGGCATATATCATAATAGAAAGATGTATGGACTTATGTATCCTAGCTTGTCTTGCATAGATCTTCATGCCTTCTTAGTACATCACTCTTTTGAAATAAAGAGGGGTAAATGTTTCTTTCCTGATGAAGCTTTCCCTCCTCTTCATCTTCTGCAGTATTCAGGATCTCACCATATGATAATGATGGCACATGCTACTCATGGATTATTCCATAATTTCTATATGTGAGACTCTTTGAAACTCCTTGCAAGAGTGCAAGAGCTTCTCTTCTTGGAGCAACTGTTGCTTCTTCTTCTTCATGAAATTCTAGAGATGCCTTTGTCATGACTGCACTGTCACCCCTAGCCTCTTCTTCAATGGTGGAAAATGCCTCATCATCAATAGGAGACCTTAGATCTTGGCCTACATTTGAAAGAGGAATATTCATGTCTTCTCTTTGACAAGAAGACTCTTCATCCAAATGTGGATGCCTGCAATCACTTTCTCCTTTGGTATCTTCCCAATGAAGACTACCAATCTCCTAAAGAAAGTATTCCCCCTTACACCTCATGGGAAGTTGAGATGTAACCCCTTGGAGATCTTTCAGAAAAGACCTCTCATCAATGGTCCTCTTACATCCAAAAGAATCCAAGTGTGATGAAGGCCAAAAACCAACAGAAAGTGGCACAATATTCATCATGCTTCCCACCATCTTGCATCCTAACTCCTCATGTTGCATGTTATCACTATAAAAAATCTCTGAAACTTGGTTAGTTACATTTTTTCCTAATTCCTAGTGTTAGATAGGGTTAGAGTTATTTTGATATTTTTCAAGGTCTAGATCATGGTTAAAGGTCTCATACCATCATTAAACATTGTTTATTAACCTCACTTCACTCTTCACAAGTCTCATGCCATGTTTTAAAACCCATTTGTAAAGTCTATTTCGAAAATTTGATTGAATAAGCCCAGAAACTGCGTTTTCATAGCACGCCTAGTGTAAAAATTCCATTTTTTTCTACGAAAACGCTGGTGAATTCATAGCGCAAAAAGCATAATTTTCACACCATGCGCTATGAAATCGGGAATTCGCATATTTGTCTTTGATCTGTCATATTTGTCAAATACAGTTAAATTTGCCATCATTGGGTGTCCTTCATGAGTTGTCCTCCACGTATGCAACCATTCTTTGTCATCATTAGAGGTCATTTGTCATAAATTAGAGTTTAGTCATTATTGGTCCTTTCAAATTTCAAACAGTTGGCTGTTTTCATTTGTCTCATGCAAGAAAACACTGCATGCATTCTTAAGTGTTGAAAGAAAGAATTCGTGGTGAGATTCCTAGTTATCAAGCGAGGCTGTGTTGTCTCATTGCTAATTGAGACAAAGGTTATATTTCAAGCGAAGCAGAACTGATTCAAATTCAGGTTATATTATCCATTACTGTGAAACCTGAGTTCTTATCAAGCGAGGTTGTTAACTTTTCAAGCGAGGCAGAACTAGATAAAATCAAGCGAGGTTGTTCCATTCAAATACAGGTTATACCAGTGTTTTCAAAGCTTACTGATTTAAGTGATTTTGATATTCATTTGTGTGGAAACTAAATTTTCATCAAGTGAGGCAGAGTTCTTATCAAGCGAGGCTGAATTCAATTCCTGAGTGAAACAGTCTATTCAATAGGAGACTTAGATTGTTAATTTGCTGAAGACAAAGGGTTTTTAGAAGGGTTTATTGCAGATTTATGAAGATATAGGTTTCAAGAGGAAAATGGCTGAGGAGAGAAGAAGCCATAGGTCTGGTCATTGCTTAAGGACTTCACCTGAAGGTGTTGAGGCCTTTACAAAAGATAAGTCTGTCGAAGCAGTTTTTAAGAAAGTTGGATGTTGGAGGTTTTGTGAAAAACTTCAAGGAGGGCACACTCAAGTTACCAAGGAGTTTGCCATAAATTTCACAGGATCAAATTAAAATATTTGGTTCCTAAATGTACCAATTTCCCCTGAAGTAATATCAGCTGTAACAGAGATCCCAAGAGGTGATGACAGGTGGTTTAAAAAATTCAAATTTGATATGACACCATGCAAGATCTTTTTGAAACCATAGTTTTCAGAGGTTGACTTGAACAAGGCTATGCCAAGGAGTTATGTCAGAGACACATTTTCCAATCTACTCTAAAATATTCAGAGATACTTCACTTGCAAGGGTAGATATCATAAGGTATACACCTACCATTTTAAACTCTTGCTTCATTTCACAGGGATGATATCATTAGATTTACCTTTTTATCTCTTCATAAGCTTGGCTAAGATGTCTGATAAGGTACAAATGAAAGTTTAATCATGTGAAACCTCTTTATTTCACCATGGTTTAGTCAAACTGATAGTCTTACATGAGCTACAAAAGGCATATAGAGATTGGGCAGAATTCCTCTTTTTGAGTAGAATTGGAATAGAAGGAACAACTGCCAGCCCACAAGCTAAAACCTCAGTGGAAACAAAGTCTAAAATATTTGTTAAACTTAAACCCAGGAAACAAGTGAGAGAACCAATGACATCATTGAATATCCAAGATACTCCTAGGTCTATAAAGAAGAAGAAAACCCTGGTTGAGGAAACAATTTTAGAGCAGTCAACTAGCAAAGCAAATCCAAAGAAGTTGACTAAAAGTCAGACGTTAAAAGAAAAGGGTAAGGTTGTAATTTTAGAGGAGACAAGAGGCAATTTTAATTACATACTTCAGGCTATAAAAATAGAGGAATCTCCCCTAGTGCAAGCAAACTTCATCAAATTAGATACAGGTGCCAGCAAATTGAAAAAATTGAAGACATCTAAAAAGTTAGAATTTGAAGAATAGGTAAAGAATAAAATCAGGCTTGCAAATAATGAAATTGAGAAATTTAAGAAAAGAGAAATAATATATTCCGAAGAGAAGGTCAAGTTTGAAAGGATGAAAGGGCTGTGGGAGCTTGAGAAAATTCAAATCTTGAACTGATTGACAGTCAAGCTTAATTTTTCATCTGGACCCTACCTGCAATCAAGGAAGCCAAGTTCATCAGGATGGTTAACATAAAAATGAAGGCTAATAACAGAAGGCTCAAGAGGAGAATTGAAGATTTATAGATACAGTTAAATCAGTTTGGAGATGAGCTACAGCCTAAATAGTAAGTTTCATCTTTGAACTAAACTTTGAAGGTTATATAGTATGCTCCATTTTTGAAACTGCTCAAGGTTGATGGCTATTGTTATAAGAATGGATCTACACCTGAAGAATAGGTTTTAAATTTTTCTAAATTGAAATTTTGAGGAAAAAACGGAGAAATATGAAGACTCAGCAGTTTCGTAGCGCGCTACGAAACTGCTGTAGGATGCAGTTTTGTGAATTTTAGTAAATTTCAAAGAAGAAATGGTTCAGTTTTGAAGCCTTGATGCTGATGGGAGATATATATTGAATATAAATGAAGATTCAAAGGGACTTGGCACATTTAATTGGAGTCTAAAGCATGTTTTTCAAAATAAAGGTCTGTGCTAGGAAAACACAGACAGTTTCGTAGCGCAGCACTATGGCAGTTTCCACATCATTTTTGAAAAGTTGACATATGCACAGATGGAAGGTCAAATATCTATGAAGACTTTAAGACATTTGGCACATGTTTTTAGTTCAAATTATGCAACAAATGGTTCAAATTGGTATTAATGAAGCACTCATCTACTATACAGGAAGCACTATCTTATTTTACAGGGACAGATAAGAAAGAGATAAAGGGGGTCTAACAGCAAGAAGATAGACATGATCATGGTCGAAGACTAGAAGATGCAGTTGTCAAGTGTTGTTTTAAGTATTTAGATAAGGTTTTTATGTTTTAATAAATGATGTTTTAGTCCTAATTGTATTAGGAGTCTAAACAGACAGTTTAACTGTCAGTTGTGAATGCAGTTTGTTTTATGAAAAGTGTTAGGTGTCAAATTTCGAATTTTCCTCAAAGGATTGGAGAGAATCCTAAGATGTAATTAACACTCTATAAAAGGGAGGAAATCAAATAGCACAGTGTTGGAATTTTGCAGGAACAAGTGCATTGTTTGGTATTATCTACAACTCTGTTTTTATCTTAATACAGTGGTATCAGTTTGTTACTCAAGATTCAGAAAAGGCTATGGATGATTGATGTTGTTATGTTTCTCCTTTATCTTTTACTTGCAATGGCATGAGTGTATGTTACTTATAACTCACTGTGAATGTGCTCTAACTTCCTTCATATAGTCATGGACTGTGTGACCTACTGTTTTATTTTTTTACTGATGCATCTAAGCCTTAATATGCCCTGAATTCCATATGAATTTGATATCCATGTTTAGTAAAAACATAAAGTGACCCCATAAGCCCAATGAATACTTGTTTATTGTAGTACAACCAATTACTAAATTTAATCCATTTACTCACAGAGTTAGCCATCTGACTTTTATTTGAAAATCATAAAAACTTTGAGAGAGCCCTCTCAAGTTGAGGAGGCTAAGTTTTAGCTAAAAGCCTGGTTTGAAATAGTTACTCAAGGTCTCCTTGATTAGCAGCATATCAGGGCTTGATTTTGAGATAACACTGCATGCAACTCAAATAAGGTGCAAAGGAATGAATGTTCATCCCCTCTTGGATCAATCCAAAATTGCACAGTGATGTGTAAGCTTGTTGTTCCACCATAGCAATGAGTTTTGATCCTCGACCATGTGAGCACAAATTCCCAAGATTTTCCATAAGAATTTCTGAAATGATCGGAAATGGAAATACATGCATACCTTGGTGAGTCTTGGGAACCTCTTGTATGGCTGCAAGGGTTCCTCTCTTCAATGTGTTGGCTGATCTAACTAGTGTTATAGATGGCTGCCCCTCCATGAATACGACAACGCTGGTATAAGGCTCCTCAAGTGGAAAAGAGGACTCCTCCTCCTCTGGTCTTCTACTATCAAATCTCCTGATTACTTGATGAATAAAATCAACAAAAGTAGATACTCTTGCATGAAATTCATGGCTGATCCACCAAGAGCTTGCCTTTCCCTCCAAGTGCAGTGCTGAGATCTCCACAGCCTCTTTCTCCACTACTGGATGTAGTAGGAAAAATGCTTATAGCTTCATCACCCAAGTCTTTGCTGCACACTTGAGTGATCCATCAAATGTAGACAACAAGAATATGTTGCCTATTATCATTCTCTTATTGCATGGTCTTCTTTCCTCTCTCGGTTGAATAAACTAAGGAAAATCTAGGGTCTCTTTGAAATCCCTAGGTTGGCACTTGTATTTTGCCAAATACCCACTCAGGATCTCATGTTCTAAGTGGTCCTCTTGCTCTCCACTTCCTTTATGAGAACATTAAATGCATGGGTCTTCTTCTCCCTCTTGAAACCTTTTAGAGGTCTCACTGCAGCTTTCCCCTTCTTGAAACCCTCTTGGATTTTCATTGCATCTTTCTTCTTCCATCGGTTGAACCTCCTTGGAGAGGCTCTTCGTAGATCTGAAAATGGATGAGAGTAATCTCATCCTCTCCATCATTTTTTTCTCCTCTTCTTATTATCTTTTTATTGGATCTGAAATCCACAGGTTGAGCCAAGATGGCAGCTCTGCTACCACTGTAATATCCCAAAATGGGATTTCCTACAACAAATGGAATATCTTGAGATATTCAAAAGTTGGAGCTTTAGAAAATCATGAGAATGGCAATGTAGAGTAGCTCGTTAGATGTACAAGAACATCTCACCAGCATATGTAAGAACCTCAACAAGAATATGGCCATTATTCTCCTTCCCAAGTGGGGAAATGTAGTAATATAGGGCATAAAACAACTTTCTTCAAAAAATAACGCTATACAAGTGAGAAATGGGACTTGTATCCCTTATAATACATTATATAAAACTCACATGCAGAATTAGAGGTGAAACAAATCACTCTAGCCAATATAAACAGATCTCCCCAAGTCAATATGCCTCAAATAAGCCCAAACCCATAGCCTATCTCATGCAGAAATTACTGAAGAAAAAACAACGTTATTTTTATGAGGGTTTATGCAGAAAATGATGAGAAAAAATATATCTAGAGTATACAATGCATCAATGGCTGAGAAAATGGAGATTCCTCCCTTTTTATACAAAACAAGAGTAACCTGGTAAGGGTTTCTTGAGAGCACAATGTAAAAGAATGCAGATCTGTAGATATGGATTTGAAAAATGCAGTTTTACTGCAGCACTAAATATATGTGACTGAAATAGACAAGTGAGAGAGAAAGAATGAAGTACTGAGCTTTCCGGAAAAAATGTTGGCCTTTTCTCCAAGGAACTAGCTCACAAGCAAGGGATCAAACCTTGCAACTGCTGCTATGGAAAAAATGATACAGTTTCCCCAATAAATTGTGTTGTAGTGGATGGGAACTAAGTTGGCCACTTTCCAAGATGTCAAATAAGCTCCGGAACCTCCTGTACAGATCTTACAAAGCAAGGGGAGCTCCCTCCTCTGAAAGATAAGCTTAGGAGCTGGTGTTGTGAGTCTCCCACTGCAACACCCTGCAACACAACGTCCCCTGCTATAGGAATAACATTGTGGATGAAGGAGGATGCTAGGCCACAAGCCCGGATGTGGAGAATGAAGAACATAACCCCTCCAAGAGATCACCCAATGAAGGATAAGGAATTCCTAAGCAGGAATACCTTGTGCTAAACAGCACTGCAACTCTGCTAACCAACAAGAGTCTGCAAATAGTCTAAGCAGACCAAAATCAATAATCCATAAGCTAACCCCAAAAGTATGCTATCTTCCTCCTTATTAATTTTGTGAGCCTCCTCACCTTGGGTCCCACCAATTAGGGTTTCCAACACCATGTGAATACTTTCCCTCCAAAACTACGTTGTCTTCTCAAGCAAGCCACACCCTCTTAGGCAACACTGTTGACTTGATCAAATTGACTGAATCAACATGATTATTTTCCTGTTCACACATGGGAGGTGCAAAATCCAGCCACAAAGTTATCCCCTTTTCACACCAAGAGGGATTTTATGTCAATACAAGTTAAATATGGGTCATTTTCCCATTTATTCATCTTCTAGGTGAAAAAATCAAAATATAATATTCCTATTAGCTGCATGCTAATTTTAGGAATATTACATGATCTCAACAGTAAGGAGGTTTCTAATCTCGAGAGGATTTAAAATTGTTGTAGAGGTGGAGGTTATGAGGGGTGAGGGGTTGTGAGATATTGGGGAAGTATTTTAGGTGGAATGGGGGGTTTCTTCGATTATATGGGTGTTACTGATGGATTAAGGCTCTTCATCAGGGAGGTCGGTGATTTGAGGAAAAATAACAGGAATGCGGTGTCGTGAAATCGAGGGAATTATGCTAGTAAATCGATGGGTGTCTTGCACTGTGGGCACAATAACAAAATTAGGTCCCACCAGGGTAAGGGAGACGACTACCGATTTCAGCAAGGAAAAAATGGTCTAAACAACACTAGGAACAACATAAAAGAGGGGTAGAGAACTTACTGATGACCCAAAGGCTTCCAGAGTGCTCTAAACCAAGAACATAGTTTTTTAAAACCTATTAAATATAGGAGACTATTGTTTCTTCCACTGCCTACTTCCAAGAGGCAGATGGGCTCTCACCAGATAGTGATTGTGGCAACATTCCTTCAAAATATTATATCCATTTCTTGTCCTGAATCTCACAAATAAGACCTCTCCAAGATAGAACTTCATTTTGAAATTCTTGCTCTGAGATACTTAAAGGTATGGCCTACATTTGGAACATATTTAGGTTGACAACCTTGGTTGGAATCCTGGTAGTTCCATGGAAAACACCAAACCATATGACCTGTGAATATTCATCAAGGAGTTACCTTCATATTATGGGGACAGTCGTTGTGGTAGTGACCATTTTGGAATACTAGCTAGCGAAGGCTGCTTTGTTTATTTTTTTGCCACTCGAGACCCCTAATGTCCACCATGGGGTGTACGTAAGTGCCAAGGGATGATCACTAGAAAATGGGTATAATTCCCTCCCTGCAGGAGGAAACGACTTCATCATTGCAAGAGAGATGATTAAATACCCATAAATGAAGTAGTATCCCATTTGTATACATCTGTTGTGGAACCAGCTCCAAAAAGAGAAGAAAAGAGATATCAACGCCTTAGAAATGAGCCACTTTGAGGGGGCAACCTCCAATACATTACATAAATGAACAATTCTTGGATGATACAATTTACAAAACCTCCTTTCTATATATAGGAGTCCATGGGGCCATAATGTAATCCTAGTAAAACACACTAAATAACTTGTTTCACCTAACAATAATAATTTGACAAGTGTCACGTCAATGTAAACAAAATGTGGTTAAGGGTACAATAATAAACAATAAGGTGGTTACACTAACAAATGAATATGGGACTATACTACTAGTAATATAGGAATCTAACATGCCCCTCTCCTTCCAACAAAGGCATGGGCCTAACGCTATATTCTAGTGCTTCGTATAAAATTTCATCCTCCATGTAGAACTGTATAAAGTTCTTCCACTCGATGAGATACTCTGAAATTGATCAAGTCCATAGGTGTCGAGTTCTTGTTTCTGTGACCGCTTCAGTTCCAATATGATTTTTCCTTCCTCTTCAAGTTCTGGCAATATTGTTTGAACTGGAAGATTTTCACCTATAACCTTCTTTAAGCATGAAACATGGAAAACTGGATGTACTCGCGAAGAAGCACGAAGCTCCAATTTGTGCACAGTTATAGTACTGCATGTTCTCAACCATAAATTCCAACAATTGAGTTACAAATTATCAACCGTGGTCAAAAGAAATCAAGTGGTAAAATTATATGTAAAATAGGTGATTCTGTTTTCACTACAAGAAGTTTAGTGCTTGGTGATGTTTTTGGTTTTATGGTTTTATGTCAAGAAGGAAAAGAACTAAGTGTTGGTAAAGAGAAGTGGATGGTTACACTAAAACAAAGAAAAACCTACTCTAAACTGTATATGACACTAAAGAACAGAAAATGCAAAGCTTGATAATGACTCCTAGTAAGGAAACAGATCACAACATGAACTCAATAACTCATAGCATTAACTCATCCAATTCATTCATTAGGAATATGTTGGAATAGTTTCAGAAAAGAACAAGTTTAATACAAATTAGGTTCTCCTAAGGACACAATCATCTTACAATATTACAAAGAATCTCATCCATGGCTAGAGGTTTATTGGAACACAATTGAAAAGAGATTATTTGTAGCACAATAAGATTTCTACTCTAAATTAACTTGTAATGCTAAGATTAGTTCATTCTGCAGCTCAGCTTGTCACTAGTAAACCTCATCCAAAAGTTAGAGATTTTCTAAAATAGTTTTTGGAAAGAAAGGTTTAATTGTGAATTTGCAAAGGATTGCAGAATAATCAAGGCCTTAAACTGATATTACTAACTCCTGTCCAGATGGTGATGTATTAATAGAAAGTCAGAACAAAAGAATTTTTGTAAATAATGAAGGCTGTGGAATCTAATGTTAACAATTAATACTACTTAAAGAACAATGGATAACACTGAGAATGCAATTGATCAAACTTGAAACACAGTAACCATAACTAAACTACAATGCCATTAACCTAATTTGAAATATAGTGAACAAAGTTGAACTAGAATGCCACTAATCTAACTTGAAATGCAGTGAATTAAAACTGAATTAGAGTGCCATTATCAAACTTGAAATATAGTGATAGAATTAAACTAAAATGACATCTACCTCCGGAGTGATACCACTAGACTAAGGATGCAACTAATTACTGGAATGTTTCAGCTCTATCTCATTCAGAATTAGTGGTATTTTGGAATAGTTTGTAGAATAGGACTGGCTGAATCATGTTATGTAAATGAACATGAAAGCATAAAATTCAACAGAACACAACAAAGCTCTAAAACACCACAGCTATGTCCCATTCGAAATTAGTGATATTTTGGAAGAGTTTATAAGATCATGACTAGCTGTACAACTGATGTAATTGAGCATAAGAACGTAAAACTAACTCCTAAAATACTACAGTCACACCTCATTTGACATTACTGATATTTTGGAAGAGTACGTAATAATGAGACTAAGCTGTAGCATCTAATGCAAATGAAAAAAAACTCAAAGTTCAGAAAGTCAATTAAACTAGGAATGAAATGAGGCTAAATTACTTATCCAAATTATATGAACAAAGCTCCTCAGGTAGTAGGGGCCCTCTACCACCGGAGTAGCACAAAAATCTACTCAAGATTGACTCAGCTCGTGCAATAAAATGATGTTTCTTTCATTAAAGGAGAAATTCTTCAAAACAGAGTATTTATGGCCTTCAAAGATCTAGCAACAAAACAAAATCTAACCAACAGTTTCTCGGTCTCCCGAGTCATACTTATAATGAAGTTACATAACTACTCTTTGAGAAAAACGGGGATAAGTGTCTTTCCCACTTCTAATCAAATTAAAACTCTTATTAACAGTCTTGTGCTTAACTGCGGACATCTGTAGAGTCTGTGTTTTGATAGGAAACTGCTTCCCTTCTATGTGCATAACCGCTTTGATACTTTAACTCAGACTTAGTGGGGAGCAAGAGATTATGGGGAGGTGTTGTGGATTTCACCCATATGCCTTTTTCTTTGCAGTGACACCTGGAACCTACATAAACATGAGGATGGCTGCAGAATAGATGACTGGCTACGGAATTCCTGTATTCTGTAGCCGAGTCTTAGTCAAAATTACTACACCAACAAAATCATAAAAACATAGTAAGTTAGTCATTATATAAATTCTTAAAGAAATTTTAATTAATCCTATTGATCAGTTAAGCCTGTAATTGATGAGGGACAAAGAAAATGAAGTAGAATGTGGTGAAAGAGAAGAACATCTTTGGGGCTCAACAGTACCAATATTTTGCAACACCTTGTAAGGACCATAGTACTTTGGCGATAATTTATTATCCTTCTTAGCTTGCTTGAGAGACATTTGTTTGTATGGTTGTAGCCATAAAAATACCCAATCTCCTACATCAAAACTTCTCTCACTGCAATGTTGATCTGCCTGTTGTTTCATTCGATTTTGTGCCAAATTCAGGTTATCCTTTAAGAGTTGGAGAACTTCTTGTTGATGCTCGATGTGATCTTCCACCGCTTGAACCTTCGAATTTTCTCTTAAAGATGATGTGATGGATGGTGGATGATATCCATAAAGTGCCATAAATGGGGTCATTTTTGCTGTAGTATGGAAGAAAGTGTTATACCACCATTCAGCAAGAGGTAACCACTTGACCCATTGTGTTTGTTTATCAGATACAAAACAACGAAGATATCCTTCCAAACATTTATTTACTATGTCAGTTTGACCATCAGATTGAGGATGATAAGATGAGCTATGAGCTAATTGAGTACCCAAACAAGAAAATAACTCCGTCCAAAAGTTTCCAGTAAAAATGGGATCTCTGTCGCTCACAATAACCCTTGGGCTTCCATGTAGCTTTTGAATTCTGTCCATAAATGTAGTAGCAACTGCACTTGCTTTAAATGGATGAGATAATGCACAAAAGTGTGCATACTTGGTAAGTCTATCAACTACCACCATGATGACACTCTTTCCTTCTGACTTAGGTAAACCTGTGATAAAATCCATTGAAATCTCCTCCCAACGTTGACTTGGAATGGATAAAGGTTGTAGAAGTCCTGGGGTCTTAATTGTTTCCACTTTATTCTGCTGGCAAACCAAACATTCCGCCACAAACTTTTGAATATCAAATTTAAGGCCATCCCAAAAAAATTCTTTCTTCACCCTGTGGTAAGTTTTTAAAAGTCCTGAGTGTCCTCCTAAAGGAGAAGTGTGCAATTCCAGAAGAATCTTTTGTTTTAGTTGGGAATTCTTACAAAGATATAAGCGATCTTTGTACCATAAGGAATCATTTTTCCAACTAAATGTATCAGATGTACTAGGATCTTGCTGCAACCTTTGAATGAGTGTCCATACATCTTTGTCCTTCTTCCATTCATCTCTTGCTTCGGTTATCCAATCTGGTTGGATAATAGAAATGGCACAAAGCAATGCTTCAACCTCTTCATTCTTTCTTGAGAGTGCATCTGCAACAACATTAAGCTTTCCTTTTTTGTAGATTATTTCAAAGTCATAACCCAACATCTTTGTTACCCATTTTTGCTGCTCTTCTGAAGATAGTCTTTGTTCCAAAAAGTGTTTAAGACTATCATGATCAGTTTTTACCTTGAAGTGTCTTCCCATTAGGTAAGTTCGCCATTTCTTTAGTGCATGCAGTATTGCTAACATTTCCTTCTCATAAAAAGGTTTTTGTAAATACTTTCCTTTGATTGGACGACTTTCAAAAGCAATGGGTCTTCCTTCCTGCATTAAAACTGCACCAATTCCATTTCCTGAGGCATCACATTCCACAATAAAGGTTTTGTGAAGTCTGGCGTAGCTAAGACCGGTGCTAGGCACATTGCCTCTTTAAGATGTTCAAAGGCCTTAGTTGCTTCAGGAGTCCATGAAAATGCATCTTTCTTCAATGTTGTTAGAGGTGCTGCTATTCTCCCATAATTCTTAACAAACTTACGATAATAGCCTATTAACCCGAGAAATCCTCGCAACTGCTTTATTGTCTTGGGGACTTTCCATTCCTTAATGGCTTTAATTTTGTTAGGGTCTACTTTAAATCTGTGATAGTATAATAAGGACCCCAAATATTCACCTCTTGTACCAAAGAAACATTTACTGTTTTTACATAATCGTTTTCTCCCTATAAATATTGAGTAATTGCTAATATGTCCTTATGATCCTTCCAAGACCTGCTGTAGATTAGTATATCATCAAAAAATACTAGCACAAATTTTATAAGGAAGGGTTTGAAAATGGAATTAATCAACCCTTGAAATGCAGAAGGTGCATTGGTAAGGCCAAAAGGTATGACCAAAAATTCATAATGACCCTCATGAGTTCGAAATGTTGTTTTTGGAATATCTTCAGTCTTCATTCTAATTTGATGATATCCTGAACGAAGATCCAACTTGGTAAAATAAATTGCTCCATATAATTCATCCAATAATTCATCAATCACAGGAATGGGAAATTTATCTTTAATGGTGAGCTTATTGAGCTCCCTATAATCCAGACACATTTTCCATGATCCATCCTTCTTGTGTACCAATACTACAGGAGCAGAGAAAGAACTTTGACTAGGTTGAATTATACCCGCCTCTAACATTTCTGCAATCATACGTTCAATTTCGCTCTTTTGGAAGTAAGGATATCTATAAGGCCTGATGTTTGGAGGAACACTTCCTGAATCAAATGAATAGCATGATCATGATCACGAATAGGTGGGAGTCCTTTGGGAGTTTCAAACACCTTGGAATGATTGTCCAAGACTTGTTGGAGATCTGCAGAAATAGATGATTTGATGTCGGAACTTCTAGTGAGCATAATTTTGCAATTACGCCTCGTTGTTCTTTCTTTAGAAGCTTTGTCATGACATTAGAGCTTATTATCCTTCCTGGCTTCCCTTCAATACCCCGTAATTCGACTTCCTTTCCTTCTGAAAAAAATTTCAAGAAAGTTCTTGAAAATTAAAAGCTACCGTCCCCAAAGATTGTAACCATTGTACTCCTAGTACAACATCAGCACCTCCCATAGGAATGGAAAGCATTGGACTAGTCAATACATATTCCCCCATGGTTAGCTTGATATTATGGCATTTTCCAGCGAAATTTATAGTTCCTCCATTTGCAACCATCACTTGACATTCTGGTGCTGGGTATAGGAAACAATTTAATTCCTTGGCTACCTTATAATGAATAAAATTATGGGTGCTACCTCAATCAATCAACACTATTACCCTTTTCTTCTTTATATGTCCTTCTATCTTGAGAGTTTGAGGAGTGGTAATTCCTGCCAGTGCATTACACGATATGGTCGGATTCATTTCTTCCTCTTCTAGGGGTGGTTCCTGGTGTATATCCTCTTCTTGTTCGTTTTCTTCTTCCTCTTCACAATCTATGTAAAATAATTTCTTCTCAGCACACTTATGACCTTTAGTGTATTTGCTATCACAACTGTAGCAAAGCCCTTTTGCTCTTTTTTCTTCCAATTGTTGTGGTGTGAACCTTGTAGGTTGTGGAAATCTAGGCGTAGCCACACTTCCTTCTTTATAGAATTGAGTGGTAGGCTTCCTTGTTGCCATAATTTTACATTCAACTTTTCTTGCCAACCTGAATACCTTCTCCAATGAATCAGGTTCCAGAACGCGAACTTCATGTTGAATGTTATCCTTTAAAGTGCCTATGAAGAGATCAATCCTGTGTTCCTCTGGAATATCAGTTACCCATATATTCAATTTTTGGAAGTCCTCAATGTGCTGCCCCACTAAACCCTTTTGTTTGAGATTTATCAATTGGCTAAAGAAGGTGTTGCTCTTTATATCCTCATAATGTGCTATCATTTCCTCCGTAAAAATTGACCAAGTGACAATTTTTTTACGGGAGCAAAGCCATTGATACCATACAAATGTATTTTGTTCTAAATGTAAAGTTGCAATGCTTACCTTTTGTGTGTTTTGCACGTTATGGAGATCAAAATATTGCTCCATCTGTAGTATCCATGTTACAGGATCCTTTCCATCAAACTTCCTCATATCCATCTTTGGAATATGGTGGTTCTTCCGCCAACATTAAAGTTTATGAAATCACGATTAACATTTATTTTTTTCTCATCATGAGGTTCTTCTACTATCTTTTCACCATTAGGAAACATTTCTTGTATCAACTTTGTCAAACCTTTGATGTTTGTTTTTAGATCATTCTTCATGTTTTCCATCTTAGCTTCCATGCCAGCTTCCATGCCATCCATCTTAGCTTCCACGCCATCCATCTTAGCTTCCACGCCTTTCTTCAAAACTTCCATTTCATTTTTTGTTGCTCTTTGCGAGAGTGAAATTTGTTGCACTTGCTCTTGTAATTTTGATAGATCATGTTGCAATTCTTCATTTTCATGAGTCATAGTAGAGCCTTCTGAAGGCTTAATGGGTGTTGAATTATTTTTACGGGGCATATTTTAGAGCCAAATACTGATATCTATTCTACAATATGCCCTTGGAATCAATTCAAATTGATTCTTCAAACAAGACTTATGCAATTCAGAAAAAAAAAATACACACCTTTTTCTTGCTTTTGAGGAGCTCGATATTGAAATTGGATTATATTTGTGATTGAAGCACTTCAATACTTTATTTTTGGTACCAACGTAGCCCTATGAATTATCTTTCGAATGCCACAGGTCTGACCTGATTTGGATTCTCCAAGACAAAGTTGTGTCCAATCTCCCACAATGACCCAATTATGGATTGGTTCAGTAGAGCGAACTTGTACGACTTTCCACGTGTCACTGTTTCATCCTTCGCCTCTGAAATTGATATCCAAGAAACTGCAGTCCGTTTACTTGCGACCAATTTTTACAGCACTCCAATCCAATGCCCAGAGAGAGAGTTATTGAACTTTTTCCACGATCACCTCTTTGAGATGAAATTCAGGAGCTTGAAAAAGCACTACCTTACACAGATCATATCTCCAAAAATATTGCGAACGAAGCTCTGAAATTTTTTGAAGAATTTCTTCATGATTTCAACTTTGCACCCTAAAAATTTCAGCTTCTGAAACATCGTAGAAAAAAAGTTATAGTGAAAATTCCACGATGACCTGTTTGGAGCAGCGAAACCCTAGAATCCAAAGCTCTGATACCAAATGTTGTGTAACCAGCTCCAAAAAGAGAAGAAAAGAGATATCAACGCCTTAGAAATGAGCCACTTCGAGGGGGCAACCTCCAATACATTACATAAAAGAACAATTCTTGGATGATACAATTCACAAAACCTCCTTTCTATATATAGGAGTCCATGGGGCCATAATGTAATCCTAGTGGGCCACAATGTAATCCTAGCCGACCTAACAATAATAATTTAAGGGCACAATAATAACAAAATGGGGGTTACAAGGGTACAATAATAACAAAATGGGGGTTACAAGGGTACAATAATAACAATAAGGGGGTTACACTAACAACAATAAGGGACTATACTAGTAATATAGGGACCTAACAACATCTTCGTAAGCTTCAAACAGTTCATTTAACAAGTAGTTGCACTAATTCAATTGTTACCCTCTTTCGCATGCTTCAGCCACCGAAATGGTATCAAAAGTGCATTTACCCTTGGTGTAATGCCGCATGATCTTCCTAATGATTATGTGATGGGAGAACTTAATTGAAGGTACGTTGATTAGATCAATGGTGGTCCCTTTTCTGTCACATTGAGTAGCATACTTGGTGCAAAAATTAAGGTCACATGTTTTCTTTCCACGCTTGGAGGTGGTTTGGAATGCAGACGAAATAGTGGCACCCATAGAAGATAACCCTTTCAACCTCTGGATATCGCTGGAATGTATCAGATATTTTTGGTCGATCCATAGAGAGCCCCCATGTAGTTGTATAATAAGAAACTTTGTGCACTTCATAGTCCCACCTGAGGTGTCGAAGATAGGAAATTACTTAAATTCACCAATGTGGGCCTCTTTAATCCTCAGAATTCCTCCTTAAACTTGGAATAGTGGCTACCATATTTCCTGGTTGTAGACTCTGTGAAGACTTCACACTTGAGTGTAGGGAAATGAAAGGAGTTTGATAAATCACTGTCTACCAACAAAGCATTCTTGTGCTTTCCAAGAATACTTTCAATTTATGTAATTCTAGGGCAGGACAAATTTGTATGATAGTATCTTTGGATACTAGTGTCATGGATGAAACTCATCATATATACACTATAGACACAAGAGGCCAAAATATGGACTAAGAAATAAGGGAATTTGATACCAGAGCCAAAGTGAGTAGCTAAACCACCTAATATTTTACAATGGAGAGTTAGACATTTCCATGCGAACTATATAGAAAGACTTGACATGACACTTTTGTTTAGAGCGTTTAACTAATAAATACAGAAACTTGTTATACTCGATTCAAATCGTGGCATTAATGGAAACTTTTACCTATAATTGAGGTGGATGTTGCAACAGCTCAAAAGGAAGGTAATCATGATGGTCAGTTATTACGAAATGATGACAAAACAAAAACGTTGATAACCAAAATGTGTGAGGGATATTAAGGGGGAGAATTAAATAAAATTTTAATTTTTTTTGGGAATTATTATTTATTATGAAGGACAAAACGAATACCACATGCATTCCCCTAACCATAATCAATTACGGAGTGGTGCACTCAACTAAACTAACATACCTGATGCAATTACCTTTATTCAAAACTAATATAACTGACTCGAAGATAAAACCTACCTAATTGACTAGATCCCAAACCTAATTGTGATCCCCTTTCAGATATCAACCAAGTGATTAATAATTTTATGTGTCATGGAAGGGCTTAAGGCATGTGTTGTTCACCAAACCTGGCAATAGAATCTCATCTAGTTTCATAAGCTTAATAAATTCATAGTCTTGTAATTTCACAACAATGAACATCCCTAGCCAATCCATTTGGGGTCTCCCATGATGCTTCAAAAACTTATCGTCATATAGTATAACATTGTCCCAAACCACGAAGGATTTCCTCTTGATGTATCAATCATGCCATGATTTTTGACTTTCCTTCTTGAAAAATCAGTGAAAATTAGCTAGAAACCTAGATTCATCTAACCACCATAGTTCGTTCAACCATTCAAAAATTGACTCGTCCTCTGTCATCTGAGTAGTCTGCGCAATAAAGAGGTTGGGAATAATAAATTAAATAGGTACTACAACTTATCAGCCATAAACGAGATGGAATGGTGTATGTTTATGAAATTATTTAACATTGGTATAGGAAGCCCATAAGGTAGCTAGTACCCTCTCATCCCAGCCATATCGGTTGGCAGAAAAGATATTGGTGAGGCTCTTCTACTGGATATTGTTGAAATATTTGATGGTGTCTTTCACCTGTGTATGACAAGGGTTTATTTTATGATGTTGGATCATGAATTTTCATAGTAATAAAACAATTATTTCATTAATAAAGTGGGTCCCTTGGTCACTGGTGAGGCTCTGGGGACACCCAAATCAAGTGATGATATTTTAAAAAATGAACCGAACAATAGTGTCAACAGTACAATCTTTAATAGGTGTAGCTTTGGCCCAATGGGTGAGATAGTATGTAGCAATAATAATGTATTGAGCATACGAGTGATGTATCAGATGATTAATTGGCCCCATCAAGTCAACAACCCACTTCTTGAAAGCTTGGAGTGTGTGTACAGGGTGGAGAGGAATTTCATCCTTGTGCGATGATCACCCCACCCGTTGACACACATCACATTTCTTGACGTACTCTTTTGCATCCTTGAAGAGTGTGGGACACCAAATTTCTACTTGCAGTGATTTTCTTGTGGTAGCTTTTCCCTCTACATGTCCTCTCGCAACTCCAGAGTGGCACTTCCATAGAAAATATTCCTTTTCATGGTTGAGGATACATTGTTGCAGTATCTCATCGAGACACATATTGTACAATTGTACCGCGATCATATGGTAATATGTAGCTTGAACCACCATATGCCTCCTTTGGGTTGTTGTCTACTCTTTCTTAAATTTTACAGTGGCCAAGAACAATTAAATGTCTTCGACATATTCAAGGATGTATTCAACTCAAAAAAAATTAGAATCCAATAATCGGTCATCTACTGAGCCTCTAACTTCACCCGACTCGAATCAAGAGAGATGGGCAGGCCCTACATTCATCTTTCCTGGCTTCACAATTAATTTGAATGTAAACTCCTAAAATAGAAAGAGCCATTTCTAAATCATGCCTTCTAGTACAGGAATATTTACCAGATACTTTAGTGCAAAGTGGTCAATGAAGAACTTAAATGGATCACCCAAAACATAGTGCCTAAATTTTTGTATTGAATACACCATCACAAGAGCTTCGCACTAAATAGTGATGTAGTTCTTCTCTACAATAGAAATTTTTCTGCTGGCAAAATAAAATGGGTGATCCAGATTACCATCTATAGGTTGGGCCAAAATAGCTCCCAAAGTGACCCCTAATGCATCAACATGGACATGAAATTATTTATTCCAATCTAGCTAAACCAAGATTGGTGCACTTGCTAGCTTATCCTTTAACATATTAATGACATCATCACATTCATCGGTCCAAGCGAAATTCTCATATTTCTTCAGTAGATTTTCCAACAGTGTAGTGGTCAAGGCATAATTATGAATGAACCTATGGTAGTATCATGTGTGTCGAGAGTTGATCTTAACATCTTGACATTGGTCGGTGGAGGCATATTTAGAATTATTGAAACCTTAGCAGGGTCGATGCACACTCCTTCCTTGCAAAAAATATTCCCCAGAAATGCTCCAAATGGGACACAAAAAATTCATTTCTTCATTAGGGGAAATTTCATTCAAAAAATTTCCATGAAATTTTCACTTAGTTTCCATGTCATAATTTGTAAACCAATCAAAATAATTTAAATTTAAAAAGAGGTATATGTAGATATTTTGGAAGGAAAAGAATAAAAACTACTTTTTTAAATTGTATTATTAGCTTGTCCTTATAGATTTACTCAAATTTCAAGTGTAGACACTCGTTGGATGCAGAATTAAATTACACGTCTAATGGGTAGCCATTATGCATACTTTTGAGAAGACTCAAATTGATAAAAATTGAATATATATTAAAAAATTGCTCACTTCTTTAATGTATCTTCAATTTTTATCAATGTGGGTCTTCTAAAAAATATCCATAATGGGTACTTGATGGATGTGGAATTTAATTCCACATCCAACGAGTGTCTGAAATTTGAGTAAAATTAAAAGGATATAAGCCAAAAATACAACTAAAAGAAAGTTGTTTTTCTTTTCCCTTCAAAATTCATAACTCTTATTTTATTATTTTAACTATTATTTTATTATTTTTTCTTTGGTGGTCACTTTTAGGCTGAAATTTCCTCTATTGTAAGTTAAAATAAATATGTAGTTTCTAGAAGTGATCAAACATTACCATGAGCAAGATAGAGTGTCTCTTCAATAAGTCGTATACTATCCAATCATCCATATATACCTCCAGGAACTTGTGAATATATTCGCAGAAGAGAAATAACGATCCTTGAAAACATTGTAGGTGCATTCTTCCACCCAAATGACATGACATGATATGCATAATGTTGAGGTATAAAAGGTGTATTTTAAACGCCTATGTATCCTACATTAATTATCAATCCAGGTACGATTTTTTATTTCAAGAGTGTACTCTGTCTGAGGCTGCAATTCAATGTAAGAGTAATGCTTTGCAACATGTAGTACAGTGTTGTAAATACAAGAGTAAGCGGATGCTTGGAAATGAAATCTAACTACAATGACATGAAATTAAATACTATGATATCCAATCATTCACTCTGCAATCATCAGTCAAGGATGCAGTAATGATAACTCTTTCCTTTAGCAACTGATGCAATTGAAATCAAATGAAAACAAGACAATCAATCTGAGACCGAAGGTAGCAATAACCAAATGTCCTTTACAGTTGATGATCTTTGCATTAAAAAAATTAAATGGAAATGGAAATTGAACTAAGTCACTAATGCTGTTGATGAAAGTAAACTAGGCAAGCTCTCAAAATCAAAACCAATTCTTTGCAGGAATGAATTAAACTAATTAGCTGAAATGAACAACAATATGAAATTGATCAATAATAGAAAGGAAAAACAAACTCTAACTATTGGAATTGAACAACACTTCTATCTAATCGGATTGAAAAACAAAACTCTATTGAACAACAAATCTTATTGAACATCGAACTGAACGGAATAGAAAACTGAATCGGAACAGAAAACTGAATTGGAACAACAAATAGATAGGAACATCGACTGCAATAGAACAGAAAATGCAATAGAACAACAACTGTTGAACAACGTGGCTCTGTTAAAGCATAACAAGACAAGTTATATAGATATTATGATTCTTGTTAAATCAGAAAAGGAACGGAAATGCAATTCACCAATATAACACGCCGATATTATGAAGCAATTAAGCAACAAACCATTAAAATTAAAAGTTGTAATGAAAACAAATGCAAACCATCACACAAAAATAATTGAAAGATAATAATACAAATAGCAGATAGATCCACTAGGGTTGGGCCCTTAGCCACAAGTGAAACACTGCTGGTTTACTCCAGAATCAAGAAATGGAACGGCAACTAGATCATGTATTAATCGAGAATAATAGCATTACAACAGTCGCTCACTGATCACGAGAGCCAATGAGAAATTACAGAGTTACAAAAGGAGTTTTATATAATAATCCTTCTTGTTGTTCGATTTCTACAGGCACTACCTTTTATAAAAATTCAGCGGACAATACAAGAAACAACGATAGACTTTGATTCTCCTTTTAGCTAACACTTGGTCTTCTTAGGCTGTAGTCTTGTTTTTCCCAGCCTTACTTTAGTTGTGCGTTTTGATTTCACCCTTCTAGTCTGGATACAGCCCTTTGTTGGAGGAACAACAGTTACTCTGGTTTTAGCTTTGCCTTTCGAATGGTGGTTTCCCACTTCATTTGTTTCCTGTTGAGAATAAAAGACAATCTTTTAGCTAATTTTCATAATAAACCTTAATCTTTGCAGTTCTATCATAATCTTTCAATATATCACCTTTCTAGAATAAAAAGAGTTATGTTCAAAGGAAAAAAGTAAAGAAATACATGGCGTGTAGAAATTTGAATAACTGATATGTTATACACCGAGATTCTCCTGATCACACACTATTTTAACTTCATGCACAATACAGAATCTCTTCTACCATTGATCATTAATTGCGGAAATAAAAACAATCGCATGCGCACTTTAAAACCATAAACAATCACACATATGAACACAATATTTGATGGAAAAGCTTAAAGTTTGAAACCCCCAACTATCTGTATATTATATGTCATAGAGATCATGTAACAATGATTATACAAAGCTCCTCACAAGCTCTCAGTACAATCTCCAATTGCTACACACTAATCAAGCCCGACATAGCAAATCACATGCTCCAATCTTTGCCACTTGATAGCCTACCTCTTTGTAATCGGTCTTTGAAGAATAGCTACGAATAAAAATAAATTAATTCCAACCTTGCTCACACAATCCTCATTAGCATCTCCAAAGTGGATTGTTGCAAATCGTACAAAGTTATAGTCTGTTGATAGTCATTCCGCTCTTTCACCTCCTCTTCAATAGTCCTCACTTTGAGAAAGCATCCGTACTGCTTTATCAGACTGCTTGTTATGATGACTGGTTAATTAATGAGTTAATAATTAGTGAATTAATTAATAATTAATTCACACCACTCTCACTAGTGTATCAAGCAGTTGGAAAATTTAGATACAACAATAACTATGTTTAACTCGATTAAGCGGAACATGACTCCATCAACGCTACCTAAATAACTCCACCAAACTCTGTCACCTTGAGTTCCTACCGTATCATGAAATAGCTCGCCAACCCTCGGGAGACAGCATAATTCATCCTTTGACTCTGTGCCACATCTGTGCACTTAACTGAAGTGCTTCAAGAGAATAAGATAATGTTTATAGTCCAAATATTATTAGGAGCTAATAATATTCGACATATCTATTTTTAGACTGGCAATCTAAAAATAGATTCCACCAAATATTTCTAAAAATAGAAGTCCATCTATTTTTCCAACTTTACCAACCATCCACAAATAGCATCCTACAACTCATGGAATATGATCGACATGTCTAAAAATAGACTTGCACTAAAAATAGCCTGCGGGTGAATTCATACCTTTTCCAATTCTCAACACACCCCCCTGCTTACCCTTTTTCATGTCCTCATGAAAACCATAGTTTACATGTAAAGCAGTTAGGGAATAGGCTGGAGAGGGTTTTTCATTAAGAGGTCTAAAACCATGATTTGCAGCTAAAGCTTCAAAGATGTGCCCTATCTGTTCTTCAGGTAATTCATATTTGGATTTATATTCTGTTGTAGGATACCATATAATGGGACTTTGAAACCTACAACCTAGCCAGTATGGGCCTTCCCTCAAGATGAGGTTACTATATATAATCAAGCGGTCAGCAGCTAATCCAAAATTTCTATAATTAAATGGCTCTCTGTCCTGAACATGTTGATTGGAAATATTCCATCGGACTTTAGCTGCTATATAGGCTTGGTCTCTGATAGATAGAAAATATTCTACCCCATCCAAGAAAATTGCTTTGTGGACAGGTCCCAATGTCTGGATCACACCCTCCTTTGTCATTAGACTATTCTGCCTAGCCCATAGTTGTAATGGGTGTTTCGGTTCATTCCTAACCCAAAGGTCTAACTCATTTTCTTGCGTATGAAAAGTATTATAGGCCTTGAGCCATTTCAGTTGGTTGACAGCAAAAGAAATAAATGCTTGAAATTGGATATCGCCCTCAAAAGGGCTGGGATTTGTCTCCATTCCCCAGCTAATATAAAATTGTGCAAATAGAACTCATAGAGCAGACGCTGTAGTTTTACTCCATATAGTTTGCAGAAACTTATAAAATCATCTACAGTGTTTAATTCTATAGTTTTTACTGCCCTAACAGCTTTAATTTTTAACTGTAAATATCTTTCTATTAAAAATAAAGAATAATTTTTGGCAAGGTATCTACATGCTGGAACATCTATGTATAAGGAGTAGAGAGTATCCATTTGATTCCGAACCATTTTTAATCTACTCCTTACCTCGTCAACTTTCTCTTCTGCCTTCTGACACTTATCATAGGCTTCAGCCTTTGATGCACCGATGTATTTTAATTGTTGCTATAACTGTTGATATTTATTTTTGGGAACAATCTCTTCTTCAATATTTTCTCTAGCCTGTTGAGCCTGTGCCAGCTCTTCTTGGAGTTTTGCTATAGTAGGGTCTATTAAAAAAATGTTCTTATGTTGGAAATCGACCTGGGTGTCCTTATTACAATGTCAAATGCCTACAGTTTGTGTCTCTTTGTCGGCCATACCACTGGAGGACAATGCCTTGGTCTGAACATCTTTTTCATAGACCTCTACATTCCCAGTTTGAGCAACTGCGTCCATAGCGACTGCCTGCTATTCCTCATTATCGTAAATGAGTGTGGGCTCAATTTGAGTCTCCATGGCCCTTGTATTGTGGGTTCTGTTTGGATCGTTGCATTCTTCATTTTCAAGGTTCTTTTAGAGACTTTCCCCTGTTTTAGCACCCTAATCCTTTGCCTAAGTTGTTTTACTAGCTTTTGGAGCTTTTGTCGTTCCCTTCACAGCTTCCCAAGTTCATTTGTCATCTTCTTCTTCTTGGAAGAAACAGTTGTTCCTTTTTATGTACTTGTTTTCTCGGCTAGGGTTTGTTCTCCAGCGGCCATGCCTTCATCCAGGCTTGCCTCTATGCTTTCTGCTTGGAACATTTCCTCAGCGTTCACATGCTCCTGGCCACATTCGTCAGGGGAAGTAACTATAGTTGGTTCTATTGTTCCCTGAGGGTTTTCTATTCGGAATAATTCTTCAGTGTTCACATTCTCCTGGTTGCATTTCTCAGGGGAAGTAACCCTAGTTGGTTCTGTTGTTCCCTGAGGGTTTCCTTCATCGGGCATTTCTTCAGTCGTATCTTTGTTGATAAAAACTTGTTCCTGCAATTGGTCTATCTCAATGTTGAGGTTAAGAGGACTATGAGGTTGTATATATTCACTCATATTGGCCAAAATTTGGGCCAATTGATCCTCCTGTAATGGACTCTATGGTGGGCTTGCAATAGAGGTTTCGGGAGGCTCTGCTTCCTCCCCTTCATTTTCACTGGTGTGATTACTTTTTTCCTCTTCACCGGTGTGGTGAATTCTTTCTTCTTCATCAGTGTGATGAATTCCTTCTTCCCCACTAGTGTGGTGACTCCCTTCTTCTCCACTAGTGTGGTGGCTTTCTTCTTCATGTTGATCTCCATCTTCTTCATCAATGTGATGACTTCCTTCTTCGAGTTGCAGGGGTTGTTCATCTTCCAAACTGGGCAATTCTAAGGGTTGGCTGCTACTACCCTGAAGAATTCCTATCATTCCCCTACTTCTCCCAATCCTGGAGGACTGTCTGTGCTTTAAAGGTTCTGTTGTTGTGCTAGTAACTCTTTTACGTTTTGGGGCAGGTAGAGTTGTTCCTCCATCAATTGAGAATATCAATTCTTCCCAACCAGTCTGCTGCTGGGCAAGACTGTAACTCACTATTAATCGGATTAAACAGTGATGGTTCACCCCTGTGGCTATATGATGAGACTTTCTTATACTCTAGGCAACATCATGCAATAAGAAATTTAAATATGCAGGCAAGTTTATAGTACATTTTTTCTTTAATACTGCTAATAACTTAAGGTGGCGAGGTCTTACCACATCCTTCCTCCCATCGCATGTGATGTAGCTTTGTACTACTTTCGCCAGTTCTGTCCATGGTTCTCCCAAAGTTTCCGGTTGAACTCCTTTTCCTTTGACAACCAAGGTCTGCCCTTCGTCCCGAAAAAGGTTCATGGCTTCTTGAAGTTTCACTTTTTTATGGGTCCATATGGGTCCTTCCACTGGCATACCAGATACCTCGGCAATTATTTCATTTGTTACTGCTATTTTCCTACCTCTAACCATGGATTAGCCTTCCTAAAAGTTCTGCAAAAATTCAATGGCTATCGTTTCATGTGGTTGCTACAGTCGTGCGAGGTAGGTAATCTATCCTACTTTCTCCAGAATTTCCCGTGCAGCGTTGGAAACTGCTAGCACTTGTGGCTCACTACATATTGCTCGTCCTCCCATCTTGTCTGCACACTGTTAATTCTTCGCAAATACACAGAAATGTAATGGAACAACGCTTTGTGTATATCAGCACAATAGCATTAAACTCTTGTTGTTTCCAAGAATTTTATGAACATAGGGATTCGACCCACATGCAGGCATTAAAAGGCATCCACGCCCCCCCCTGAAAGATAATAGGTCGTCCTCGATCATCGAAATAGAAGAACAGTGAATTGCGCAGCAATGGTACAGTGGTGAAAGGCATACATAGTTATGATATGATCAAAAAATTATCGCATTACTGAAATCGATGCATATCATTAAATTGTGAATAGATATGGAAACGTTATGTAATGATTTCGAACATAAGGAAAATGACAGTTGATGTGAAAAAAGTACTTATGCGGTCATTACCCACATAAACTATTATGATCGATTTATAAATAAATTTCATGCATGATAGGTTCAAAACAAAAGGTTTTAGGAGCATACTCTCATTTGATATTAGATAAAGATATAAGAAAAGGTTTATAGAAGAGAGAAATTACCTGTTTTTGAGTTTTTTTATTAACCCAACGTTTCGGACTTCCTAAGTGAGTCCATCATCAAGGGTAGACACCAAATGTTCTTTGAAATTTTGGGAGGAATAGGGTAAAAGAATAGGGGAATAAATAGTGAAAGGAGAGGAGTTATAAAGGTCGGTTTGACGAAAGATAAATTTTATTTAATCTAATTTTAATTTAGTTAAAGTGATTTAATTGAATTATGTTATTGATTACTAGAATTATGTCTTTATTTAAAAATAATTTAAATAATTAATTAAACTATTATTATAATTTGTTTTAATTTGATTTATATATTTTTGTTTATTTTTTTATTAAATTAAAGATTAAACAAATTTAATTCAATTTTAATTAAATAAAATTAAGTTAAATTTTACTAAATTAAAAAAGTGAGAAAGTAAAATTTGGTAAATGCTTTTAGGGTCCTTATATTAGTAGTAATTTGTTTAATATAATTTGATTTGATTTATTTTATTATTATTATTATTATTATTGTTATTATTTTATTTTTATTTATTTATTTATTTATTTATTTTATTTAGTGCCTTATTTTATTCAAACCATGTTATTATTTGTTTTAATGTCTTAAGAGGTGTGATGTAATAAGGGTTTAACATTGCTATTTATTTGTGAAAAATATGACTCCAATGCCATCACCAGAGCTCTGTTGCCCACATGTGTCTATAACCTTGACAAAGTTGTTTTCTCACCCTTGGAACCATTATCCTTTATTTATGTCTAGGGAAGTGTTTTGTGATGTCATGATGGAGGCCACTGTGCTGGCTTGGGAACCAGATGAATCACAATGCCATTCACCAAGAAGGAGTGAAAGGTGGATAGGCCGGCTTGTGATGAGACCTCCTGTTCCAAGGACTTTTTATTTTTTTTAATTGTCCATTGGATCATATCCCTGGTGTGGTAGCCATAGTGGGAATTCCACTTCACTGCTTCCTTATGATCATGGTGGGTTGGCTCTTGATGAGACCCCCTATCCTCCATCCGCCATATAATAGTATTGCTAGTAATCACATAGAGATTTTTTCTTCTTTTGTTTTCATGTAGCACTTCCCTATTTATGTATAGAGGATGGCTCAACACTTCTTAAGAGTAGGGATGGTGGAAGAAGTCTCAACATCTCAATAGAGAAAGTATGCCCTTATTTTTACTCTATAAATAAAAATCAAAGAGAGTTATGAGGATTATGGAAGAACCAACATGATAAAGATAATCGATCATATTAATTTTAGTGAAAATAAAGACAGCGAAGTGATATAGATGGTTGTGTCCTTTTCCTTTTTCTTATCACTACAAAACAATTTCTTGAAAATGACAATTTCTCTTGATTTGTTGATTCCAGTAACCTCTAATTTGTGTGTTCTTATATAAGTCGTATGTCTGCCTTTCTAAAACAATCATGAGGAATTCACCAAAAATCCTCAAAATGTATCTAAAACAAGAGAAATGCACTCAAAAAATGTTGTTCCTTAAATGGAACAGTTGTCGTTCCTTAAAAGGGACAGCAAAAACAATCTGCGAAAATTATGTTCCTTTCGAAAGGAACAACAAAAAAAATCAGAAAATATGCTATTCCTTTGGAAAGGAACAACAAAAACAATTAGCGGAAATGTTGTTCCTTTCAAAAGTAACAGAAAAAACAATCAGCGAAAAACTATTGTTCCTTTGGAAAGGAACAGAAAAGATAAGAAAAAGAAATGTTGTTCCTTTGGAAAGGAACAACAAAAAATAGGTGGCAAGACTGTTGTTCCTTTGAAAAGGAACAGTAAAAACAATCTGCGAAAAGTGTTGTTTTTTTGGAAAGGAACAGCAAAGACAAGCGGGAAAAATGTTTTTCCTTTGGAAAGGAACAGCAAAAACAAGCGGAATAACTGTTGTTCCTTTGGAAAGGAATGGAAAAAACAATCGGCAAAAACTAATGTTCCTTTGAAAAGGACCAGCAAATACACGCAGCAAAACTATTGTTCCTTTTTAAAGGAACATCAAATACACGCGGCAAAAACTGTTGTTCCTTTTTAAAGGAACAACAAATACACATGACAAAAACTGTTGTTCTTTTTTAAAGGAACAACAAATACACACGAAAAAAATTGTTGTTCCTTTGGAAAGGAACAACAAAAACACGTTGTTTCTTAAGAGGAACTTTTGTTGTTCCTTAAAAGGAACAACTTGAGAAATAAACTCTATACAAAAAAAAAAAAAAATTTAAAAGAAAAGGTTATGTACAGGTTTCAAATTAAAATAATTATTCAATGAATGGGTACTGAGGAGGAGTTATCTCCCTTAGCAAGAATATGCATGGTAGAATCTTCCCGTAATTGCTGGTAAAAGGATTCCCGATTAAGCGGTTTATGGTAAAGTCGTACTCGATGACCGTTTACTTTGAAAGAGTGTCCAGATCCATAAATGGTAGTTAATGTGATGGTGCCATTGTCATGCACTTTTTGTATCTCATAGGGTCCAAGCCATCGTGTCCGGAGTTTCCCTGGGAAATCCTGAAACCTAGAGTCATATAGGAGTGCCCAATCTCTTTCGTGGAAGATTTTTTGTTTAATGAGAGTGTCATGCCATTTTGCTCTGCTGTTGAATTAATGCAGTGTGCTAAAGAGCTGAGAGCCTAATTTCATCTAACTCATTGATTTGTTGTAATCTTCTGACCTGGGCTTCATTTAAGTCTAAACCCACTTGCTGGGTTGTTCTTAATGTCTGAATTTCAAATTCTATTGGAAAGATGGGTTCTTTTCCAAATACAAATTGATATGGTGAATACCCAGTGGTATTTCTCCATGTCGTTCGGTATGCCCACAAGGCTTCCGGAAATCTATAAGCCCAGTCACGTCTATGTGATGCAACTATTTTTGTAAGTATAAATTCTATCACTTTATTCGTGCTCTCTACCTAGCCATTTCCCTGTGGGTGGTATGGGGTTGTGATTTTGTGCTAAATGTGGTAATTTTCTAATGTTGCAATGATTTTGTTACCTACAAATTGTGGTCCTCCATCTGTAACTGCGTCCCTTGGGAGGCTGTATCGAACAAATATGTGGAAAAGGAACTGTATTACAGAGTCCTCTGTAGCTCTTGAAAGTGCTTCTGCGTCAACCCATTTAGTAACATACTCTGTTGCAACTAGTATGTATGTTTTCTGATTTGATGGCGGGTTGATAGGACTAACAAAATCGAGTGCCCAGCGTTCGAATGGCTCGATTACTAACTGTGGATTCAAAGGCATTTCGTCGGACTGCCCAAAGCAACCTTCCCTTTGGAAACTATCACAGGCCTGTACGAATTTTTTAGGGTCTTTAAAAATTGTAGGCCAATAATAGCCTGTTTGTAAAACTTTGTGACCAGTCCTGCGATTTACAAACTGTCCGTTGCAGGGCCCATCATGGCATGCTTTCAGAATATCAAATATTTCGTCTTCTCGGACGCATCTCCTGATGTGCATATCCGCTCCTGTATGAAACAGGTAGCCCCCAATCCAAGAGAATCGGGTACTACGCTGTACTATCTGTTTTTATTCATTGGGCGTTAGATGCTTAGGTAATTTACCTATTTCTAAATAACTTGAAATATCAACATACCATGGGGTTCTAGCAGTAACAGCGAACAAAATTTCATCTGGGAAGTGATACTCGACTGCTGCTGCATCTATTTGTTTTGGCATCCGTGACAGAAAATCAGCTACAGGGTTCTCTTTTCTAGGTCCATCCTTTATTGTGATGTCGAACTCCTGCAATAGAATCAACCATCTTGTTACTCGACCATTTGTAATAGGTTTATTTGCTAAGAATTTTATGGCAGAGTGATCTGTATATACAACTACAGGATACCCAGTTATATAATGTCTAAATTTATTTATAGCATGTATTATGGCTAAAAAATCTTTCTCAGTCACAGTATAGTTTAATTCATCAGGAGATATATTTTTGCTAATATAATAAATTTCATATGGTTTTTTATCTTCTTCCTGCCAAAGGACTGCTCCAATAGCTGTGTCTGAGGCATCAGATGAAATTTGAAATGGAAAATCCCAATTTTGGCCCCTTAGCATTGGGGCTATTGATAAAATCTTTTTGAGATCCTCAAAAGCATGGTCACATTTATCTGTCCAATTAAAATCAACATTCCCTGTTAGTGCGTATAAAGGTGCAGCTACTCGAGAATAATTCTCTATAAATATTCTATAATAACCAGAAAATATGAGAAAGCTACGTACCTCTGTTTGTGTGGTAGGAGTGGGTATTAACAAAATTATCTGAATTTTAGCTGGATCTACCTGAATTCCAGCTGCTGAGATATAATGACCTATGATGAGTCCCTCGGTCATCATCATGTGACACTTTTGGACAGTTGGGTTAGTTGTTGTTCTCTTGTTGGGCTTCCTTATACATATTTCTTTGATGGCTTTTGCATAAATAGGGATGTCTTGGATAGCTTGGAGGAGACGGATTTTTATACACAAATTTTTCAATTCTCCCAGAAGATCAAAATCAGGAAATTCTATTGGGCGAGGTATGACTAATCGTTTTGGGAATGGTGGAGAAGAGGTGGTTGCTTGCTCCTATGTTTGTTGTTTAACCACATTCTCCTTGTGCACTATTTGTTCTGCGGGTAACGGGTCTTCAACTTGAACATTTTTGTCTCCCTCTGTTTGTATTATGCGCCCATATCTTAGTTGAAGGTCATTACACTCCCTTAATTCAGTTTCTAGTTCTGGTGGTTCCATTATTTGAACAAACTGAACTGGCCTATTATTAGGGTTTGGGTTGGGTTCGGCTGGGAGTTGTGGTCTCAAGTTGGTCTGGGGGTTTTGTGGCAATGTATAAGGTGCTGGAAGTGTAGGTTGAGGGAGGGGAATCATTCCAGCTAGCTGATTTATCGGTCTTTTCCAGTTCAACTTCCAGGTCTAACTCTGCGAGGTGGAGGGGGACCATTATGTTGGATAAGTATTATTTTGCCAAAATGGTGGACAGTAAGGAAAGTTTGGCCAATTGGTTTGATTTGTTTGATTTGGCCATGGTGATGTAGGAAATGGCTATTGTGACCAACTGGGGAAAGGTGGCTGATTTTTCCACATTCCATTATATTGCTGAGCATTATACTGAGGAGACTGAAAAGAAGAGGATGGATCAATTGGCATACTTGTTTGTTGTGGCTGCCATTGTTGGCGCTGATTGAGTAGGCATACCAATTCTGATTCTTCCTCTGCCTCCTTGTAAACTACTTTCAATCCAAAAAGTGAGGGACAACCTTCTGTGGAGTGATCTTTTTTGCAGATAGCACAGACTTTGACTATATCCAATGGGCACTCTTTATGGTTGTGTTTCTTTCTGCATTTAGGGAAGAATATTTCCAGATTTTGTTCTTCTTCTGCTTGCTTTTGTGTGGCTTGCATAATGTCGAATTGCATTGTCACAGTCCCTAGAATATCTATTTTAAAATCTTCTAGTATATTGCCGATTTCTGCGCAGGTTATACTTTCACCAGAGATCTTACTATCCCTTGTGATCATATCCCGTTCTGCTGACTTTAGCCTTGTGCTGCCTCTCGAACTCTTGATACATAAATCAATAATGTCAGCAAAATTTTTCGGATATATATCACCTTTTCCCGTGATGTTTAATGTTTCAACCCATTGTTCCTTCAACCCTTTAGGTAATGTAGTTTTTAACACATTATCAAGTAAGGGTGGAGATGCATAAGGTGATCTCTGGAGGTTGTATTGAAAGCGTTCTACATATTCCTCAAGTGTTTCATTAGGTTTTGTTTTCATCTAAAATATTTCTTCTTTTAATTCCCTAGACCTACAATAATCCTGACATTTCTTTAGAAACGTAGCTTTCATCTGATCCCAATCATTTATAACACCTCCACCTAACCCCATAAACCATCGTAAAGCTGCTCCTTTTAGTGTGGAGGGAAATAATTTTAGCTTTTGGGGGTCGGTCGTATATTCATACCCTCGGCATAATACATCAAATTCAAACAAAAATGCATCTGGATATTCTAATGTTAAACCATGAAATGTAGGAATATGTTGGAGGGGAATGGCCTTCATAGGTGCATTAACTGCAATGTCCACAATGGGATATTGCAGTGAGGAAGTTTGAGGGGTTTTCTAGTTCTGGTTCTGGGCCATTTGATCAAATATGTGCCAATATCCTTCTGGGATTTTTGGGGAATTATTCTTAGGCTGACTAGACGGAATAGGAATGACTTTGAAAGCACTCCCTTGATCTGGAATAAGGAGAGTTCCTTACTGACATACTATCTAAGGAGATTCAGGTCCTTTAGCTTTGTTTTGAATGATGTTGACAGCACTTCCCTTATCTGGAATGCTCACTGTTTTGATTACTTCAAGAGGATATTTTGTTTCCTTTGTTTCCCCTGTTTCTCCTCCTCCTTCGTGAAGATTACTAGAGTTCCCTTCTTGTAGATAAATTAGGCGATAGTTTTCAATTTCTTGACAATATTGCTCAATTTCTTCTGTTTGGCTATGTACCTCAGCAAAGGCTACAAATGGTGATTCTATGGCCTGAGGGGAACTAGTAGGTTTTCTAGAAGTAACTTTTATAGGTCCTACTGATGGCTGAGATTCAGCTTTCTTTAGGATTTCGTCAACGAAAGTTGTTAGCCCAAGGGTCATCGGTCCCTTAGTTTTTTCGGGTTTAGGAGGAATTTTTTTCTGTTTAGGTTTTCTATTCATTCAAAAAAACACAAGCATTCCTTCCTACCTAAATTTTTTTACTCAATTCTGCTGTGAAGCGGGCCGATGAACAAGTATGTTCCTTGCTCGGTACGCAGGTTCTTACCTTCCGTTTTTAATACCCAGTTCTTCCCTAGTAGAAAGAAATAAAATATGCATCACTCTTTCTAAATGGCATACACTCTCCCCATAAACAACGCCAAAATGTTGAGGTATAAAAGGTGTCTTTTAAACACCTAGTTATCCTACATTAATTATCAATCTAGGTACGATTTTTTATTTCAAGAGTGTACTCTGACTGAGGCTGCAATTCAATCTAAGAGTAATGCTTTGCAACATGTAGTTGAGTGTTTTAAATACAAGAGTAAACAGATGCTTGGAAATTAAATCTAACTACAATGACATGAAATTAAATACTCTGAAATCCAATCATTCACTCTGCAGTCATTAGTCGAGGATGCAGTAATGATAACTCTTTCCTTTATAAATTGATGTAATTGAAATCAAATGAAAACAAACAATCAATATGAGAAGGAAGGTAGCAATAACCAGATGTCATTTACAGTTGATGATGTTCGCATTAAAAAAATTAAATGGAAATGGAAATTGAACTAAATCACTAATGCTGCTGATGAAAGTAAACTAGGCAAGCTCTCAAGAGAAAAAACAATTCTTTGCAGGAATGAATTAAACTAATTAACTGAAATGAACAACAATCTAAAACTTATCAATAATAGAAAGGAACAACAAAATCTAACTATTGGAATTGAACAACACTTCTATCTAATCGGATTGAACAACAAAACTCTATTGAACAACAAATCTTATTGAACAGCAAACTGAACGGAACAACAAACTGAATTGGAACAACAGACTAAATTGGAACAACAAATAGATAGGAACAACGACTGCAATAGAACAACAACTGCTGAACAGTGTGGCTCTGTTAAAGCATAACAAGACAAGTTATACAGAGATTATGATTCTTGTTAAATTAGAAAAGGAACGGCAACACAATTCACCAATATAACACACCAATATTATGAAGCAATTAAGCAGTAAACCATTAAACTTAAAAGCTATAATGAAAACAAATGCAAAACGTCACACAACAATAATTGAAAGATAATAATACAAACAACATATAGATCCACCAGGGCTGGGCCCTTAGCCACCACTGAAACACTGCTGGGTTACTCCAGAATCAAGAAATGGAACGGCAACTAGATCATGTATTAATCGAGAATAATAGCATTACAACAGTCGCTCACTGATCACGAGAGTCAATGAGAAATTACAGAGTTACAAAAGGAGTTTTCAATAATAATCCTTCTTGTTGTTCGATTTCTACAAGCACTGCCTTTTATAATAATTAGGTGGACAATACAAGAAACAATGATAGACTTTGAAAAACGATCCCTCAGGATCGAAAGATCCCGAGGGATTCGCTCCCTTTTCTCCTTTTAGCTAACACTTGGTCTTCTTAGGCTGTAGTCGTGTTGTTCCCAGCCTTACTTTAGCTATGCATTCTGATTTCACCCTTCTAGTCTGGATACAGCCCTTTGCTAGAGGAACAACAGTTACTCTTATTTTAGCTTTGCCTTTCGAATGGTGGTTTCCCACTTCATTTGTTTCCTGTTGAGAATAAAATACAATCTCTTAGATAATTTTCACAATAAACATTAATCTTTGCAGTTCTATCATGATCTTTCAATATATCACCTTTCTAGAATAAAAATAGTTATGTTCAAAGGAAAAAAGTAAAGAAATACATGGTGAATTCATACCTTTTCCAATGCTCAACACATAAGAGCTCCATTCAGTTCTGAAGGTATTTTTCATATTATCTTCTTCTGCAATGCGAACTTAGTGATAGCCAGAAAACCCATCCGTGAAGGAATAGGCCTCATTACCTACAACATTATCGAGGACCCCATCACTGAACTAAGTATGAAAGGGACCATGGAAGTAGGCATTGTTCAAGATCCTATAATCTACCCAGACCCAGATCTCTTTAGAATCCTTCTTATTTTGAATGAAGATCGAAATAACCCACTTAGCTTCATTGACTTGAAAGATAGGTTGAGCTACCAACATCTTGTCTATTTCCCTCTTCACCTTTTCCTTGACCATTGCATTTTGTCAATATGGTTGATGTTTTACTGATATTGCATCTGGATTCAGAACGATCTTCATTTCTCCCAAATCTCCTTTAATTATTTTGAGATTTGAAATAGACAAAGGAAAAATATCTTTGTACTCCTTTAGAATATCAAATATCTCCTTATTGGTATGTTTGTTGCAATAGTCCCCGAGGGAAGCCAATTTCGATTTCTCTTTGGTCTCAATGTTATGCTTCCATAGTTTCAAAGGTTTCAGTTGTGGACCAGTCGTTATAGGACCATTTCCTATGACTTTTTCCCCTTTGGACACCTTAAATTTCAAGTGCCTAATCCTTCCAAATCATCGTGATCGGGTTCAAGATTTACCTTTCCGCAAGCCACAACCTCATGAAATCCTAATTCGTAGGTATAATTGAAGAAAACATAGTCGTAATAGTCCCCAATAAGCTTTCCTAATGGAAAAAATACCCTCTTTACTGCTTTCAAGGCAACCATTATCATCTCATCTTCATCAACAAAGGAGAAATCATGAAAAAATTGGGATATCATGTGGTCCCACACACTATTCTGCCTCTTTATCTATTCTTTAAGATACCAAGCCTAGGGGAATGTTCCCAGACTGTGGATGAACCTATGCACCCAAAAACTCTTGAAAATTGCCTCCTTAGTTCACCTATCTTTAAAATTTTGGATATGTTGGTGAGGGTCGGTGTACCCTTTGTAATTAGGGAGATTTTTTGAGCATCCTTTTGAGTTCCCAAATTTGCATATCAATGCGGACTTGGTTGTATCCCATCCTCATAGGTGGTTGCAATGGGAATGCCACCACCTTTTTGGCATCGCTTAAAGGGAAACATCTAGTAAGGATAGCTTGTGTGCCGTTAAAACCTTCAAATTAATTTCATCAATAAAATAAAAAATATATCCCATACCATTAAAAATGGGGAAGTATCATACCTTTGTACTGACCTAGTGGTTACAATGGATAGTTGTGCATCACCTCAAGTTTATATCATGAACTCCTTTCTTCCAATCATCCTGAGAAGCTTCTGAACCGACTTTAGAGCTAGGAACACTCCTTTGGCTAATCGACCCATCCGTTACAAGATTGATGTAGTCTTCTCTCTTCCCTACTATGCGATGATATAATTGATCTCATAAGTTAGGTTCTTCTCTGTCATCCATTGGCTCAGTAAACTTGTGACCTTGATAAGGATCCAAGGGATAAATCACCCTAAATTTTTCCACCTCAAAATTCATTGTTTCCCTTTTGAGATCAAACGCTGCATAGTTTTCGAAGGCATACTTCATTCCCAACAATGAAGGATAGGGTTCCTTGTCTCTCTTGATGTCTATGACTTCAAAGTATGCATACATATTTACTCCTGCTATACATACCTCCACATCTTCTAGGTGTCCAATTAGGAGTATGTAGTACTGATTATCCATGCACAATTGAATGGGGGAAAATTTTAGCTTGGGTCTTCCCAAGGCTTCCCAAGTCGTCCTTAGTAATATTTTTATGGCAAAAACCAAATCTAACATAGTATATTTGATATGGAACCCCGAGATCTAGGCCTTGAAATGGAATTCCCTCCCCATCATTTTCTTGTTCTTCTGCACTCATCTATAATTCCTTTTAGATAAATCCACGGATATGAGCCCTTCCAAGAGCTCTCCATCTTTGACATCAGCCCTAAGCCTCTTTTGCAAATTCCTTGACATCTACTCATCATTCATGATCTACAAGAACAATTTGAATCATTCCACTATGGGTTGGTCAATTTTATTTGGCATCCTTGGGATTCTTGGTCTCGATAGTTCTAGTTGATCCCCTTGGTTTCCATCGGTCAGAATCAATTTTTTGAATATCTACATGGCATATTTGTAGTATTGCTTCTGCTGGTTAGAGTCATAAGAGTTCTTTGGCTAAGTAGGCTTAATGACTTGTGGTTGCTCAGTGGACCCAAAGTCAGCTCTGGTCTTATTTCCTCCCTAGGTAACGATGTTAATATTTCACATTAGAGTTGGTTCAAGTTCTCGTGGTTCTTCATTAATCAAATTCTCTCCCCTCTTCCAGTCGCGCTTCTCCCACCTAGAGATTAAATCCAAGTAATCCTTTGTTGTTTATGTGTTCACTTTACACTGGGATCACCAAGGTCTTATAGGTATCAAGAAGTCTCGTGCAACATGACCCTCCTAGCCAGAATTATAGAAGTAGATGGGACCTCTTCCTCCCATTCCCCCCCCCTTGTTCCTCCACCTCCTCGCCCTCTAGTAGCTTCATTAATTCTAAATCTGGAATGATCTATTCAATCAACTAGATTGTCTAAGGCCTACAATGATTGATTTGTTGATTTGGTAAGCCACATAATTCACATAAGACGTTGTTTGATACATTCGAATATTTATGTAAGATCGAGTAGAGATGGGGAAGATACCCATATGTTTGGAAAATCTCATAGTGTTCATTTGGAGATGCACCCTATTGGTTAGGAAAAGCATGAAACTGTGTGAAACCTAGATATAATCCCTGCATACCAATTTGCAGAACTACAACAGTGGGTAAGGATGTAGAAGGACGCATTGGCACGAATGGAGTGCTCGCCCCCCTTAATCTTGGGCACCTTGTGGCATGATTCCCTTCAATGTGGAATGTGGTACATCATATTTCAGGTTGTGCGGTTCACATCGGGTGCATGTCTCTAAACTTCTCAGTCAGATCACCAATCCGGTGTTGCAACCAAATGAGAGAAAAATAATTGGAAATTGATCCTCCTCGATGTTCATGATGATACCCTACAATAGCCTCGATCCTATATGCTTGTTCAAGCATATATTATAGACAACCAATATTCTACTAAGTCATCGATGTCTGGGTGAGTGATAATACTGCTTTGATGAACCAATCTCGCTAGTGATTGGGATCAATGGGGTAACTGAGCTTTCCAATGGCATCCTTAAACCATTGAATCATCTCCCATGTGGTATCCCTTCTCACTGCTTGATTTCCCATAGTTTAGATAACCCATGTTGGTTAGTTTTTGGAAGTTTTAATTCTTGGATGAATTCCCACCGAAAATCATATACTGTAGGATTTTTTTGCAAAGCATACAGCTTGATGAACCACCTAAGTTCTCTCTCTCGAAGAGTGGTCTAAAATTCAATGAGTTTGGTGGCATATGAAGTCTGAATATCTCTTCATATAGCCTCACACAAGTACCAATGTTGCTTGACACCTTCTTTCTTGCTTCTAGAGAACTCAAGATACTAATTGTGTTGCCATCCATTCCTGGTAAAACCAGCAAGACAAGTATGAACCCCTAAGATCCAGGTTGCAAAGACCCTTGACAACCTAAGTAAAAACTACTATATATACCACTCGAGATACTAGCCTTATAGGTAATATATATTTTGTGAACCTTTATGACTTTAAATAACTTTGAGATAAATTCAACATAGTTTTGATAAAGTACCAGGGGGAGGTCAGGGTAAGTGCTACCTGAACCGATGGGAAATGCGTTACTACTCTCGGGGGATGCATCATCTTCAGAAAAAAAAAAAAAAACTCCTCGACATGAAATTCATTTCTCCATTTAGACTCGATCCATCTGAAATATCAATCTCTCCTAGTGGATGGTATTCTCTATTGCTTCATTCTTTATGTGTCACAGCAATGGGTCTGGCCCCTCCTACTAGGCCAAGACTCACCCTATCACTATTCCCTTCGTTCTGTAACTCCAATCTTCTTATTATTCCTTCTTGGGATTTTGGACTACTCAAAACCACTCCTACTTGGTGTAGCTCCCTCTCTAGCCTATGGATTTCCTAAAAATCCTTCTCCTACAATTCCTTAGCTATTTGTACCCTCAGGTATCTCGCCTTATGCGAGTAATTTTTTTCCATCTCTTCAACATTTTCATCGCTTGAAAATAGGTAAAATTTCTCCCCCTATACCCTACCGCTAGTATTAAGGATTTAAGTAGCCATGGACTGACCCTAAACCAAGAGTAAGTTTTCTTCCACCATTAATACTTTAACCCACAATGGAATATCCTTCAACAACCTCCCTGAAAACCTTGACCTAAACACAGCCTCAACCCTGGAAAAGAAAAAATGGCCTTCTACAATAAACTCAATGATGTAGCCTTCTAAAGTAGCTTGTACCTAGAAATCGATGGCCTGAGTTATGTATGTATCAAGCAAGTTTAGCTCGCCTAGGTCAGCAGGAGTCTAGGTATGGGAATACCTATAATGATTTCCAGTCCCTGATCTGAATTTATGCAGGAACGCAATAAAATATACATATAACCATAAATACAAATATGCAATGAAAATAACACTTCATTTCATTAATATCAAAGAACTAAAATTTGTTTCCAGACATAATGGAAATAAACTAGCTAGGGTGCTGGTAACTTATATCTGAGAAGAGATGTGGCAGCTACAGGCCTCTGAACTCTATGTTAAAATAAGGCTTGAATGCCTATATATTATTGAGAAACAATGGAAATACTTAAACATCCAACAACCTAACCCTAGGAGATGAAACGCTAGACTATGGGCCCCATCGGGGTAAATTGGTACATCAATTTTCTGGGGTCATAAATTTAGCATACTATCTCCGTTTGGCACACATGATACATCATCGGAAAGATATATATGAGGACTAAAACTATTGACAGTGAATATTCACCAGTTATATATGTTATACAAAGGTTTCATGCCCAAAAAACATCGTTTATGGCCTCAAAACGACTCCGGAAGTTCAGGACTCGAAAAACTGCCAAAAATAGTAAATTGTGTTACAATTAAGGAAAATAAAAAAATTAAAGAAACAATGGTGGGGGTCCAAGTGGAATAGGAGGGTGGCCACCAATATCCACTTGGATCATTCCTCTCCCATTAGTAATCAATGGTCCCCATTGCGTTGAGTTCCTCCATGAGATGAGGAAACTTCTACTAAACTTGGTCCCTGGCAAGCCACTTGCGCTTGTGAAGGAGTTGGCCTGCTTTGACAAATTGATATAGTTGGATCCTCTATTGGTGGGTGTTTTTTATCTATGTATACATGATACAATTATTTTTGGCTTGTTCCATGCAGTCTGGGTTTAACTCTATTGGTGTGATTTGTTCTGCCACGTCGAATGTGTCCAGTAGAGGTGGAAAGTAGGGCTGAAGGCAATCCACATTGAACACTGGGTGCATACCAAGGAATGTTGGAATACTGAGCTTGAAGGAATTGTCCCCTATAGCCTTGGTGATGGTATATGGACCATATCAGAGTGGGCGAATCTTACAATGGGGTCTAGCAAGGTGCTCCTTTTGCAAATGTAGCCACACTTTGTTGCCCACTTGGAAGTTGTGTGGCACCCGATGTTGATCATGTCACTTCTTGTACTTAGCATTAGATATATCCAGTATGTCATGAACCTATTGGCAGATGTGTTGAATGCGCTCAATGAAGTTGTTCACCTTGGAAGCTTCAGACTGGACATGAGCCAAATCGACCTGAGTAGCTGCAAATGGCATGGATACGCCAATAGGACATAGTGGTTGGAATCCCAAGCCCACGTGAAAGGGGCTCTAGTCTATTGAGATGTGGAGGGCCCGGTTATAGCTATTTTACATAGGGTAGGCTCTCATCCCATGTGTGTGGATTCTTTGAGTTGTACATGGGCATAATGTATACAATCATCCTATTGACAACCTCTATCTGGCCATCAGTTTGGGGATGGGAAGTTGTGGACTTGGTGAGCTTGGTGTCCAACATTGACCAGAGGCTGGAAAAAAATGTACAAAGGAACCTGTTGTCCCAATTTGAGATGATATACTGTGGGATCCAAAATTGTACCCATACTCATTTAAAGAAGATTTTAGCAGTGGCTTCTGCTATGATATTCTTCTTGCAGGCCGCCATAATGGCCATATTTTATAATTTGTCGACAACCACGAAAACACAGTTGTTGCCATGCTTAGTCGAAGGAAGGCCCGACATGTAATCAATGGAGATGGATTCCCAAGGTCAAATAGGGGTAGACAAAAAAGTATAGAGGTATTTCTTCTTGATGGTTGGTTTGGAAATGGCGTAGGCAGTGCAAGATCTGATGTACTTCCCGACATCCTGTCGAAGGTTTGGCTAATAGAAATACTTTTGCAATACTTCCATTATTTTCTCAACCCCGAAGTGCCTAGTGAACCAACTGTAGTTTGATTCCCAAATAATATTGGCATGCTCGCTTGAAGAAACACAAAGGTGTCCAAGGTGACATAGCAGTGCATCCTAGAGGTGAAAATCTGGAACTCGGTTACCCTCCAAGAGCGTCTTGTTTGTGTGGCCAAATTCTAGATTTCTCTTATAGAGAAGCGGCCAATCAGAAGTCTCGTGCCCACAAGAGTTGAGCATGGTGGTTATCACCATGATCAGTGGTCGACTGAGGCATTCTAAAACATTATTGGTGCTTCCCTTCTTATACTTGATGTTCAAATGAAATTGTTGCAGATATTTGGACCACTTCTGATGGGGATCATTCTGCAACTTCCCTTGTGTCTTTATGAACTGCAGGGGTCGGTGGTCTGTGTGGATGATCGTTTCCTTCCCCAAAATGTAATGCTTCCATTGTCGACATGCCTACACAATGTAATCTATCTATTTGTCATAAGTGGGATACTTTTGGACTGTGTCAAAAAATGTCTCACTGTGATATGCCACTAGATGCCCCTATTGAGTAATAACTTCCTTAATAGAATAGTCAAAGGCATCTATCTCGATCTTAAATTCTTGTTGAAAGTATGGTAATGTGAGCACTGGGGCAGAGAATAGGCGATGTTTCAATTCTACGAACACCTTATGTTGATATTTCAACCAAAATAATTTTTCTTTCACTCCTCCCTTGGTGACTTGACTCAAGGGCCAAGTGATATGAGAGAATCCTAACATGAACCTATAGTAGAAATTAGCAAGACCCAGAAATCTATGAAGCTATTTTAGAGTGGTTGGGGATGGCCAATCCCAAATTACTTGGATCTTAGTTGGATCCATATGAACCTCCTGCTCATCAATAATGTATCCCAGATACTGAACTTGGGTCATGCCAAAAGTGCACTTCTCCAAATTTGCACACAACTTGTGTTCCAGCAATGTTTGGAGGATGTGACGAATGTGGTGGAGGTGCTCTTCCCAAGTATGGATGAAGATCAGGATGTCATCCAAGTCCACTACTACAAATGAGTTGGTGAATGGCTACAATATGTCATCCATCAGCATCATGAAGGTTTTGAGAGCATTCACCAACCTGAAAGGCATCACCAGCCATTCAAAAAGGCCCTCCTTGGCTTTGAAGGTAGTCTTCCACACATCGGACGATTCAATTGGTACCCGGTGATACCTAGACTTCAAGTCGATCTTGCTGAAATATTTCACCCCTTTCAGTTGGTCCAGAAGGTCATCAATCCGTGTCATTGAGTTCCTATTTAGAGAAGTGATCTTGTTCAGCACCATATAGTCAATACAAATTCTCTAAGTCCCATCCTTATTCTACACCAACATGATCAGGCTCCCATAGGGCGATGCACTTGGCCGAATGTGACCTTTCTATAGCAGCTCCTGAATATGCCTCTTGATTTCATCATTCTCTAGAATAGAGTGCTGATAGACTAGTCCATTGGGCAATGAAGCACCTGGGGTCAAATCGATGGGGTGCCTAACCTGACAATGCAGAGGCACCCCTGTGGGTGAGGTAAAGATGTCCCCGTACTCCTCTACAACCTTGTCCGTTTGTTGTTGTCATGCGAAGGAGCCCTATTTGGAGGTCATGACCACATTCTTCTTCTTGCCTTGAGGGCGGATCATCAAGAAAAAAAATTTCCCAGGTTGGACATGAGCTTACTCCGGTTTTTTGTAGTAACCAAAGAGATAGTGACATGCAATGGTACCTCTGTTATCTTGTACAACTTATTTCCCATAGTAACAATAAAATTGCGAGGTCGGGACTCATACACAGCATTTCGCTTCCACAAGTATGGTTTTCCTATTAATACATCACAAACATAAAGAGGAGAAATTTCACATAATACCTCATCGGTGAAGGGCTTGATGTTGTAGGGAAGGTGGCACTGTTGGCTGATGTGGAGATATTTTCCTTGGTGAATCCACACGATGGTGTATGGTTGTGGGTGTGTTTTGGTCGAAAGCCCAACCACTTCATGACCTCTCTAGAAATGAGGTTCTTTTGGCTCCAAATTTAAACAATGAATTGTAGCGAGGAACCCTTTATCCACATCTCAGTGTGGAATGCATGCTCCTCCTCCTCTGGATATTCATATTCTTCCTTTTGGATCTTCGAGGTGGAAAATTTAGCATTGGGCTTCACATAGATAATCTTCTTCCCTTTTTCATTCCCCTTATCTAGTTCTGATTCAGAGTCGAAGCATGCATTTGATTCAGAAGCGTTCCTCTCGGCCACTAGTGACTGCTTGACCTGACACTCACTTCTGTTGTAAGTGGAGCTCTTATGGAACTCACACAATTTTCTCATGTCCTTCTTCGGCTTCACGGTGTTGCTCTTTACTTGAGGCTTTGGCAGGTTGTCCTGGTCGCTATGCCTTGGATTTGTCCTCTGTTCTGTGGTTTGGGGGCACCTTTCCCTTGATTTTGATTCACAAATCCAAAGTCTCGCTTCTTCTGTTTGAATTTCTACTCAATATTGGTAGCATACCGGCATGTCGTACCAAGAGAGGAGATGTCGAGGAACTCCATTTCCTCTTGAATGTATCTATATAAACAACTATGTTACTTCAACACCAAATGTTTCTCTGAATATTTGATACCCAAATTTGTACGCAGGGTATGGAACAAATTCATCAGCTCATGCACATCTTGATCCCTTTGTTGTCGCAGCATAGTCCATTGTATGTACTTTTCCTCATAGCTCCCCACAGGATAATATTGTTCCTTGATAGTGTCTTGGAAAGAATTCCCAGTGGGTACGACCAATAACATAGAGGGTTCCCCCTCGTCCTTTTTCTCAATGTAGGTTTCTCACCAGTCCTTGACATGGGGGGTGGCTTCAAGCAGTGCAAAAATGATCTTCTCTTGGTCGTAAAAGTCATGAACCGAGAAATATATTTCTAATAGATTCAACCATCTATCTACGACGTCTACATCTATTTTGCCATCAAATATGGGAATGTCAAATTTTACTTGTACCTTAAAAGGGGTTGCGCCTCGAGAGCGGCTGTTGGATGAAAATGTGCCGCCAGTGGGCAGTCGTTTAAGGATCTTGGCAAAGTTATCCATCACCACATTCCTTTTTTTTTCGAGGGCCTCCTTGAGAAATATTTTGATAGGATATCTTGCTCCCTCGTCTTTATTTTTGTCCCCCATGGGAAACCGTCGAGGTTTACGAAGCTGATCTTGCAAAGGTTCAACCAGATCAAGCCTAACTCCTTATACCCCGACCCCATTGGGGACATGCAAATAAGGATCAAGAAAGGGCAGACCGCTCTAATACCATTGATCCGAATTTATGCAGGAATGCAATAGAATACACATATAACCATAAATACAAAGATGCAGGGGAAACAACACCTCATTTCATTAATATCAAAGAACATAATTTTTTTACAGACATAATGGAAATAAACTATCTATGGCACTGGTATCTTATCTCTGAGAAGAGATGTGTCGGCTATAAACCTATGAACTCGGTGTTACAATGAGTCTCGAAGGCCTATATATTACTGAGAAACAATGGAAAACCCAAAACATCCAAAAACCTAACTCTAGGAGATGAAATGCTAGACTATGGGCCCCGTCGGGGTAAATTGGTACATCAATTTCCTCGGGTCATAACTTTGGCATACTATCTTCGTTTAACACACACGATCCATCATTAGAAAGATCTATCTGAGGACTACAACTATTAACAAAAAATAATGATACTAGAAGTCTCACTTTCACCAAAGTTTTCATGTTTAAAAAACGTCATTTAGGGCCTCAAAACGGCTCCAGAAGTTCAGGACCTGAAAAAATGCCAAATATAGTAAATTGTGCTACAATTAAGGAAACTGAAAAACTGAAATAAACAATGGTGGCAGTCCAAGTGGAATAGGCAAGTGGCCACCAATATCCACCTAGATCAGTACCTCCTTTTGTCTGCAACCTTCGTAACCAATGATAAATATCTCATGGGAACTTACACCAGAATATTTCATACTAATCAATCACAGGCTTCGCATAAAAAACCTCTTTTGTCACTCACTTCACACCCTTTTGATAGAGATGTGCTTTCTAAGCAATAAAATGATACACCTGCTCATGCCACGAATCCTGAAGATCATTCTTAGAAATCCTTTACACCATGGTCTAGGTCCATTTGAGAAATCTCGGGTCCCATAAATGAAGCCGTTTGTTGGGAAAAATTATAAGAGATAGAAACAATAGTTTCAAACTCAGGGGCCAACAAAACATCTGCGGTATTCTAGCACAACATCGACATTTTCACCTTACCCAGAAGAAGGTGTGTCACTTGAGGCGTGCCGAGACTTGAACAGGAAAGGGACTAGAACCAGACATTAGGGAGTGTTATGGCAATGATTTATCATGCAAATCTATTCAAGGAATAACATTATTAAGCATGCAATAGGAGCATAGTATAACTTATGACATAACTAAAGAGACATATAACATTCACATTCATGTAAAAGAAATTTTTTAAAGCCATATAAAAAAACACATTCAGAGGCATAGAATAGTCCTGCAAATTCTTTCCATTAAGCATAATATATCATTACATCCCGGTACTAAGTCCCTTTAGGAAAAATCGAACAGATCATCATACAATTGGGCACAGAAGAGATCAGCCAAGAACATAACTAATTTCAATAGACATCGTGAAAACATTTTGGCATATGATCTTCACCTCCTCTCTATTGTATTCTCCTTCAGATTTATATACTTCTTTCGTGACCTCACTCGCCTGAACTTCTATTCTTTCCATCAGATACCACGTGGCTTCCTCTTTGACGGATTTTTTGACTCAGCTGCAACTACTCCTCCTTCCTTAGCGATCTCTATGAACACCATTGTGCTTTCATTATTCCACACATTCTTCTTGTCAACTTCAGTTTCTGGCGGGTCTTGGCGCATTTTATTTATGTTCCTCGATGGTTTCTTACGCAAATACCTTTCAATCAGCCTTGACCAAAATGTGTCAAAAACTTTTCCCAGAATGAAGGACCCAACAATTGTTATGTGAATTTATATATCAAGCATGAACTATTTTGCATACTTATAAAAGTAATATTGCAAACCAACTTATCCATTCCTATGGCTCATAATTTTGGAGATATATCCTAAATTCCATAAATTCCTAGATAAAGTGACACTTGCATTAAAAAAATACATGTGACGCCTATTTATGTAGTGCAATGATCAGATATAAATATAGTAAATATTCGCATGTAACCATAATTGAAACATATAAATCCTTGAAACTTATTGTACATCTACTTAATAATTCAATAATAATTGAGCAACTTAATTAGTTTAATCTATTTATAATACTTTAGTTCACATTTCTTTCATCGATCTAGCTTAGAGAATGATCAATATTTTCATAGTATTAGTATTTTGGTAAATATAACTATATAGTTTAGAGTAGAACATTTGAAACCTATTCTTACTTGTCTTCCTTGTTCATGTGTGTACATCATTGTCTACATTATGATAATAGTTTATTATATTATTTTGTGCTTAATTTTTTGATAGTATTGACGCTTTATTCAATAAAGCTCTATAATTTAGAATATAATGTCTTCATCTGTAATATTCCAAATCTGGAACAGCTAGTAAGGCATGACTGGAAAACGCATTTTCCAGTAATGGCTGCTACAAAAATGAAAACCAACACTTGGATCCATTGGATCTGAGTATCTAAGTCCTAGATCCAAGAGGGCATCAAAAATAAATCCTCCTAGGTGGGTTAAACAGATCTCCCACACCTGGTTGTCTTCAGAAATGCCTCAAAAAGAGACTGCAACAATAACAAACAATTATGCTCAGGAAAAAATGCAGTTTCTATAGAGCAGTGATAGGAGGCTCATAAAATATGTATCAATATTATTTACAGCAGAAAATAAGTCTTACAATTCAGTTCATCAAACACATGGCTGAAAATACAAGGCAAAGACAGAAGAAATCTCCTCAAAAGAAGGTTGAAACCATATGTTTTACAAAAATTTGCCCTAACAGCGTTATTCTTATTAAGCTACACTGCTGTATATTACATGTCAGATCTAGAGCATATTTGTGCATAAAAATTCAGATCTATATCATATACATGCACTAGAAGAGCTCCTCTTTCAAATCCCCTTGGAATTTCGAGGTTTGCACCAAGCATAAGCAGTAGATCTGAGATCTAAGAAAGAAAACCTGCAGAAATATTCCAAAATACTGAAGTATTCAGATTATGCAAATCAGATATAAAAAGTACAAGTCTAGATCTCCTCCATTATAGCTCAAGGTGAAGAGTAGATCCTCAACACTCCAAAACTAGCTCTCCAATTAATGCACCCAAACTCCCTGCAACACCTCCTACAGGAATAGCGCAGATCTAGAGTAGAAACTACACTGTAGGGGATAGAGAGCTAATGGCCACATGCCAAGATCAGAATTTGAAGCTTATGCACTCCAATACACTTCCTCCAATAGAGTAGAGGCCTTCTCCACTAAAAAAGAGCACTGAAATGACTTAGATTTGAAGAGATCTAACCTCCATGAAAATAACGCAGTCTCTCAAGGGAGACTATGCAGCAACTTGAATAACTGAGTTGCCCTGATTCCAAGATGAAAACTAAAACTGAAACAATGGATGCACTCTTCCAAGAGGTTAAAATACACACTCATTGAGAAGAGGCTCCAATACAAGCTAGATCTGAACAGATCTAGTATTCCACTTGCTATATCTTACAAAAGCAAGAAAACCCTCACTGGATCTACGTTGTAGTTGGAAGTAGAAGCTTGGTCTTCAACCTGATAGTGGAAAAGAAATACAAGCTCTCCCAAGAGCTCCTTAATGGGAAGAAATGGAACTCCTAAACAGGAAATTCCAATGCAATCTAGGCTAAGCAGCCAAGAAAGTTGTTTGTCTAAACAGACAGCAATTCCGAAATCAAATATTGAACAACCTCCATATGTTGCCTTCCCCTTCCTTTTATAAGATGAGAGCTTGTCAAAACCCTAAACCATCTCAAAGGTTTAGCTCCTTTCACATTTGGAACCTCCAACTAGATCTACATCGTTTATCTTGGTACATTGCATCTGGACAGCGCTGTAGATTTGGTCAAGGTTGACCCAGTCAAGTGGATTTGTTCTTTTCACACTCAAGTGTGTTTATTAAAGTGGCCCAGATTTACTCTCTTTCACATTGGGCATGGATTTATTCTTCTATTAGGAGTTTTTGACCCTCCTTTACATAATTATTTTTTGAACAAAGAAAATAAAATGAAATTGAATATTCCTATTAAAATAGGAATATTACAGTCCTCCCCTCCAGAATGTTGCTTTCCCTCAAGCAACTTACAAGGACTTGCAAAATCTTCCAATGGAATTGTCTCCTCCCAAGGGTACAAGTGTGCTTTTGGTGAATGAACCAACCAGCTGTCATCATAGAGAAGTGGGAGATACATAGAAATAGTTTCTTGCTATCCATTGGTCTCCTCCAATCATGAGAGATAATAAATGCAGGGTACTTCAACCCCTTGAGAGGCTCCAATCTCCATATTATCATCCAAACAAAGTGAGCCATCCTGGGTAGCTCACAAAAAAAGTCACTAATTCCCCTCATTTGCATTGTGTAGGGGCTCCATGCATGGAAATGAGAGATGAGGATACTCAACTCATGCTTTCCCTCTTTCCATTTTTGATGAATGTGGAGTTGCTGATCCTGGGCTGCAATAAAATAGTCCTCATGAAGCCAAAAGGAACATGGACCTTCATGATTTCCTTCTTTGATTCTAGTGAGTCTCCTTGCCCAATCTCCCATGCATATAGTCAGTATATTTTCTTCACCATATGTGCTCCAAAAGAAACATGGACTAAGCGTCATATGATATATTGGATGGTGACAATAGCCTGCCCCTTGAGACCAGCGTTGTCCATCATCTTGCTGCCTCAAATCATGGTGTAATAAGTGGTCATCCCACCACCTTCTTGCTGAAATAAGCTTCTCCAAAGCTTAAAAATGATGGAGGATAATAGGTGTTGGCTGAACATGATCCCAGAAACACATGCCTTGCTCCAAGTGCTCCCTTGTGAGAGATATTTTCTCATGACATAAGTCCAATACATGACCCTTTGCATAAGAAAACATAGTATATAAGGAAGCAGTTATATAAGGCCTTATCCTCTTCTTGAAGTACAAATGAATATGGGAGATTGCATCCCCAATAGACACATCCACATAATGTGTCATTCCTCCTTTCATGTTCATAAAAAATATTGGAGAATTCTTATCATTATGATATAAACAAGCTCCCTCATACCATCTCATGAGAAGGTTACATTCTCCCCCAACCCAAGGTACATACATGATTATGATATTCATTCTAAACAGAAATACATGTACATACAACATAGGTATAAGCAAATGTATGGACATGGAATTCATCATGGGGTGCCCATACTTTCTTCTTGTCAACCAAAGCAACCATGCCTCCTTCTTATGCATTCCTTTCTTGAAATTCAAGGCATGAGACAAGAAAAAAAAAAACTTTGGGTGGTACCCACACTCACCCAATAGAAACCAGTGCAAGTAATTTCCTCCTTGCTTCAAATCTAGATGTGGTAAGTGGTTTACATGCCACTTACTTGATTCCCTTATCATTCCACCATGGCTGAAAGTGAAATGTATATTTGGTGCTTTAGGGAAGAACCCATCATGCTGCAAGACCTCCCTTATCCCATCAAGGGAGTGGCCATATTTGGAAATAGTTCTGGCCCATAGTGGCCATGAAGTTTATATGGTAAGACACTCCTTTTAGGAGTCATGTCCTGCACATGTAAATCAAAAGAATGCATGCAATCATAGAGTAAAATGTGATTTACACAAGCATTCTTCTTACCCAAATTCTCCAGCGCTGTGATAATTCCTCTCTTGGCCAAATGTATCATCAATTTACAAGGTTGAGAGAACACTTTGCTCTTTTCATCAAGAGGTTTCCCTGGTGGGATTCTTCCAAGTAAGGAAACATCAAGGCATAGACCATGATAGAAAGATGTATGGACTGATGTGTCCTTGATTTTCTTGCACAGATCTGCATGCCTTCTCAGGACATCACTCCTTTGAAATAAAGAGGGGTAATTTTTTCTTACCCTATGAGGCTTGCCTTCCCCTTTATCTTCTGCAGTATTCAGGATCTCACCATCTGATAATGATGGCACATGCTGCTCATGGATGGTGCCATAATCTCTATATGTGAGACTCTTTGAAACTCCTTGCAAGAATGCAAGAGCTTCTCTTCTTGGAGCAATTGCCCCTTCTTATTCTTCATGAAATGCTAGAGATTCCCTTGTTATGACTGCGCTGTCACCACTAGTCTTTTCTTCAATGGTGGGAAATGCCTCACCATCAATAGGAGACCTTAGATATTGGTCTTCCTTTGAAAGATAAATCTTCATGTATTATTTTTGAGAAGAAGACTCTTCATCTAATGAGGATCTTGCCCTAGGCAAGGTATCAATCAAGTTCACATTCTCCTCAATGGTCTTCATAGGGGAAGTTGGATTTGTAGATCCTCCCTTTGGCACATCTCCTTTGTTCCTCCTCCTGAAGAAGTTGTTGATAGAACATGGTAGCTTTGATGATATGGATGAGTGCTCATACCCATCATTTGAATAGCTAGGGCTTACTTCAAACCCTTTCAGAAATCTTCTACACTCCTCCCCTTTCATCTCCCTGAGATCTTCTTTGATACCTCCCAAGGTTTGGAAAAGAAGCAGGGAGATCTCCTCTTCCATCATTCCTCCTTTTCCTCTTTCTCTTAACAAGAAAGCAGGCATGTCACAGCATTTTAGATCAGATTGTGTGGCTAAATTCTCACACACAACATAAGAAGTACTGGGGCTTTCTTCATGAGAATAATTCCTTGAGGGATTTGCATGTCTTCCCCTTCTCATTCCCCTGATTTCTTCCTTCAATTCATGCATGGCTTTAGAGAGTGTTAGAAAAACTCTTCTCTTTGTACTCTATGTAATATTTCTTTAGTCTTCTTCTTTATTATTCTAATAGCTAGATCTCATAGGCTGAGCCAGAGATCTTGTGCGGATACCACTGTAATATTCCAAATATGGAACAACTAGAAAGGCATGACTGGAAAATGAATTTTCTAGTAACGCCTACTATAGAAATGAAAACCAGCACTTGGATCCATTAGATCTGAGTATCTAAGTCCTAGATCCAAGAGGGCATCAAAAATAAATCCTCCTAGGTGGGTTAAACAGATATCCCACACCTAGTTGTCTTCAGAAATGCCTCAAAGAGAGACTACATCAATAACAAACAATTCTGCTCAGGAAATAGCACAGTTTTCGCAAAGCAGTGATAGGAGGCTCATAAAAGATGTATCAATAGTATTTACAATAGAAAATAACTCTTACAATTCAGTTCATCAAATACATGGTTGAAAATACAAGGCAAACACAGAAGAAATCTCCTCAAAAGAGGGCTGAAACCATATGTTTTACAGAAAGCTACCTTGACAACGTTATTCTTATTAAGATGCATTTTTGTATATTACATGTCAGATATAGCGTAAATCTGTGCATAAAAATTCAGATCTATATCAGATCCATGCACTAGAAGAGCTCCTCTTTCAGATCCCCTTGGAATTTCGGGGTATGCACCAAGCATAAGCAGTAGATCTGAGATATAAGAAAGCAGATCTGTAGAAATATTCGGGAATACTGAATTATTCAGATTATGAAGATCAGATCTGAAAATTACAAGAATAGATCTCCTCCATTAGAGCTCAAGGAGAATATTAGATCCTCAATGCTCCAAAACCAGCTCTCCAATTGATGCACCCAAACTCCCTGCAACACCTCCTACAGGAATAACGTAGATTTGGAGTAGAAACTACGTTGTAGGGGATAGAGAGCTAATGGCCACATGCCAAGATCAGAATCTGAAGCTCATGCACTCCAACACACCTCCTCCAATAGAGAAGAGGCCTTCTTCATTGAAAAAGAGCACTGAAATGACTTAGATCTGAAGAGATCTAACCTTCATGAAAATAACGCAGTCTCTCAAGGGAGACTGTGCAACAGCTTGAATAATTGAGTTGGCATGATGCCAAGATGCAAACTAAAGCTCAAACAATGTATGCACTCTTTCAGGATGTTAAAAGACACTCACTGAGAAGAGGCTCCAATACAAGCTAGATCTGAACAGATCTAGTATTCCACTTGCTATAGCTTACAAAAGCAAGCAAACCCTCACTGGATCTATGTTGCAGTTGGAATAGAGGCTTGGTATTCAACCTGATAGTGGACAAGCAATACAAGCTCTCCCAAGAGCTCCTTAATGGGAATAGATGGAACTCCTAAACAAGAAATTCCAATGCAATCTAGGCTAAGCAGCCAAGAAAGTTGTTTGTCTAAACAGACAACAATTCCGAAATCAAATCTTGAACAGCCTCCATATGTTGCCTTCCCCTTCCTTTTATAAGATTAGAGTTTGCCAAAACCCTAAACCATCTCAAAGGCTTAGCTCCTTTCACATTTGGAACCTCCAACTAGATCTGTGTTGTTTATCTTGGTACATTGCATCTGGACAACGCTGTAGATTTGGTCAAGGTTGACCCAGTCAAGTGGATTTGTTCTTTTCACACTCAAGTGTGTTTATTAAAGTGGCCCAGATTTACCCTTTTTCACATTGGGCATGGATTTATTCTTCTATTAGGTGTTTTTTACCCTCCTTTACATAATTATTCTTTGAACAAAGAAAATAAAATGAAATTGAATATTCCTATTAAAATACGAATATTACATCATCTTATTGATTATATTTTAAGTCATGTTTATCTCCATTAACAACATTTTAATAATTGTTCTATATTAAACATATCCACCATACCTTCTATTATCATGATGTTGAACCCAAAGAAATTAAGTGGAAAATTACATTTCAAACCAAAACTTGTCTTCATAGTTTTCACATATTTAAAAGTTTCTTCACACTTGACCAAATTCCATTAGTATTTTATCTGTTTTGAACCCTTCATTAATTATTAAAATCTTTTTCTTTTCTCTTTTTGTTCAAACTTTTTTTCCATCCATATTAATAAAGTGAGCCATCCTTCACTTGTTTGAAGTATTTCCTTGGCCTAATTCCAAGATCAAGTGTAATTCCTTAATCGAGCTCTCTCTTTGTTTATTTTCTAGTGTTATTAGGGTTAGTACACTAGTTTTGAAATTATAATAATTATTTTTTATGTAAATATTATTTTTGATTATTCTAATTAAATAATTCAAAAAGTATACCTTATAATCTCAACCATAAATAATAGTAGAACAATAGATGTTACACGTTATTTTGTCACCATGATATTTGACTGTCTATATATGTTCACCACTACCTATATTATCCTCCCTTAGAGGTAAAAAACCCTAATGTTCCTAATCCAAGTCTTGGAATTGGAGAAAATCTCATTAAAACCCTAAAAAGCCTAACTCCGCACTTTTCCTATCTCTTTCCTGCGGATCCGCAGATATTTTTTCTATAGCCTGCGGCACATCCCACATGTTTTGCTTATAAAACCTGCGGACCCTCATAAACAGTCAAATAAAGGAAAATTTAAGTTCTAGAAGCCCAGCTGGACAAATATTCTCCCAACTAGAAGCTTCTAGAGGCACAATTAGTTCGAGCTTTATCCCTCCACTCATGGAGCTCTATCCCTTTACTCATGTAGTTTATCCCTTGGTATATGGAGCTCAAATCCCTTCATGAGAGGAATCCATCCCCCTCTTCATGGAACTGAAACTACCTCCATTTCCCTATAAATTAAGCTCATGTTTCAGTCTCAAGGGTAGATTGTACCTTATATATGGTAATTGCTGAAGAAATTCTCAAGAGAGCATACTCTCTATACTAGTCATTTCTGGTATGAGAATGATCACACACTCATGTCCATAACTTCATGCTAGTTTAGAGAGAGGAAGGCTTGTCAATCTGAAGGAGGAACGATTGTTCAGGACCCCGAGAGGAACTTGTGCAACATCAAGGTGACAAGTTGTAAAGTTACTCTTTTCATACAAGATAATACATATGGATCTCCTTTTCTCATTGAGTTGTTCTTATGTGTATTTGAATAATTCAATACTTGGATTCCTTGATCACTGATTTAGATTATTTGTTCTCAATTATTATATGTTGTAGGTGCTTTTAATTCTTTTGTCTGTCTTTGATTGCAGGTTCTCATTACTGAAGAAGCCTCTTTGGAGTGATTGGATAAAAGGATGCACCGAACGTCGAGTTTCAAGGTAGGGGCATGTCCTCTTTCTTTTTTTATAATAATTTTGAACTGAAAATGATCTAGAGAAAATGATTTACAAATGGATGTTTTTTTCTATCTATCCGTAGGATACTAGGGAGATCACTCTTGTCTGCCAGAGGGATTTATCCGCATAACAAAATGGTGACCATATTAGGGAATAGAACTTAGTTTTTCTTTTTATTTTTCAGTTTGAATTTTAAGAGTCTTCTGATTTTGATTAGTCTAAAAACTGGGTTGGGTAGATAACTTATCAGAATCCCTAAAAATAAAATTTGAATTTTTATTTTTTTTTTCTGTATTTTTCCTGGCCTCCGTGGTTTTTATTTAAAGACAGTGCGGTAGCCTCCACAGTTTTTAGTTCAAAATAGTGTGGTACTGCATTGTTCTCCATTGAAACCCGTGGACTTGTGGAAAATTTTTGAAAAAATAAGAATTCTCTTTTTAGGAGCTAGATTACTAGATTCTATGTGTTTGCCCCAACTTGTCTTCACTGTCAAAGTTTTATGTGTGAGTTTCTTGTAGCAACTTTTCTATTTGAGTGATTTTTCAACTGATTTGCATTTTACGAGTGAGTGTTTGCTCTGCTTTCTTGCTGCTCTATATCAGAAACCTTCATATACCTTAAGCTTACTGGTATGTTGTTGTTTTCTTGTTGAGCCATTGAACTTGTTGAAAACCTTGCTTTTATGAAAATTGAATTTCATTTTCATTTGCAAATTTGTAAGAGTCTTAAGCTTACAAGGTGACGATGGAGGGAAGGTCCCATTGTACTTGGAACAGACGTCGACTAGACTCACTTGGAATTTCCGAAGGGTTCTCTTCACTTTGAGATGGTTTAAGTGGAGAAACTTGCACAATAATTTTTCATTAAGCAAGTTGTCAGGGTAACTATTCCAACTGCCATTTCTGCATTAAAATACGACATTGGATTTCATCACCAACTAGTGTTTTTAGTGTGGGAATCTACTGTTTTTTTTTGGATTTATCTCTTAGATTTTGTAGGCATGTGATCAATTTGATTGTTTCCTTAGAGACTTTAGGACATTTTGTTGAAATTTTCTTTGATTTCGTGTGTTAAAATTTTCAATCGTGGCTGAATTACCTAGACAATCACGTAGAATGCGGGGGAAACCCCTTGAGTACACACCAAGCTAGTTAGAAAAACTTAAATCTGAGAAAGGAAAAACATGAAGGAGTGTGTCAACTGAACACGAAGAAAAATCAATAATTATTCATCCTGAATATGAAGTAGATCATCCTCAAACAACAGAGAGTTCAAAAAGAAAATTTTCAATTTCTGAACTAGTTGAACTTGCTTCCACAACTAGTGAATTATCAGCTACTAAGCCTAAAATTTCTGAGCCTACTTCTGAGTTCATATCTCCAACCCCTTGTCATCCTGATTCACCCAGAGTGAAGTATCGTATCACTGAGAACCTTCCTCCTAACCTCATTAGTATTGAAGAAGTAACTGACACAGAGGAATAAATTGTTCTCCCTTCTCATCAGGACTCTTTAGATCTTAGGCCAGGTGAACCTATTTACTATAGCCCTTTCAAAGAAGATCCTTGGTATTCTCAGTTGACAAACTTTCTACACAATAATTGTCTAAACTATTCACCACCCCGAAGTCATTTTTATGATATACCAAGAGGTTACAGACCTCCATTAAACATGTCTGGTGAATCATCCATGTTTTCTACATCACCAAAATCATATTTGTATGGTGGTCTATATATTCTTGCGGGATACCATTCGCTTTCTGGTACTTTCTCAGGAGCAGTTCCTTCTCCTGACAAACATATACCATCATCTGGTCCAAATGAATCACATACCGAAACTTTGAGTACAGAACACATTTACATGATGTCTGGACATATTCCTAACCCTGACCCTCAAGGTAGTAATTTACCACCTGGGGGCCAACCTCAAGGTAGTAATTGCCCGCCTGGGGGGCAACCTCAAGGACAATATCAACCTCAAGGACAGTACATACCTCAAGGTCAAAACATACCTCAAGGAAAATATCAACCTCAAGGGCAGTACTCATTTTAGAGTCTGCAACCTCTTCAAGGACAGTACCCTATGCCAGGGCAACCATCTTTCTAGGGACATCAGCCTCCTTTAGTGCCACAGTTCTACCCAGAACAAAAAAAAATTCAGGGAGATGGGAATTATCCAGCTAATTATCAAACATATGTTCCAAATTATCAACCCAGTTATGGTCCATTTAGTAAATTGTTGAAGTGAAGTGCACTATATGTGCCTAGGTATCTGTTTCTCACTACGTTGTGTTTAGTGTTTTTCCAATGTTTTTGGTTTTGTGTTTTTATTCTTAAGAGGAAAAGAACTAAGTGTTGGTAAAGAGAAGTTGTTGGTCACACTAAAACAGAGAAAAACCTATTCTAAATTATGTATGGCACTTAAGAACAAAAAATGCAAAACTTTAACAAGAAAAATAACTCATGACATGAATTCAATAACTCATAACATGAACTCATTCCAATTCATTCATTAGAAATATGTTGGAATAACTTGAGAAAAGGACAAGTTTAATGCAATGAGGTTCTTCTAAGTAAACAACATTCTACAATATCACAGAGAAAATCCCATCCATGGCTAGAAATTTGTTGGAACACATTTGGAAAAGATATTCTGCAACATAGTGAGTGACTCTATTCTAAATTATCCTATGACACTGAAATTAATCCATTCTACAACTCAAATTGTCACTACTAAGCCTCATTCGAAAGTTAGAAATCTTTTGGAATAGTTTTGGAAAAAAAGGCTATTTGTAAAATTATAAGAGATTGCAGAACAATCAAGGCCTTGAACTGATATCACTAATTCTTGTCCATATGATGATGTGTTGGAAGAGATTAATAACAAGAGTAGTTTGTAAATAATGAAGGCCTTGAAGTCTAATGGAACAAAACTAGCATACAACTAACTAATGAAACTGGAAATACATTAAACAGAACTGAACAAGAGTGCAACCAATCAAACTTGAAATACAGTGAACAGAATTGAACTAGAGTGCCATTAACCTCCAGAGTTTTACAACTAAACTAAATTGCAACTAGTCACTGAAATACTACAGCTCTGTCTCATTCGGTGTTAGTGATATTTTGGAACAATTCATAAGAGCAAGACTGGCTGTAACAATTGATGTCAGTGAGCATAAAAATATGAAGTTCAGAAAAAATGAAACTAGACTCTAAAAACACCACAGCTATGTCTCATTCAGTGTTAGTGATATTTTGGAACAATTCGTAAGAACAAGACTAGCTGTAACATTTGATGTGAATGAGCATAAAAACATAAAGTTCAGAAAACTACTTGAACTAGGAATGAAACAAGGCTAAAGTTACTTATCTAAACAATATGCACAGAGCTTCTCGGGCAGTAGGGGCCCTCTACCACCAGATTAGCATACAAATCTCCTCAAGATTGCCTTAGATCATGCAATGAAGTTGAATGTCTTTCATTAAAGAGAAAATTCTTCAGAAACAGAGTATTACGGACTTTTGAGATCTAACAACAAAACATCAATCTAGCTAGCTGTCTCTCGGTCTCTCGAGTCATTCTTATAAAAGAAATACATAACTACCCTTGAGAGGAAATAGGGATAAGTGTCTTTCCCAATTAAAATCAAATTAGAACTCTTATGGAAGCCTCGTACTCTTGCTGGAGACATCTGTAGAGTCCCTGTCCTGGTAGGAATCTGCTTCTTAGTTTTGATCTCTTCCACGTGCATAACCACCTATAGATTCTTGCTCAGACTTCGTAGAGAGCAAGAGATGATGGGGGAGTGTTGTGGAATTCAACCATATGCGTTTTTCTTTGAAGTGACACCTGTAACCTATGAGAACATGAAGATAGCTGCGGAATAGGCGACTAGCTACAGAATGGCTGCATTCTGTAGCTGAGTCTAGTAAAAAATTACTACAACAAAAAAACCATGAAAATATAGCAAGTCAGTCATTGTATACATTCCTAAAGTGACTTTAATTAATCCTATTGATCATTTAAGCCTGTAATTGATAAGGGACAAAGGAAATGAAGTGAAATTGGGTGAAAGAAAAGGACATCTTTGGGGCTCAACATACCCCCACTGCAAAGTCTTTGCATGTCCTCATGCAATCAATTCATGTATTCTGAGACTTCTGCTAGGACATCCAAGCTCCTTCTTCTGCTTTCCCTGATATTCAATGGCCTCCTAGGCTTCCTTATGACCAACTTGAATTTCAAATTTATAAGTGCCCTACTCAACTTTTTGTTTTTCTTCTTCAATTTCTCACTAGCCTTGTACAATTTTTCCATGTAGAGAGAGAGTTGTATTCATATCACTTTCAGCTTAACCTTCTCCCTCAAAATTTAATTTTCATTCTTTATGTGCCTATTGAGTACTTCTAACTCATATTTGTCTCTTCTTAGTACATCAATTGCAGATTCTGATGGGCTAGGAGTTCTTCCTCTACTTTCTGAGGCTCTCTTTTCCAATGACTCAACATAATTATAGATTTGTTGTTGTGCTGGGTCTATAACTGGAGTTTCTTCATCAAGATCCTCTTCATACTGGTACTCAGGTGATCTAGCAGTTGGTGTCTCTTCATCCTCAATGTTTATGATTCTCGTTTGTCTAATCCCTGTTTTCTTCAATATACCTCTAAGTATGTGGCTTCGTCTTGGTTGAGATGGTCCTTCACCTCTATCCTTGGCATACCTTCTTATCATCTTCTCCTTTTTAAGTTGTTTCTTAATTTCATCCAATTTCTCAGAAATTATCTCCTCACTGTCCTCTTGTATGGACTTACCAGTTTTAGTTTCAACAGATTTGGAAATTTTCCTTCTCCTGCTTCTTCTTATAAGTTTGCCTTCAGATGGAGATTCCTTGGGTTCTTCAAAGTGATTCCTTACTAGAAACTCATCCCAATTGTCTCCCACCTTTCTCAAATGATGTTCAATTAGGATTTTAACTAGGCCATGGTGGTACAAAGTGGTTTCCAGGAATTGAACCCTCTTTTGAACATTAGAGGCCATTCTCTTCAGACTATGAAGTAGGAAAAAAGGTAAATTGATTTCTTCATCTAAGAAATGCATCATTAACCGAATATGATAAACATAGAGGGTACCAAACCTTTCCTCACAAGTTATAAACTTTTTCAAAATGAGCAACATATTCCGCCATTTATTCTTCAGTGCTGAGCTAGGAATGCCCTTCTTAAAAATGGAAATATCCATACCTGGTGTTTTGAGCATTTGCCTCCATGCCTCATTATGAAATTCCCTATTTTTGAACCATCGTTCACCTTGCCTGGGTAATTCCGCTGCTTCTGCAATGAAATATTTTGTAATAGTAAATTTAACATCTCCTATTTCAACTTCTGCTCCATTGAAGGACCGTGCAAATGTCTTAGTTACCTCTTTATGAAAACCATTGAATTTTTCCAAAAAATGTAACCACCCAACCTGCTGTAGCATTTCTCTAATCTGTGGGTAACCCTCTAAGTATTTGGTTCCGACTGGTTCGGACCTTACTATGAGACCCATGGCTTCTCTTCTCAACCTTCAATTTACTGCTCTTCTATCCACGGTGAAAATGGCTGTTAAAGAGTTGTTTTTACCCCAAAGGTGCTTTCTCTGTTTATGCAGTAGGAATTAGCTACGGAAGGATGATATGAAGAGGTTATAGAATGAGTGAAATGTAGTGAGGGTGATTTACACGAATTAATGAGTTTGAGAGCCATGATGGGAGAAAATACCCCGGAAACATCTCGTGGGAAATTCAAAATCATCACTGAATACTTCGGCTAGTGACGTGACCGAATAGGTCACTTCAGTACTTAACCGTTAAGTTTTAAATGATGATTTGAAATGGCAGAATGAAAGGGATTTTGTCCAAAGTTTTTATGATAGGTTTAATAGGCATGATCAACACGAATAATCAAAACAACTTTTTGAATCATACATGACTTAACTATACTATAACTTTCATATTCTGTCATCATAATAATTTCACAACTTTACCTTTGCCTTTCCTTTAATTTTTGTGGTTTTGATATGCTTTGTCCTCCTTTGAAAATCATTGATTCTTCAGTCTTCATAATCCCTTTGATTTTTCTTGTTTACATAGGTGTGCAGGGTTAATTTGCTGCTTAAACAAGTGGTTGTTGGATAATTGCCTTCAGGATATCTCGCTGCAGAATGTCTGGCTGGCTGCAGAATGTACCTGTAGGAGCTTTGAAACATGGAATGGAATGTTGTATGAAATGGATCATGAAATATGGTGGAATGGCTCAGGAGTGAAGTGAAATGTAATGGAATGAAATGAATCACAATTTTGAAGTGGAATGAACCATAAAAAGTGGTCTGCAACTTGTGATTTGTAATACTCAATCTGCAGAAAGAGATCAAATTTAGAAATCTGAGATGGAAATGAAATGGACCATGAAATGGAGTGAATGAAGTATGGATGAATGGAGTGAATGAAATATGGATGAATGGAGTGAATGAAATATGAATGAATGGAGACATGATGGAGTGATACTTATGATTTTGTGATAGCTAATTGCAGAAAAAGAGCAAATTTGAAAAGCTAAAGTGTCAGAAGGATTCTGATTTTCACTTTATCTTTTCTGTATAAACATGCTAATTAGTGATTAGTTTTCATGTTTATACTTTTTTTTTTTTTTATGCATCTGAATTCAGAAAATTCAATTAAGTTGATGAAAAAGAAGGATTCTTCTTCATTAACTTCGCATCACTGTTCTCCTGGAATCTCTCGACAAATTCTTCTCTTGAAAGTGGCTTATGATACAACTTCAATCTATGACCATTTATAAGAAAAGTGACCTTCTCTTCATCTATTGTCCTGATTTTTATTGCTCCATTGTCAAAAAATTTCACAATTTCATATGGCCCAAGCCAATGTGTTTGGAATTTACCTTGAAAATCTTTGAACTTTGAATCAAACAAGAGGGCCCAGTCACCTTCTTTGAATTTATTTTCCTTGATGTACTTATCATGCCATCTAGTCCTTTGTTGCTGGACTATACTTGTTTTCTAGACTGCATATTTTCTGATCTCATCCAATTCATTAATCTGCTCCAATCTGTGCTTTTGTGCTTCTCTTAGATCAAGTCCTAGATGAACTGCCATTTTAAAAGTTTGAATCTGAAACTCTATGGGAAACAAAACTTGTTTTCCATAAGCAAGTTCATAAGGAGTATGGCCTGTTGTACTTCTCCATGTAGTTCTATAGGCCCACAAGGCTTCAGGAAGCCTGTCTGCCCAATCTCTTCTATGTAAATGAACAGTCTTTGTTAGGATCCTTTCAATGACCTTATTAGTAGATTCCACTTGACCATTTTCTTGTGGATGATAGGGAGTATATTTTCTGTGTCTGATTTTGTACCTCTCCATCATTTTTTCCACTAGACTTGATGTGAATTGAGCTCCTTGATCTGTAACAATTTCCCTTGGGACACCAAAACGAGTAAAAATATCCTCAAAAAGAAAATTAACTACAGATGCTTCAGTAGCAAAAAGTAATGGCTTGGCCTCTACCCATTTGGTAACATAATCAGTGCAAACTAATATATATCTCTTTTGTCTTGATGGAGGACTAATAGGTCCTACAAAATCAAAAGCCCATTTTTCAAAAGGTTCAATATGTACCTGAGGCTGCAATGGCATCTCACCTGAAGGAGAAGGTTTCCCTACCCTTTGGCAACTGTCACACCTTTTGACATACTCTTTAGCATCTTTAAAAAGGGATGGCCAATAGTATCCTAAATGAAGGACCTTATAAGATGTCCTTTTATCAGCAAAGTGTCTGCCACAAGGTTCATCATGACATGCCTTGAGGATCTCAGGCATCTCATCTTCCCGAACACATCTCCTAATGATAAAATCTGGACCTATTTTGTATAACTCATTAGCAACCCATGAATATTTTGCACTGTCATAAATGATATTTCTTTTGTCTCTTGCATTCATTATTGAAGGAAATTTCCCTGAAACTAAATAATTAGCAATGTCAGCAAACCAAGGAGTTTGAGTAGAAATTGCAAAAAGATATTCATCAGGGAATTGATCTTCAACTGGGGTGTTGTCTTGGATGTTTTGGAGTCTAGATAGGAAATCAGCTACTATGTTTTGTTTTCCAGGCCTATCTAGAATGGTAATGTTAAATTCCTATAAAGACAATAACCATCTTATAACTCTGCCATTAGTAATTGATTTTTTCATTAGATATCTAATTGCAGAGTGATCTGTGTGAATAAAAGTTTCATAGCCTGTTATATAGTGTCTGAATCTTTTTATGGCATGAACAACAACTAAAAAATCTTTTTCAGTTACAGTATAATTTAACTCTGAAGGAGTCAAATTTTTACTTGTATAGTAGATGGCATAAGGAATCAGGTCTTTTTGTCCCAATACTGCTCCTAAAGTTGTATCTGAGGCATCTGTTGAAATATCAAAAGGTAACTTCCAGTTAGGTCCCCTTAAAATAGGTGCTTTAGAGATTTTTGTTTTCAGGGTCTCAAAGGCTAACTGGCAATCAGGATTCCACTTGAATTCACAGTCCTTGGTAAGTAATTTGAAAAGTGGAGATGCTATCTTGGTGAAGTTTTCTATAAACCTTCGATAATATCCTGTAAATCCTAGAAAAATCCTAACATCTTTTTGACAACTTGGAATAGATAAGTTAGAGATGACTTCAACTTTTGACTCATCAACTCTAATCCCATCCCCTGAAATGTGATGTCCCAAAACAATTCCTTCAGAAAACATCATGAAACACTTCTCATGACTTAGTGAAATATTTTCTTCTTTACATCTCTTTAAAACTTTTTCCAAGTTTGCTAAGGCTTCTTCAAATGTGTTTCCATAAACTGTGAAATCATCCATATATACCTCTACACAATCATGTATTAGATCTGAAAAAATTCCTAGTACCGCCCTTTGAAATGTTGCAGGTGCATTGCATAATCCAAATGGAAATACTCGGTAAGCATAGGTACCCCAAGGACAGGTAAATGTGGTTTTGTCTTGATCTTCAAGTGCTACTTGAATTTGGTTATAACCATTGAACCCATCTAAAAATGAGAAGTACTTTTTGCCAGCTAATGTATCTAACACCTAATCTATGAAAGGTAGGGGAAAATGATCTTTAAGAGTAGCTTTGTTTAATTCCCGGTGATCAATACATACCCTCCATTTACCATTTTTCTTTGGCACAATTAGCAAAGGAGAAACCCACTGACTATCTGAAATGGGATAGATAAAGTTGAAATTTAACAATTTATAATTCTCCTTTTAACAGTTTCCTCGTTGAGATTCGTCATCTTTGAGGTTGTCTGATTGGTTTACAATTTTCCTCTATGTAGATGTGATGAGTGCAAGTCTTGGGGCTTATCCCTTTCATATCAGTGTACTCCCATGCATATGCAGAAGAATGTCTCTGTAAGATATTGACTAGCTCTACTTGTTGAGATTTCTCTAGGTTCTTGTTTATGTTTAGAGTTTTGCCTGGAAATATCTCAATTGTAGAGCTGCCAAATTTATCCATAGAATAGAGAGACATTTGTCTTGATGATAAAAACTCAATGTTGGATTCTTCTTGAAATTTTTCATGTTTGTATTCCAAAGAGGATTCAAAGTTCTCTAAGGTATTCAGAATCTGGCTATCTTCACTAATTTCTGAAATTGTGAAGAGAGGTTGTATGTCTTCTTCATCCTCAATCCATTGAGTATCATCTAATTATGTAATTGTTTTTGCTGGAGGATACAAGGTAAATTTCTTGGTTGAACTACCATCGGAGATGTACATATCACCAGATCTACAGCTAATGAAAGAATCAGTTGTAGCCAACCAAGGTATTCCTAATATAATAGGATGTCCTCCTAGATTATTCTTAAGAGTTAGGATCATAAAATCCACGGGATACTCCCAAGAATCTAGGGACACTGGAATGTCTTCTATTACCCCATCAGGTTTGATCACAGATCTGTCTGCTAATTGTAATAATGTGGGTGTAAAAAGAAGATTAGGAAGTTTTAGTTTATCTATGATTTTTCTACTCACAATATTGATTGTTGCTCCTAAATCAATAAGTGTGTTTTGGATCTCAGTTCCATTGATGTGTGTATTTTTACATTTGGATTTCTTAGGTCTAGATACTTTGGAATGTGATCACCCTATCATCGTCTGCTATTTTTCTTTTGATTGAATTTTCTTTGTCTCTCTTATTATTTTCACTACATTTTCTTCATGTCAACCTTTATTGTCTTTGCTAAGATTGGAATTTCCTTGATAGCTTGTGATAATGGGATCTTAATACAAACATTTCTCAGCTCATCTAGGAAATCATAATTAGGCACCATAATTTGTTTTTCTACACCTCTATCAATTTGTAATATTTCTAGAAAGGGAGGTGTAGAAGTGGATGTTGATGGCTATTCTAATATAGGAGTTGAAATTATTGGTTCTTTTTGTTTTGATTTTTCAATGTTTAGGTCTTGAAAGGTGTGTTCTCTTCAAGACTTTTATTCACTAGTAGAGAATCTTCCTCAAAGTTGTTTTGCTCTTGTATGATTATAGAAGGTTTATTCTTTTCAAGTATTCTTCCAGACCTAAGTTGAACATCACTAAGGTCTAAAGGAGTAATCAAATAAGTTGGAAACTGTTGTCCTTCTATCATGTATGTATTCTGAGGATTTTTATTGTTGGGGTTTGGTATGGGTTGGGCAGGCAACTGATTTGTTTTCTGAGGAAATGGTAATGGAAGTGGTGGATTTTGAGGATTTTGTTGAAAATTCTATTGAGGAGGAAAATGTGGATATGGTGGATATTGATGGTACTGAGAGTATCTTCCATAGGGATTTTGTGCTCCTTGCACCCAATTTTGAGATTGATTTTGTAATTGGGGCCAAGGTTGTTGTCAAGAATTCCAATTTGGTGGGGGTTTATTATACATCTGATCATGGAATCCTTGTGTTTGAGGTCCTTGCCACGACATTCTAGAGACAAAATTGAGAGATTCTGTGGAATTTGTAGAGGTTTCTTCTTGAAAGACGACTTTAAGACCAGGAACTGAAGGACAACTCTTGGTCTCATGTTTTTTCTGAACAAAATACATAGGTCTCTACTAATTTTTCATCCAAAGGGCACTCTCTCAAGGCATGCTTCTTTCTACATTTGGGACAGAAGATTGCTAAGGCATCAGATTCAAATTTCTGCTTTATTTGTAACTTAAGGGTGTCTATTTGTTCACTAAGACTCCCCAAAATATCAGATTTGAATTCATCAAGCATATCTCGTATTTCTGCCCTACTTACTATCCCAGAAGCATATTTAATTTCCCTTGCAAGAGCAGGGTCTCTTGGTCCTTCTACAGTTTTAGATTTCCCTCTTGAAAGGTTGATACATAATTCAGCTATTTCAGGTAATGTGAGCTAAGATATATCCCCTTTTCCCATCATGTTAAGGATATCTAACCATTCATCCTTAATTGTCTTCAATAAGAGAGCTTTCAAAGTGTCTTGATATAAGTTTTCCATTTTTTCCCTCTTTATGTTGTAGTTAAATCTCTCCAACAAATCTTCCAAATTTTCATCCTCTTTTTGTAGCATTTTAAACACTTCCTCCTTATGGTTGACTGGCATATAGTAATCCAAATACCTCTCTAGAAATTCTTGTTTCATGTCTTCCCATGTCCTGATAGAACTGTTGATCAAACTCATAAACCACTTCAATGCTACTCCTTTCAATGTTGAAGGAAATAGTTTAAGTTTTTGAGAATCTTGTAAGTAGTCATAGGTTCTACATAGGCCTTCAAATTCAAATAGGAAGGTTTCAGGATCTTCAGTTTTAAGTCCATAAAAGTTTGGAAGGACAGAGGGTGAAATTTTTTTCATAGTTGTATTAGTTTCTTCATCTACTATAGGAAACCCAAAAGAGCTTCCCATTTCTCTTCTGCCTCTTCTCTACCTCCTTCTCCTTACGCACCTCTGCCTCCTTCTCCTTCTGCACCTCTACCTCTACCTCTACCCCCTCAAAATAGTGTGTGTTCTCCATTAAAAGCTCTTCCTCCCCCTTCCTCTGCCATAGTTGATTCTTCTGTGGAAGTTGAAAAGTTTATGTCCCTAGTAAGGGTCTCAGGATCTTCTTCTAAGACAAGTTCAGTGGATAAAGTGGAAGGTCTTTCTAATGGAATATCTAATCTTAAGTTCTATGGAAGTCTAGGATTAGTAAAGGATGGAATGTGGGTTTGAGTTGGAGGTGTGTTGGCTCTTAGTCTTGGTGAAAAAAGTGGTGTTCTAGGAATCAAGCTTCAACTTCTTATGAATCTACCCCTTGAGTCTCTTTCTCTACACATGTCATTTTTTTCGGGACGTAAGAAACAAGGCTACCTAGTTACACTTCCCCGACAACAGCGCCAAAATGTCTGCTCAACTTAGTGTTCCTAAATTGATGTCATAAATTGTCAACCAGGGTTACTAACCTGTTGAAGTGAAGTGCACTATATGTGCCTAGGTATTTGTTTCTCACTACGTTGTGTTTAGTTTTTTTCCAATGTTTTTGGTTTTGTGTTTTTATTCTTAAGATAAAAAGAACTAAGTGTTGGTAAAGAGAAGTTTTTGGTCACACTAAAACAGAGAAAAACCTATTCTAAACTATGTATGGCACTTAAGAACAGAAAATGCAAAACTTTAACAAGAAAAATAACTCATAACATGAATTCACTAACTCATAACATGAACTCATTCCAATTCATTCATTAGAAATATGTTGGAATAACTTGAGAAAAGGACAAGTTTAATGCAATGAGGTTCTTCTAAGTAAACAACATTCTACAATATCACAGAGAAAATCCATCCATGGCTAGAAATTTGTTGGAACACATTTTAGAAGAATGGTACGCACGATAGTGAGTGACTCTGTTCTAAATTATCCTATGACAATGAAATTAAGCCATTCGCAACTCAGTGTCACTACTAAGCCTCATTCAAAAAGTTAGAAATCTTTTGGAATAATTTTGGAAAAAAAGGCTGGTTAGCAAAATTATAAGTTGCAGAACGATTCGAAAACCTTGAAAATGATATCACTAATTGTTGTCCATATGATGGTGTGTTGGAAGAGATTAATAACAAGAGTAGTTTGTAAATAATGAAGGCCTTGAGGGGGGGGACATTGGCCAGACAAAAAACTAACTCCACAACTAACTAATGAAATGAAATACATTAAGTAAAGGTGAACAAGAGTGCAACAGTCAAACTTGGAAATACGGGTGGTGAGGAATTGGTTAGAGTACCATCGCTTACTCTAGGAGTTTTACAACTAAACTAAATTGCAACTAGTCACTGAAATACTACAACTCTGTCTCATTCGGTGTTAGTGATATTTTGGAACAATTCATAAGAGCAAGACTGGCTGTAACAATTGATGTCAATGAGCATAAAAATATGATGTTTAGAAAAAATGCAACTAGACTCTAAAAACACCACAGCTGTGTCTCATTCAGTGTTAGTGATATTTTGGAACAATTCGTAAGAACAAGACTAGCTGTAACATTTGATGTGAATGAGCATAAAAACATAAAGTTCATAAAACTACTTGAACTAGGAATGAAACAAGGCTAAAGTTACTTATCTAAAAAATATGCACAGAGATTCTCGGGCAGTAGGGGCCCTCTACCACCGCATTAGCATACAAATATCCTTAAGATTGCCTTAGATCATGCAATGAAGTTGAATTTCTTTCATTAAAGAGAAAATTCTTCAGAAATAGAGTATTACGGACTTTTGATATCTACCCACAAAACATCAATCTAGCTAGCTGTCTCTCGGTCTCCCGAGTCATTCTTATAAAACAAATACATAACCACCCTTGAGAGGAAATAGGGATAAGTGTTTTTCCCTATTAAAATAAAATTAGAACTCTTATGGAAGCCTCGTACTCTTGCCAGAGACATCTGTAGAGTCCCTGTCCTGGTAGGAATCTGCTTCTTAGTTAATTGATCTCTTCCACGTGCATAACCACCTATAGATTCTTGCTCAGACTTCGTAGAGAGCAAGAGATGATGGGGGAGTGTTGTGGAATTCAACCATATCTTTTTTTCTTTGAAGTGACACATGTAACCTATGAGAACATGAAGATAGCTGCGGAATAGGCGACTAGCTATAGAATGGCTGCATTTTGTAGCTGAGTCTACTAAAAAATTACTACAACAACAAAACCATGAAAATATAGCAAGTCAGTCATTGTATACATTCCTAAAGTGACTTTAATTAATTCTATTGATCATTTAAGCCTGTAATTGATAAGGGACAGAGGAAATGAAGTGAAATTGGGTGAAAGAGAAGGACATCTTTGGGGCTGAACAATTATCCCGATAATTATCAAACATATATTTCCGTTATCAACCAGGTTACTGGTGTTATTATGCAACACAACCTTCAATGGGACCTACATATCCTAGAGTAAAAATTGTGTGGGACCATCCCAAGTTCAATAGAATTTGAAACCTAATGTGCGAATTGGTTACAGTCAAATCCAAAAACCTGTCCAACCTGTTTAACCTATCCAACCTATAATTCAAGTTATACCACATGTATTTGCACCTGGTATAGTTTAGCAGCATGGTTCAAGTACACCTAGAACTCCAACTCAAACTGCTGCACCAACTTCTGTTCAAGCTACCACACCTATCCCTGGAGTTTCTGCAGCCCCTATTTCTACAGCCCCTCAAGTATCACAACAAATACCTATAGTCTCTGCACCACAACCTGGACCTACAGTCTAGGCTACTGTTCAGATGCCTACATGAAAACCTGGTACAAGTACAATTGTAACAAGCCAACCTCAGTTTTTTTATCAACCGTATCAAGGGCACTATCAATATGGGACTGTAGCACAAAATCCAGTATACCAGCATCAACCGTACCTTGGTTACACGTATTAGATACCATCTCAACCCCAATATGGTCCAACTAATCCTAGTTATCTGGGAGGTATTCCAATCCCAAATGCACAGGCTATTCCAGGATATCCTCCTCCTAGTACTGGTATAGTTCCGCAAGGTTATCAATTTTCTCAATAGGACCCTAACTGTTGGTTTCCATTCATTGCAACTTTGGATTTACCTAATTTTTCACGCCTAACGAATTATCCAATCTATTATCTTTCGTATTGGTTGCCAATGCCAAATAATTTTCCCAGTGATATTCCTAAATTTGAAGGAAAATCAAGAGAGGACCCCTCAAACCATGTCATGACTTACCACCTCTAGTGCGCATCCAACTCTTTGATTGATGATTCCATTCAATTACGATTTTTTTAGAGAACACTGATAGGTTTAGCTGCAAAATGGTATATTTAACTACCACTTGGCTCATTCAATAATTTTAATGCTTTAGCAACAGCGTTCTTAACACATTTTCAGTTGCCAGTCAGATAAGACAATGGCATGGAACTATTGACTTCATTAAAACAATCTATGTCTACATACATATCCAATCACATACATGAATGGAGACGTAGAAGAAGTTTAGTGAAAATATTTATTCCAGATCAGATCTTGGTAGAATGGTTTATCAAATCATTACTTCCAAAGATCACTGAATATGTGGCTAAGGGAGGAGTTGTTACTGAAGAACAGCTCATTGCTCAAGCTTACTACTTAGACTTAGTATATACACAGTCTGGTACATTATATGAAAAAATTCTTGACTTACCACGTCCTGGTCAAATGACTACAACTCCTTCAGAGTCTAATGTTGCAGATGGTGTAATTGGTTTAGTTAACACAAATAAAAGTAAGAAGAATTCTTCCAAAACCACTTCTCCTATCATAACTTTACCAGATTCACTGAAAGGAGATTCTTCCCTTGAAACTTCTGTCGACATTCACATTGTAGATTCATCTATGGCTAAATTCAAAAACGGTAATAAGAAAAAAGGTAAGAATAAAAGCAAACAGACTTCGTCTCCCAAAGAGAAAACTGAACCACCTAATGATAAACGAAAACCTCGTTATCCTTGTATTATCTGTGACGACAATCACTTTACTAAAGAGTGTCTGGATTAGTCTGAGGTATCTAAATTCTTCAAAGGTTCACCCACGCTTGCTGTCTTGAAGGATCCTTTTCCTACTCAAGTTAGAAAAATGATAGGATCTTCTTCACATTCATCAGCAGATATTTTAATGATGTCTGAGGTTATGGTTGCGACATGATTGCAATACTATGGAAATAAAAATCATGTTAATCGTAAAGAGGTAGAAAATTATAATTCAACACTAGCTACATCTCCTTCGGTTTCTGAATCTGCTTCATATCAAGAAACCTAATCCTGATCTAGTAATTAAATGGCCTACTAAAGGTGTACTTCAAAAATCAGCTTTCAATCCACATGCGAGAGCTGCTCAGAAATACAACATTGTTGAAGACTTGGTGATTTCCCCTTCAACAATGTTGGCCTTAGAAGTGTTGAAATCATGTCTGGCACAAAGGAAATTACTTTTATCAGCTATTGGAGCTATAGATCCTTGGGATTCTAACCTCATGGTCTTCGATCTAGAGAATTTCACACCGAGACTCCCTCACCAGATGGCTTTTCAGATTCTGGTATTAGTAACAAACAAATGAGTTTTTCATACTGTAATTGATAAGGGGGGATCCACATGCATAATGTCATTAAAGTTTTGGAAAAATCTTGGTTCTTCGACACTCAACCAATCCCTGACAATCCTTAAAGATTTTGAACGAAGAGGATTCCATCAGTTTGGAATTTTACAGGATCTACCTATAGAAGTAGAAGGCAAAATTGTTAATCTAGATGTGGAAGTTGTTGATGCCCCTCTGGATTACAACCTTATTCTGGGTCGAAGTTGGTCTTATGCCATGACTGTTGTCATTTCATCTATCTTTCGATTAATAATGTTTCCACATAAAGGGAATATTGTGAAAATTGATCAATTGTCATATTATTCGTCCGACCCAGCTTCTACAGATAGTATCCAACATGTTGCAAAATCGACTATTCCCTATGAAGATGTTGGAGAAGTTTTAGTAAAGGAATCTGCTTTGATGGGAACTTTTTCTATGCCTCCACCAAACGTACTGTGTACCATTGCTAACATCAATATGCTTTCATCAAGCATTATTCCATTTGATGATCCTTGGATAGTGCCTTTAGAGTCAGAAATGGATTCTTTCAATGGCAAGATGCCTTTGAGTCCTTTTGAAATGGCATATACAACAGTACAGTAATTTTCTAACACACTTTCAACTAGTATTAATCCAATGAATGTGATCACCGAAGAATCTTCTTCACTATCAAGCTCAGCCTTGACATCTATTTCCGATCCTTTTCAACAAGTTTTTCATACTGATGAAAGTATTTGAGAATTTTTGTCTATGGATGAATTACCCTGGGATGATCTAAATCATAGTTCTTTTTTTTTTACCTGAACTTGATAGGTTTGAAAATGATTTTTCATCTATTTTTACAATTGATTATGTCAAGGAACCATAGAATCCAATATCGATTACAAATTTGGATTCTAAGATTAATTTGGGAAATACAACTGTTCCTATTGACATATCAGTTAAACCCAAAGTTGTTGAAAACATTCATATAGGTGCTTCTTGTACGATTGACGAAATTAATACATATAAAGCCCTATTTCAAGAATTTCGGGGCATATTTTCTTGGTCCTACAAATATATGCTAGGAATCGATCCAAAGATTGTCGTTCATGAAATAAAAACATATTGGGATGCGAAGCCTATTAGACAAAAATTACGTCCGATATTGTTGATCAGTTGTTGTCATTGATGTTAACCCAAGCAGCACTAGGGGCTAACCCTTTATTGCGTGGGATTTTTTACCTACCAAATTAATATATTTTGGGTCAATAATGATTTTTATGGTTTTTACTTGTCGATATGTTTCTATTGATATATGGCACGCCATGTAATTCTTCACGGTTTGAGAGATATTCATGTTTGAAGTTTGTACCCCCAGTTAGTGGGCTAAAACCCCATGGGGTTGGGACATGGGTCATTGAAAAATCATAATTAATATTTTTTAAGCTCCTAAAATCCCTCCCACACTCACTTGTTGAAGCCCTTCTCAACCTAAGCATTTATATAAATTGTGATCCTCATTTCCTCCTTAGGCAAGGGATTTCGCCATTTGAAACAGGTCATCGTGGAATTTGTGCTCTAAATTTTTTTCTACGAAGGTTAAGAAGCTGAAATTTTCATGAGGCGAAGCCGAAATCTAGATGAAGCTGCTGTAAAAATTTCAGATCAAGGTACACAATATTTGTGGAGATATGATCTGTGGAAGTCAGGGTTTTTGCAGGCTCCTGAAATTCATCTCAAAGAAGTGACCTTGGTAAATTTTTCATAACGCTCCTTCTAAGTATCGGATTGAAATTTTGTAATAGGTGGCAGATAGTGTACAGTCTGCACTTTGTTCTCTATCAATTTCAGAGCCAAATGAAGAAATAGTGACACGTGGCACTCCGTACAAGTGCGCTCTGCTGAAACAGTCCATAATTAGGGCATTGTGAGAGATTGGGTAGAAATTTCTCTTGAAGAATCCAAATTGGGTCAAAACTATGGCATTGGAAAGAAAACTCAAGGGAATACTACAGGACAGAAAATCAGATATTGAGGATCTGAAATAACAAAGAGACACCAGATTCAATATCAAGCTCCTAGAAGGCAAGAAAAAGCTAGATCATGTGTTGTCAAGTATTGCAAAGGACTAGAATTTCTATGGCAGAAAAGAAAAGCAAGGTGCAGCAGAGGGCAGCATGACAAGAGCAGCAACCAAGGTGCATAACAACAACAAGAATTTCATCATATGAAGTCTTCAAGTGGGCAGCACTGCATACAATCATTGTAAAGGTATCATTGTACTTAGTCACTTTAAATACATTATTGTACAAATTGTACTAGTATCTATCTGCCAAGGGTTGAAGAGGCAGTGTTGGGAGGTCTAGGATCATCATTAGGTGTTTGTGTCAAATTTGGGGTTATGGTCTATTATATCTTCTTCTTCAACATTATTCTATATAATTGTAAAGTGGACCATTTTCCCCAGTACGAGAGTCCATTCTTCTTTTATTCTTCTATAGGGTGGTAGGGTGGTGCTAGGGTGAGTTGTAGCTCATTGGGTGTTGGGGCATCTATTCAGTTGACTACTGAAGAATCTCGGGCGTTGGAGTGTCCATCCAGTGGGAGCTAGAGAAGAATGCTTTTCTAGATTCTAGGAAGTTGGAGCTTTATTTTCAATTGGAGTTGAATATTAAAGAATTATTAGAAAAGCATTAGGTGGTTTTGCCCCGGAGTGGGTTTCCACCTTAAAAACAGTGTGAATTTGTGTTCCTCTTGTTTGCTGCTATCATTGTACAAACACTGATAATAATTGAAGATTAACTAATGCTCTAATTGAAAGGAATATTGATTCACCCCACCCTCTCAGTATTTCCAATAGATACATCCGCAAAAAGCTACTGTTATTAAAGTTGAAGTTGAAAACAACTGCGAGCAGGCTTTATTTATCCAATCCCATTAATAGATTGGGTATCTAATATAGTTCCCATTACCAAGAAACAAGGGACTATATGAGTATGTGTTGATTATAGGGACATTAATCAAGCATGTCCAAAAGACAATTATCCTACCCCTTATATCGACCAAATCATTGACGATTGCGCCAGAAATGAAATGTTTTCATTTATGGATGGATTTTCTGGATATAATAAAATAAACATACTCCCTGCTGATCAACCAAAAACATCGTTCATTTTTCCTTGGGGAACATTTGCTTATTGTAAACTACCTTTTGGATTAAAGAATGCTGGTGCAACTTTTCAAAGGGAAATGTCTTACGCTTTTCATGACATTAAACATATTGTGCAACCTTACCTGGACGATTTACCTGCTCATTCATTACATATAGAAGATCATCCTACTCACTTACGAGCAATTTTTATGAGATGTAGGAATTATAAGATTCATTTGAATCCGCACAGGTGTGTTTTTTGTGTGCAATACGGAAGATTACTAGGATTCGTTGTTTCCAAAATCGACATTCGTGTTGATCCCTCGAAGGTTGAGGCCATCATAAATTTACCTCCTCCTTTCACACTTCGCCAACTCCAAAGTTTGCAAGGGAAAGAAAACTTTCTGCATAGATTTATTCCGAACTATGTTGACTTAACAAATGCTTTTACAAGAGTTTGATTTGGAATTCGAAAAATATAAATCAAAGAAATCACTGGTGTTTTCAGAACTTATGTGTGACTTTCCTAATAATGAGACAGAAAATGTGGTAGAGAATCCCATTATAGATGAATCTCTGTTTCTTATCAGTACATTAGATACATGGTATGGAGATATCATCATTTATCTTCAAACCCAAACCTTTCGACCTAAGCTTTCCCATTCAAATTGACGGAGGATCCATTACCAATCTCAACAATACAATATTGTTGGAGACACACTTTATCATCATGGTGCAGATTCTATTTTTGGACGTTGTATAACTCACAAAGAGGCTGAAAGGGTTTTGAATGACTACCACTCTGGATTGTGTGGTGGTTATATGTCTGGGTATGCCACAACCCAAAAGATATTGTGCACTAGCTATTTTTGGCCGTCATTATTCAAATATTGCATTCTTGCGGTCTGAAAATGCCACAACTGCAAAATATTTGATCGAAATATGTGTGCACCACCAGCTCCTCTTCACCCCATAATTTTTTTTGGTCCTTTTGCGAAATAGAGCATTGATTTCATTACATGTAACCCTCACTCGGCCGGGGGGCATGGCTTCATTATTCTCGCTGTAGATTACTTTACCAAATGGGCTAAGGAAATGCCTACATTGGCGGCAGATGGAAAAACTGCAGCTACATTCGTATTCAATCATGTGATTGCTCGTTTTAGAGTACCCCAAGCTATTATCACTGACCATGGGAGTCATTTTCAAAATACAATGATAACCAAACTTTCTGATCAACTTGGCCTGTGCCATGATAACTCTACTCCATATTACCCGTAGGCTAATGGTCAAGTTGAATTCGTTAATAAAGTTTTAACCACCATGATCAAACGGATTATTGGAACTCACAAATCGAATTGGCATACCATGATTTTTTCAACACTATGGGCATACCGAACCTCAGCAAAAACTGCTACAAGGTTCACTCCTTTTCAACTGATTTATGGTTTAGAAGTTGTGTTACCCATTGAATTCAAAATACCATCACTCCAATTAGCCATAGATTTAATGCCAGCTACCTCTAAAGAGGAATAATACTTTTTGTACTTAGCACAATTAGATGAGACCCGGTGCACCACTGCATTAGCTGTCAAAGCTCATAAGAAACGTGGGAAAGCTCAGTATGATCAAAGTGTTACACTTCGTGTTTTTTGAGAAGGTGACCAAGTCTTAGTATATGATAAAGCTAATGATAAGCTAGGATCTGGGAAATTCGAACCAATGTGGCATGATCCTTACATTGTTAAGAGAGTGCTTGCCAAAGGGGCCTATGAATTGACTGATTATGATGGGGTATTTTTAGATAAGCCCAGAAGTGGTTTTTATCTGAAGAGATATTATGCTTGATTCTCATGTGAAGGTCTCACTTGTATATTAGTTATTTTTCTAGTTAGTGTGCCTTATATTAGATAAGTGTCCCTAGTTTAATTTTGTTTTTGCTACTATCACTACTTATCTTGATTACTCTTGATATTGCAGATTCAAAATCCCTTCAAATGTACATTGTTTTTGCTGATGGTTCCTGTCGTAGTACATAGAATATTTCTTCCGCAGCTTGGGTTATCTATTCACCCACTGATGAGTTAGTTTATATGCATGGGGTAAGCCTTGGTCAAACAACGAACAATATTGCAGAATATAGCATAGTCATTGAGTTAGTATCTTATGCCATTTCATTTGGTATTCGACGTTTGATCATTAGGTTAGATTGAGAACTCATTGTATTACATTTAAACAGAGTATATGCAATTAAAAATCCAGTGTTATTGAGATTATTTTTGAAGGTTCGTCTCTTGGAATGACAGTTTGATTACATCGAATATCAACACTTTTCAGGAAATTTAAACACATTGGCTGATGCATAAGCTAATCGTGTTCTAAATAGACATTTGCAACATTAAAATAGTAAACCAAAACAACATTCGATACATGTTGAACAAGATAGTCAAAGAAAGTAGTAATATCATAGATAGGTTTGTTTTCAAAAAATATTACATCATTTGTGATCATAGGTTCAAACAATTTATGATCTGAAAGATACTGATACAAAAAATAAAATATGTCAATCCACGATGATCGTCCACTATTCGTGATGATGATCATGGTAGTAGACTATGGCACGCGCCACCTTGCGCAAGAATCTCCTAAACTGTTCTAGTACACCTGTAACATGTCTCTGAAGATGGAGAGGAATGTCATTTGTTGATGTCTTGAGAATATCTATAGTTAACCTCTCCAGGTTTTGTTCCATATCAGTTAGGATCTCTGCTGCTTGATCCTGTGGTGGTACTATAGGCTTTGTTTGCCGCCATTCAAAGCGGGGAAGTGTAGCTGGTCTTCGTGGACCAACATCTGCATTTAAAATTTTGTTATCATTATTGGATGATAAAAAAAAACAAATAAAAATTAGATTTTAAAACACATCAAAATGATTTCCTTACACGACTTGTCCCACTATGCCCCTCGAGGCAAGGACATATTAAGATCACCTCTGAAATCTATACCTGCATAATGGAAGTATTGAATTGTGAAGACTTGGTTCTACAACCACATAAAATAAGTCGGAGTGAACCGAACCACTGAACTATCATCGCCACCATGGCGGGCCATTAATGCAACCCAATGTACCATATGAGGTTCTCTAGGCTCTCCATGATCCACTACAAAACACTGAGGGTAAAGAAGTGGAATTATCTCCAAAGCAAAAGAAATCAAGATGGCACCATACCCAAAGTTTTTTAACTTTTCATTTTTTGCTCTGGTTAGTTGGCCTTTCATATTGGCCAGTACCTCTTCGCACCAGTTGAAAATGGTGCCTCTAAAACACTCTACCATGGTCTACATTTGAGATTCAATGGCTACATGTGGAGCCACACTTCCACAAAGCCTGGTTACCGTGAATGTAACTACTTTGAGATCAAGTTGCAAAATAGTATTTATGTCTATGCAATTATCCTTTGGATCTGCCACATCACTCCAAAACTCTTGTTTGTAACTAACAACGGGTAGGCCACCATGTCTAGCTCCAAACAATGATATGTTTTCTCCCCTTTTAGACAATTCAGCGAGAAAATAAATATCTTCGAGCTCGATTTCGAGTCAATGGTCGCCAATGGTAAAGCACTGATTTTAAAAATCCCATTTATTCACTAACCATGTCATCAGCTCCACTTGTGCTCTCATACCTTGAATCGCTCAGAACTTATAAAAACCACAATTTTTAAGCACTCGCATTATTTGAGGATTATTCATGGGTTCATTGTTTGTATCTTCATGCCCACGTTCTCTCCACTCTAACATGGTGAAATAATCTGCAAATGGATGCATTTGAAGGTTAAAAAAATTTTGAGTAGGAAAATTTAACCTTTTTTGAGAGAATTTGTCAATTTTAAACCAGTCACAGTGCCTCCACAGTATTTGTGTGGAGACAATGCTGATGTCCACATGGGCTCCACATAAAAACCACGGTAGCCCATAATTTTCTTTTTAGAAAATTATCGAGGTCCGCAAGTAACGTGTGCATGACTTGCGGACCCCCGAGAGTGAAATTTTAAACATAATTTCTCCCTAAAAAATGAATTTAAAGCAAAAAAAGAGAATTTACTCGGATAGAAATGAAGAGAAGAGTGTTTTGGATTACTTGGTTCTGACGAATCACGATTTGAGCAGTCGGTTCTCCTGTTATCGACTCCAGAACTTTTTTGCCAAAAGCTCTCAATTTGCAACTCTGAAGACAAAAGGTGAAAATGGATTTGTTAAACTCCTTTTTATAGTTTTTGAATGAATAAGATATTATATTTCATTTATTTATTACTTTAAAAAGTTATTTTTCTATGTTTTTACTTATTGCAAACATGTAAGTTTAAACTTTCAAGTTTTTGTGCAGAATACAGGTTTTTTCGGTGAAACAATTATTTTGATGTTGAGTATACTTTTATCACCTTTTCGGGCTCTTGAAAATTATGAAAAAGTGAAACCCTGGAGTTCTCTTTTAAGCCCTTTTCAGACTCTCTAAACATGAAAATATTTCCGAGTACTTGACTATTCGAAATCGTTAAAGAAAATGAACAGTCGTCCTTTCAGTATAAGTTTACACCTTTTTCGGACTGAAATGGACTATTTACGAAAAAGGTATACGTTGACTAATAATGGTCAATAGGGTTCTCTCCTGCATTATTTTATCCTTCTTCGGGCCTGAGAGACTAAATTTATGAAAAATTACAACCACGAATTTTACTTATGTTTTTCTTCTAACTCCCTAAAACTGAAAAACATCGAGTTTCTCCTATATTGGACTCGTTAAAATTTAACAGTAAAGGACCTGTCGATTACAAACAAGAACGAACCACTCCTTCTTAGGGTTTGATTTTAATACTAAGTTGGACTCATCCGAAGGATGAGCTTACACAAAAATAAAATGTTATCCTCCTCAAGCTTGTCAAAAATAAAGAAGTACTTGCCATAAATGGTGGGGGGGGGAAGAGAAAAGGAACCAAGTTTTCATTCTTGTTTTAAAAGCAGTATACCACTCTTGAACACGACATTTTTTGTCACACTTCTACCTGGGTTTGGAAAATACTTTGTCTAACATTTAATCAAACCACATTGAAAGTCTTCAGCCATTTTCTAGGTATTAGATTTAGGTCAATTGTTACCAAACCATCTGCAGTGTCGTTATGTGTTCAAGAGCCAGTACAAATAAACAATTCATTGCAAACATTTGTCTCCATTCGCGTTGACCATCCCTAAGTCAGTCCTTGAAAATATTTCTTCAAAAATTGATCTAATGGTTTCGTTTCATGGGCTTTCCTACGACGGGTCACTTTCTATCGATGACAGCTCATCATATAGAAATTTGATCTAGAACCCTATCAGTACCTTGGGATCTACATGCCCTAATGGCAGGTTTCTTGCCTTCAATGATACGTTGCATCATTGACCTTCGATCGAATGATTCCGTGAAGTGTTCCACTGCAAATAATTCATTCACACTTTATGGATTGTACTGAGTACTTTGAGAGCCATTGTCATTATTGGTGTTTTCTCTCACTCTTGTTAACAGTTCACATCATTGACTGGTAATCAAGTGGTTTTCACCATGTTCAACTTCGACACAATCAGTCACATGGATAGAATCGTACTATTTCGGGAAGCGGAAATCAAGACCCTGGATCTAATTTCCACCATCCAGGCTGCGAGGAGTAGTTTTATTATTCATGATACAATAGACTTCTTATGACAGATGGTTGCATCCATGCTATGTCTACTATTAATGTAATTTTGAAATCATTTCTATACCAGAACATGTAGTAAATAGTTATATGAGTATGGGAATGCCTACCTTAGTGATGATATACATATATATGTTTGCATTGAATATTTTTACAGGTTTTCGATCAATGTGTCCACAATCCAATCCTCGGAATGATAAAGCACTTCACTCTTTAGAACTACCTTAGACTTTTCACTTTAGGGGGAAATCTGTTACACATTATTTTGTCACCATGACATTTGACTGTCTATATAGGTTCATCACTACCTATATTATTCTCCCTTAGAGTTCAAAAAGCCTAATATTCTTAAACCAAGTCTTGGAATTGGAGAAAAGCTAATTAAAACCCTAAAAAGCCTAACTACGCACTTTTCCTAGCTCTTTCATGCATATCCGCAGATATTTGTTCTATAGCATGCGGCACATCTCACACGTTCTACTTATAAAACCTTCAGACCCCCGTAAACAGTCAAATAAAGGAAAAATTAAGTTCTAGAAGCCCAGCTGGATGAATATTCTCCCAACTGGAAGCTTCTAGGAGCGCGATCAGTTTGAGCTTTATCCCTCCACTCATGGAGCTTTATCCCTTCACTCATGGATTTTATCCCTTGGTATATGGAGCTCAAATCCCTTCGTGAGAGGAATCCATCCCCCTTTTCATGGAACTGAAACTACCTCCATTTCCCTATAAATTGAGCTCATGTTTCAGTCTCAAGGGTAGATTTTACCTTATATATGGTAATTGCTGAAGAAATTCTCAAGTGAGCATACTCTCTATACAAGTAATTTTTGGTATGAGAATGATCACACACTCATATCCATAACTTCATGCTATTTCAGAGAGAGGAAGGCTTGTCAATCTAAAGGAGTAATGATTTTTCAAGACCCCGGGAGGAACTTGTGCAACATCAAGGTGATAGGTTGTAAATTTAATCGTTTCATACAGGATAATACATATGGATCTCCTTTTCTCATTGAGTTTTTATTGTGTCTATTTGAATAATTCAATACTTGGATTCCTTGATCACTGAGTTAGATTAGTCGTTCTCAATTATTATATGTTGCAGGTGCTTTTAATTCTTTTTTCTGTCTTTGATTGTAGGTTCTCATTATTGAAGAAGCCTCTTTGGAGTGACTGGATAAAAGGCTGCACCGAATGTCGAGTTTCAAGGTAAGGGCATGTCCTCTTTATTTGTTTATAATAATTTTTAATTGCAAATGATCTGGAGAAAACGATTTACAAATGGATGTTTGTTTCTAGCTATCCATAGGATACTAGTGAGATCACTCTTGTCCGCGAGACGGATTTATCCGCACAACAATAGATATCACACCACAAAAGAGAAGACAATATTTACCCTGGTAAAACTCAATACAGGGAAAAACCAAACAACCCTTTTCAATAGAAAAATTTGTCTTGTTTAATGAGAGACACACCTAGACCTATGGTCAAACTTAGCCTTCTACTCTACGTCAAGGCACCCAAACTAATCCCACACTTTTCTCTTGATCTTGCACTTCAGAATTTCGGCCTTCCTACACTAGCCAACTGCTCCATAATTTCTTCCTTGCAATAGTTTCCCCAGTAACCCAAAAAATTCAGCCCTCCTACAACAGTTTCCCTAGAAAATATGTGAGCCACAAAGAGAGATTCTACTCCACAAGTGTGAGATGTTAGAGAAAGAGAAGAGATAAAACTAAACCTTCTTTTCATCCTTCTTTTCCTTCGCTCACTTACCCATAAATTGTCTTGCGAGATAGAATGTGAATGTGCCAAATAAGGAGCTTGAGCTACCTTTATATAGTAGTTTGTCTATGGTTAATATATGTGACTCTTGGTCAAGGCCGACTTGACTTGGAGGGAAGTCGACTTGTCATTTCTGGATCCAAAATTTACATTAAAAAATTCAAATTTACATATTTTAAAAGTCGCAATGGGAATTTGAATCAAATTGAATTTTTCTTTGACTCAAGCATCTATAAACATGATTTACAATGATAAATACAAATACATCAAGTGACCATAAATACATTTTTAAGACCAATCATAATTAAAAAATCAACACTCCCTCTTAACTAGGGAGGTATTCACAAGCACCGTCATAGGTGTTCTCTAATTGAACAAATTTATCTAATGAAAAGGTTATCCATTATTAGCAGCATCATAATCTATTATCAACATCCTCCAGTGGCCATATCTGGGGAAGTACTAAACCCATGGCAATTCCATCAACATATTAGGACTCACTCCTTCATAGGGATAATTTTTTGAATCCCTTGGCCTATACCTAGGCCAAAATGTTGAGATCCTCAACTGGAAATTACTCACTCACCCTTACTGGTGAGTACTCTAGGCCAATACATCACTTAAATACTTCCTTGTTGGTGATTGGGTCTATATGATGAAAGGACCTCACTTCACCATACCTAATGTGTGATCAAGGTCCAAGACCTTACTCCACCCCTCTAGTGTGTGGTTGGGGTCTAGATGTTGAAGGACCTTACTCCACCATGTCTGGTGTGCAATCAAGGTCTAGGACCTCATTCCACCATTCTTGGTGTGTGATCAGGTTCCTCCTCCAAGAGACACTCACTCAACACTTCATGTTGAGCCCTTTAGGTCTCTTGGACCCATTTTCCATTTCAAGAGAATGTTTGTTCGTGTTGTAGACATATTAGCACTCTCTCGCAATGAGAGGGGTAGTCTCCATGAGCCCCATATTGTCTATAAAGTACACAAACTTGTCTCTCGGTAATGGCTTCCTTAAAACATCACATCACTTCTCAGTGGTGGAGACGTACTTGTTGAAGACAAAAAAATGTTCCTTTTTGACACCATCCTTGAACTCCATTCTCTTCCTTTTTTACCATAATAACTCCAATTAAGTGTTAGCTTTCAAGGTTATTGGAAAAATAGGTATTTAATAATATTTTATTCATAATTTTAATGTTCTTAATTACTTTATTTAATATTTGCACAAGCTACCAAATTACATCAAGTGTGCAAGTAATAATCGATTTTGCAGCTTACTTGAAAAATCTATAGGTTCTTAAACATCAGTTGAGGAATGAAGCATATGAACATGTATTTGGTAGCTAGCACAATTTTATCCACCTATTCCTGTAGTATATCAAAGTGATTAGGATGCTCGTATAATCAAGTCAATGTGGAAGTAAACCCAACAGAAAAGGAGCCTAAAGACAGATCAGGCGAGTGCGAAAAGGATTGAAGCTAATATTTCACCTCATGATTTTCTTCTTCAATATAAAAGCATGGAGAATCGTTATATTATATAAAAAATGATATTTTAATACATTTTGTCGAGGAAGATAGGCTTAGAATTCTCCAAACAATTTAAAGAAGGAGGTTTTAAAACTTGCCTCTCGACACAATGATGCTGATTGGTTTTTGTGTGAAATACTCTTGACAATTATTTAATTAAATCTCTTGATTCCACTATGTTGTGTGTTTAGATGTGTGATTAATCCCTATTGACCTCTGTATACTTTCTCTCAAGAGAGGTCCCCTGGGAGCTGTAAGATTTTTCTTTTATTTCTAGTTAATTTTTCTGTTTTAATATAGAATTAAGTCATCACAGTAATTATAAAAATTCTGTTCAAAGAATGTTTGTATAACTTGTGATAGATTTTATAATTTGTTGCATAATTTCCTTCATATATTTAATTTTTTTGTGTGAATAATTTCATAAATTTAATCTCTTTGTGTGAATGATGAAGAAAAATATCAAAAGGATTTATTATGCACATGTAGTTTTTGATTGATAGATAGGAATCAGAATCAATTGATTTTAAATTTTTCAATTAGAAGTACAATTTATTTCAATATATTATTTTCGTCAAGTGTGAAGTAGAAGTAGATTTTGTTAGTTTATGCACTTTAATATTAGTCTACTTTTTTGTCAAATATGAAGATTTAATTTTTCCAAGTGTGACATTTATTTCTTCACTTAAACCTATTTTTATCTTCTTCTTTTTCAGTGTGAAACTTTCCTTTCTTGCGAGAGTGACAATATTTTTACTTGTAGTATTTTTTTGATAGAACATGTGCATAAAATCATCCTAATTGAATTTGAAAATTGTTCACATAATAAGGAATCATAGTACAAATAGTGCACATACACTTCATCAATTTACATGCCCTGCTAGATAATTTATGAAGTAATTTAAGATAAATTAAATTACCAACATTTTTGTGTTGTTGCTGGGGAAGTGTAGATAGGTTTATTTTCATTTGAATAAAATTGAAAAAAAAAATATTAAAAATATATTTATGCATAGTAAAAGAGATTCTAAGGGTAGATTTATAATTAGAGGTAGGATTTCAATTCCAACATCACCACTCACTCCACCAAGACACCGTAGTGTCACACAATCCACCGAAACTTGTATTCCATCATTTTCAGGGAGACATAGACTTCCTGAGGTACATAGATCCAAGATCCAACCTAGGGATTCACCAACTTCCTCTACTAAAGTTGTAGTAGAAGAACCTACATTCCCAACAGAAGGAGTAATATTTCTATCTTCAACTAGAGAAAAACTTCTAGTACAAGAACTATAAGTCCCTAATGAAGAGGATGTAGGAATTTACAGGGTAAGTTCCTTAGATAAAACACCAAAGGTTGTCGCTCACAAACATATCACAGGTCAATACACCAATATTTAGCGTGGCTAAAAAACTCGAAGAGCTCAAAGAGGGAAACATTCCACGTCCTGAGCCAAGGCGACCACTTCAGGAAATTTACTAATATAAAGAAATAAAATGTGCATAAGCTTCTGTTAAAAAATGGCCATGGGAAAAATGACCCTCCATGCTCTTTAAATAGAGATCATGGACCAATCAGGTGTTAAGCCATAGATCAAGTGTCAGTAATACCAAGGAGAGAATGAACCATCGAATCACTGAATATCGTGACCATCAAATTATTAGTTACAAAAGTACATAGTAAAGAAACACACTTTACCCAACTATACGCTAGACCAAGTTATACTTAAATATTTCCTATGTGTCGGAATATCCTAGCATCCCCCCTTAAGAGCAACTTGGGATAGGATTGAAGGATTTAAAAAGGTGACACAATAGGAGAAGGAAGGAGGCATTAGATCATATCCCCCCTTAATGATAACTTTCATGAACTCCAAGCATAGATCAAAGTTTGGTAAAATTCACTTATGTGAGAGCCTTTGTAAATATATAAGCAACTTGATCATTGGTTGAACAATAGTGCACTTCAAGAATATGATCATGAATGAGATTTCTGATGAAGTGTATGTGTATCTCAATGTCTTTCATGTGTTGAAGTTGAACTAAATCTTTGCATAGCTGAATAACACTGATTATCACACCAAATTGTGCTTGGATGTTGTTGATGGAGACCAAATTCGGACAGGATCTAACGAAGCCACAGGGCTTCCTTGCTGGATTCAACAGCACCAAGATACCCAGCTTCTGTTGAATAAAGAGAGATGGCACTTTTTTTCTTACAAGACCATGTAATAGGTCCCGAACCAACAGTGAATACATAACCTGCAGTAGAATTTCAATCATCAGGATCACCAGCCCAATTAGAATCAGTGAAACCAACCAACAATGGAGATGCTCCTGCACTATAATGAATCCCAAAATAAACTTTACCTTGAATATATCAAATTATTTGTTTCGTTTCTTTCCAATGACTTTCATGAGGTTTTTGCATAAACCGAGCAACAAGACCAATGCCAAAGGAAAGGTGAGGACGTGTATGGGTTAGATACATAATTTTACCAACAAGTTGACGGTATAAGGTAGCATCAAATTCAGGGGAAGTATAAGTGACTGAAAGCTTGAATCCATATGTAAATGGAGAAGGGGTTTTCTTACAGCCTTCCATGTGAAAGTGGCGTAGAAGATCAAAGGCATACTTGGATTGAGAAAGGGTAATACCTTCTTTGGATTGCAAGACTTGAAGACCAAGGAAATAATACAAGTGTCATAAGTCTGCCATTTCAAACTTATTTTTGAGGCTATAATTCACATGGTTTATATGGTTGTGATCAATACCAGTAAGGATAATATCATCAACATAAAGAACAAGGATGATTAAGTACTTACTCACTTTCTTGGTGTAGACAGTGTTGTAACAATCACATATAGAAAATCCATTATCTAAGTGAAAGCTATCCATTTTGGAACACCAAGCCCGAGGGGCTTGTTTGAGACCATAGAGAGACTTCCTAAGGCGACACACAAGGCTAGAGTCATTTTGGATAAAACCATGGGGGTTGTTCCATGTAGATTTATTCATGCAAATCCCCATGTAAGAAGGTGGATTTAACATCCATCTGATGGAATTCCCATTTAAAGGAGGTAGCAAGGGAAATAAAAAGGTGAATAGAATTCATTTTGGCAATAGGGGAGAAGGTTTCAGTATAGTCAATCTGTTCAACTTATGAGAATCCTTTAGCAACAAGACGAGATTTATATTTATCCATTTTTCCATCTCGTCCAAACTTTGTTTTGTAAACCCATTTTCATCTGACAAGTTTTCTTCCCTTTGGAAGAGGAACAAGATCCCAAGTATCGTTTGATAATAAGCAACGATATTCTTCATTCATAGCTGCAATCCAATCTCGATGACCTTAAGCTTCTTCAAAGGTATTTGGATCATGATTTTTGGGAACTTGAGCCAATAAGGAGGAGGCTTTGTTGAACGGAGAACATGTACGACGTGGATCTGCAGGGTCACGAGCAAGAGAACCTGCTTCATCCAGAGTAGAGAGGACCCATTTTGTAATTTGTGGAGATTAAGGAAGATCCTGAGGAGGAGGAGGACGATTTTCATCCTCGTTGTCATCATCCGAAGCAGAAGGAATGTTGTTAGAAGTAGAAGAGATAGAGAGAGGTGGTACATATGTCGAATCAAGCTCGTAGGCCAAAGGTGGCACACCCGTCGAACTAGGCTCGCAGGCTGATATATTTTCATCAAATTTTACATCTCTTCTAATAATTACTTTTTTGTATTTGGTTTGAAGAAGTCTATATCCTTTGACATCTTCATAATATCCAACAAAAATGCATTTTTCACTCTTAGGTTCTAAGGCTTTATGTTTCTCATTGGGAATATGGGCCCAGGCTTCACTTCCAAAAACACGAAAGTGACTTACATCTCATTTGTTTGAGCTCCAGGATTCTTCTAGAGTGACATTCCTTAAAACCTTAGTAGGAGTGTGATTTACTATGTAATTGGCACAGTTAATTTCTTCTACCCAAAAATTAAGACTAAGTCCTTTAGATTGAAGCATACAATTAGCCATTTCTTTTAGAGTGCAATTATTCCTCTTAGCTACACAATTTTGTTGTGGAATATATGGAAAAATATGTTGCAATTAAATGCCATGCTCACTGTAAAAGTTGTTAAATATATGTTGTTAACATATTCTCCTCCACTGTCAAATCTTAACTTAAGAATGTGATGTCCAGATTGTTTCTCAACAAAGGCCTTAAAGGCCAAGAACATGTTAAAAAATTCACTCTTAAGTTTCAAGAAGTATACACAAGTGCGTCTGGAAAAATCATCAATGAAAATTAAGAAGTACTTGTAGCCAGAGAAAGAAACAACTAGAAGTGGACCACATAAATCACTGTGCACAAGCTGCGAAGGGGCTGAAGCATGCCAAGAGGCACGTTTTTGAAAACGACCACAACGATGTTTTCTAAGTACACAACTAGAACAAACACCATCTTAGAAAGATACCATACGAAGACCTGTCACCATATTTTCTTTACATAGAGTTTGAAGAGACGATAATTTAAGTGACCAAATCGCTCATGCCAAAGTTTGCTCACTTCATCATTATGATAAAAAAAAATGGAGAGAAGACATGATGACCCAAATTTTTCAAAATTATACAACCTTGTGGAATCATCAGCAATGCAAACAACTAAAATATGTCTAGGATATCTTAGGTCCTTAATTTCAACATCATGAGGTGAGAATTCTATAATTTTCCCTTCACTTGAATGAGTTATATGATAAATAGATAAAATGTTGCAGGACAAGGTAGGAACACATAATACACCATTAAACTGACCATTATCTAGATGAATGGTTCCATACCCTACAACACTAAGAGATCTATGATCACTAACATAAATATTTTTGGTGTTACAATCATTTAAAGAAGAAAACATGGCTTTATTTTTAGCCATGTGGTAAGAGGCTCCAGAATCAATGAGCCACTCATGAGAATGAGAAGAAGAACATACATTCAATGCATATCCAGATCGTGATTCTTGACAACCACATGTAGAAAGTTCCATTCCTAAAGATGAAGTTGAAGAGTTCTCCAAATGGATGTTGTGCTTCTTCATTGCTGCTTCTAAGGCTTCTATCTTCTTAAAACATTTTGATTCTACGTGGCCATAAAAATTACAAAATTTGCAATGTATATCTATCTTGTTCCCTTTGTTTTTATTTTCCTTATCAGTTTGTTGAGTTGATTTTTCAGTTTGCGACTGAGATTTCTTGAGACCATTTTTTGGTTTAGGACCATTCTTTTTAGGATGCTACATCTTAGGATTCTTTGGATTTGGTTGTTGTTGGGTTGCTAAGGCTTTCTTAGAACATTTTTCAATATTAATAAGACCAAGGTGTAAAAGTTTTTCTTGTTCTCTTACCAAATAATCGTAAAAGGCATCAAAAGAGGGGGACTTGCAGGTTGTTCCTTGAGAAATTAGGGTTTCTCTAGTGGAATGGAAGGTGGAAACAAATACAAAGTATGCAAGGCTTAGCTTAGCAAGAGTGGAATAGATAAGACTACCATTTTCCTTTTCGACATTACAAACTTCTAAAAGAAGTATTATAAGGGTCTTGAATTTGGACAAAAAATATTCAAAAGAGGATAAATATAGGGGTCCAAAGTAAGCAACTCATTTTCAAGCTGGTGGGCTCTTATTTCATTTTGAATGCCAAAAAAAATATTTATCTTTTTCATTTCTTCATAAGGGGATTAATTTTTTTGGATATGAAATCTAAGATCTTGAGCAATGGATATTCTTATCAACCCTCATGCTTGATCTTGTTTATTATCCCATTTAGCATGTTTATATACATCAGTAGGTTTAGATTCTAGTCTTGAGGCTATTCTATAAAGCCATTTACTTCTAAGTAAGTCTACCATGAAGGATAACCATTGGAAATAATTGGTGTTGTTAAGAATAATCAGGCATGCACTTTCCATTTTTTTAAAATTAAGCTTTAAAGGTTGAAACTAAATGCACCAATGGAAATATCTGGAAAAAATAGGCCAGCAAAAAGAAAACATCTCTGAAAATGGCTTCCAGATGAAGAAGCTATGTATTTTTGAAGAAAGTTGTAGTAGATGCCAAGTAGTCATGTGATAGGTTGAAAGTTGATGATGAAGTTGTACTTTTAAAAAAAAATCCTCCCTTTTCCAAACTTAATATAATAAGATCACCTTTTTCTTTTTTTAATACTACTTTATGTGACCCACGTTTATAAATAAGTGAGAGTCACTTTTACAATGTTACTTTATGAACTAATGACCAAATAGGCTGCAATTTAAATAAAAGATAAAGTGACTTTAGACGGTAAGTGGCTCGCTTTTTAGAATGGGTGAGAAATACTATTACTTAAAATAACTTTAAAACATAAGTTACCTGTGTTTTTTTTAACTTGAAATTTTTTTTTATAGAAAAAGTAACTTGACAAAAATATTTTTAGAAAAAGTAATTTGACAAAGAGACTTGAACCCAAGACTTCTATTCTCATAAAGTAAGTTTAGACCAAGTAAGCTAGTAAAAATATTTAGTAATTTTTGGAAATGAGGAAGGATTTTTTTTTCTCTTTGGATGTGTGATTTTAAAAGCATGTTCTTACAACCCTTCCGAATTTTTGTTAGATTACTGGTTAGTCCACTTGACAACTATATATTTTTCTCGCTATTTTTTATTTCTCGATATCACACAAAGTCATGGGGAAAGAGGATACGTAGGGAAAAAACTTTTCTTTTTGTTTCTGGTTTGTCAGATCGCACACAACGCAGAGAACAGAGCATATGTAGAGAACACGGTATAGATCCAGTAATTAAAAAATGACTATAAACTAAAATAAACAAAGGGATAAATAAATATAACTAGAAAAAAATACTATATACCTCCACATCTCAAATGACATAGCTAGGGAGCCCAAAAACCTTTTCACATAAAACGAAATGGGTTCCTCAGTAGAACAGAGGCTCTGAATACAACAAAACAGTTCTCCCTGCCCGAAAGTGGTAAAAAAAATAGATCTGGAAAATGGTAATCGCATGCAATCAAAATTGGCTTCGGATTTGGATCAACAATGGATGCGGCCCTCAAAAAAATTTGATACCATGTAGGAATTTACAGGGTAATTTACTTATATCAAACACCAAAGTTCACTGCTCACAAACATATCATAGATTAGCACACCAGTATTTGACGTGGTTAAAACCCTCAAAAAGGGAAACAATCCACACACTAAGCCAATGCAGCTACTTTAGAAAAATTATTAATATAAAGAAATAAAATTTACATAATCTTCTCTCATAAATGGTCACCGGACAAATGACCCTCCATGCTCTTTAAATAGATATCATGGAACAATCGAGTGTTAAGCCACATATCAAGTGTTGGTAATACCGAGGAGAGAATGAACCATCTTATCACTGAATATCATGAGAGTCAGATTATAAGTTAAAAAATTTCATACTAAAGAAGCACATTTTACCTAACTCTACGCTAGACCAAGTTATACTTAACTATTTCCTATGTGTCAGAATATCCTAACAGAGGAAGGAGAGACTTATTTTAGCATCCCATTAATAGAAGAACCAGAGGAGGAGCTATAAAATCCAATTATAGAACCTTATATTAGCTCTAAGGAATATACAATGACAATAGAATGGGAAGGATAAGTACATAATTTGAATGTTGAACCTAGGATTGGAGGAGGAAGAGGTAGAGGAGGAAATAGAGGAGGAGGTGGAGGAATATGTATAAGAGGTGGTAGAGGAGAACCAGAACCTTTTGGATTTCCCATATTAGATGAATATACCACAACCACAATGAAGAATATCTCACCATCCATCCTCCCTAATTTCCATGGAGTAAGGTATGAAGATCCTGAAATATTTATTTTTGAGTTTGAAGTCTTGTGTAGGTCTTATGACAACTTGATTGATTCTCAAATTTTGAAATTGTTTCCAGCCACCCTTAAAGACAGAGCACTTAAATGGTTTATGGGATTATGAAGATATACCATAAGAACATGGGAAGACATGAAAGGTGTGTTCTTAGAAAAATAAAAGGATTATTGTATGCCTCATAACCTTAAATATGAAGTCTTTAAAATGATGCAAAAAGAGGATGAAAATCTTGAAAATTTAGTTGAAATATTTTCTTATAATGTTAAAAGGGCTAAAATGCATAATCTAGATGATGAAACTTTGAAAGCTCTTTTGTTGAAATCCATTAGAGATGAGTGGGTAGATATTCTCAATTTAATGGGAATAGGAGATGTTTCACAGTTATAATTTAGAGAAATTTGTGAACTTTGTACACATATTTCAAGGGGTAAGGCTAGAACTAGGAAAAATCCAAGAGACCTTGTAATGACTAGGATTAATAAATCTGCAATTGGAAAAATAAGTAGAGAATAAATAGGAAATTTTCTTGACAATTTCAAAACATTTATTTTATGGAGTCTTAGTGAACAACTAGATACCCTTAAGATTCAAAACAAGAAAAAGGATTAAAATGGTGAATTATCAATTTTTTGTCCTAGATGCAGAAATATACATGCTCTAAGAGAATTCCTTCTTGATAGTGTACATGTGTTATCTGTGCACAAAACCATGACACAAAGGTATGCCCTTCAATCCATGGACTTAAGGAAGTCTTAAAAAATGAAGCCGAAACAAGCCAAGCTGAGTCACTTTGTTTTATTGGTAAAATACCATGGCAACCACAATAGCCAAATATAGTACAAGGTCTTAACCCTCAATACCAATCATATGCACAACCTTAGAACAATTGGAATACCCCAATGCCTTAGCAAAATTGGCCACCTAAAAATCCATTATGGACACAAGTTTGGTAGCACCCTCATAGGAATCCTCAGTATAATCAGTTTCAACAACCATTTATTCCATATAAACCTCCATATTATTCTCCTCGATAAAATTCCTTTCCACAATCTCAAATTCAAACTCAGCCTCCTAATCAACCACTTCCATTACCACCCACATCATACCCCCAAAAAACCAATAAACTACCTGCTCAACCACTTCCAAATCTGAATAATAAAAAATCACAACCTGTTTACAATATAGAAGGTCAAGATTTCCCATCTTTCATGATAACTCCATCAGATCTAAACAATGTCCAACTTAGATTTGGTAGATTTTTGGAAAATAAGTTAACATATGTTGTTATTCAGGAAGAGGATGAACTTCTTGAGAAAGAAACATATCTTAATCAAGAAGAAATTATTCAGAAATAAAGCACCCTTGTACATTATAATGATACTTCAATAAACTCAACTCCCATTGTAGAACAACCTTCTGTTTTTGTTCAAAATCTACCTTTTCTTTAAAGGTTGAAAATTGGCAAAGGAATATAAAAACAAATTGTGTTGCTTGAATATGACATGTTAGATGAAATGAGGAATTTTTGCATCAAAATCTCTCTGTAACAAGCTATAAAGGAAATACTAATATTTCCAAGGAAAATTAGGGACTTAAGCATTAAAAAACCAGGAAGAAAAAGAAAAGAATTTTTAAAAATCTTGTTAGTCTGAAAAATTGCTGATATTATGATGGGGAACCCAAAAATCCAGAAATATCTAGATCCAGGTAGCCCTATTGTAAAAACACACATTAATGGTATCGATATTCCAAACACATTGATCAATTTGGGAGAAGCTACCAATATCATGAGTAAACAAACTATGGGTCAATCAAAACTTTCCAATATTCAATACACACCAACATTACTAAATTTAGCAAACATATATGTTATCAAACCAGATGGTGTGTTAGAAGATGTATTTGTCTCCTTATATTCTTGGGAATATCCTATTGATTTTATGATTGGAACTCCCAAGAATAATTGATGAGGACACCCATTGATTCTAGGTAGACCATGGTTACCTCCAGCTAATGCTTTCATAAGTTGTAGATATGGTGATATGTTTATCTCTGATGGAAGATCTACTAAGAAATTCACACTATACCCCCCTGCAAAAACAACAATTGAAGTAGAAAGTGAAGTTTGGATAGATGATGAAAGCAAAGACTTTGACATACGACCAATGTTTTCTACTTCTCAAATAGATGAAGGGGACCATATTTTAAATTTAATGAATATTAATTATTCTTCCTCATATTTTGAACAAGACAAAGGTTTTAAATAACAGTGAAATGTTAAATATTTATCATCTCATCAAAGGATTTACATTCTATGGAAAAATTTGGCAATTCTTTAATAGAAATATTTCCGGGAAAAACTTTGAATATTAATGATAATATCGAAGAATTCCAAAAGAAAGAATTGATAAAAATGTTACAAGAACATTCCTCTGCCTATGCATGGGAATAAACAGATATGAAATGAATTGATCTTAACACTTGTGTGCATCATATTTATATTGAATAAAATTCTAGACCTATTCGACAACCTCAGAGCAGGATGAATCCAAATCTAAGGGAATTGTTTGAAGAGGAGTTACAAAAAATGTTGAATGTGAATTTAATTTATCCAGTATTAGATAGTCAGTGGGTCTCACCATTAGTGATTGTTCCAAATAAAAATGGAAATGGAGAATATGCATCAATTATAGGGAATTCAATAAAGCTACCTTAAAATATCATTTTTTGCTTCCCTTTATCAATCATGTCCTTGATATATTGGCTAGGAAAAATTATTTTTCATTCTTGGATTGTTTTAGCAGATATACCAAATCCAAGTAGCTCCAGGAGATCAATACAAAACAAATTTCACATGTCCATGGGGAACTTATGATTACCGAGTACTTCCTTTTGATTATGTAATGCACCTGCAAAATTCCAAAGGGCGGTTCTAGGCATTTTTTCTGATAAAATTCATGACTGTGTGGAAGTTTACATGGATGATTTTATTGTCTATAGGAATTATTTTGAGGAACCTTTTGAAAATTTGGAAAAAATTATCATTAGATGCAAGAAAAAAATCTCTCGTTAAGCCATGAAAAATGTTTTATGATGTTCACCGAAGGAATTATTTTAGGCCACCATATTTCAGGAGATGGAGTTAAAGTGGATGCGTCTAAAGTAGAATTTATTTCCAAGTTATCAGTTCCTACTTGTCAAAGACATGTTAGAATTTTTTTGTAGAAAATATACCAACGGGATTCAATCCGATATTATAATGTACTAAAACAAGATACTGAATCCTTCTACAATTTTCGGCAACAAAACACGATTTCACAGTCACATAACAAGTAAGAGAAATAAGTAAATCAATTGCACAACACAAGATGTATCTGGGGAAAGAAACTGCTCAAAACCCCTCTATCGGTATATTTCATATGGTCAAGATCATGAAATAATACAATTCTTTCTCACATTCGAGAAACTTCCCGCACTCTGCTGACTGTCTCACTCCGATCCTACTCGAGACTGGCTTGTAATCTAAGAAAAATCAATCAAGTATTTAACCTTTCCTTGTCAACGCCTAGTTTGTCTTTCTTACGCATTCTTGGGATAATTGAGCACCTATTAATTAGGAAAATACTAATTAATGATTGTGCAATCCTTCAAGTCCTTCCCGTTGATTTCATACATGACCTGTACAATTTTCTAATAGTACAACTGATAGCTTTCTTCCCTTTAACCTCAAACTCAACTGGGCCTTCCTTATAACTGACATGCAACAACTATTTATAGCGAATTATAAATTAAATTATTTATCACTGGACCTCTCACTAGCTCATCTCTCAGTTAGAACTAGTTAAATTGATTTCAACTCAATTAATTGAGTTAACTAATTACAACTCACAAATAACTCAACCAAGGGTCCTAAAAGTAGGATATCCCCTTGCATGCATCCTCTTAGAACTCTAACTCAAATTTCCTAAGATAACTAATTCTTCCTGACTCAATTAACTAATACAAGTTTTCATGAGATGAAATCAAAAAAATTCTCTTTCAATTTAATTAAGGGAAAATTAAATCAAAATCCTCATATGGTAGCCATTTCTGGGTGCCATTTTCTGGGTTTCATTTCTAGATGCCAATTTCACTATTTATTGTTGAAAATGTCAACATTTTCTTGGTTTTACTGGTTATTACATAATATTCATAAAAAAATTCACAAAGATAGCCTCTCCACTTTTCAAATTACTTACAAAATATTTTGAATTTATTTGGAATTATGATTGCCAATTTTTTTTTGAAACATTGAAAGAAAATATTTCTGAAGCACCCATTTTAAGAGGACCAAATTCGAACCTTCATTTTCATATTTAAACTGATGCTTCAGATACAACCTTAGGATTTGTATTGGGATAGAAATATTTGACTCCATATGCCATTTATTACACAAGTAAAATTTGACTCTTGCAGAGTTGAATTATACTGTAGCAGAAAAGGATTTTTTGGTTGTTGTACATGTAATTAATAAGCTTTTACATTATATCATGGGTTATGAAACTTTAATTCACACAGATCACTCTACAATTAGAAATTTAATCAATAAATCAATTACTAATGGCAGAGTTACAAGATGGTTATTTTTATTACAAGAATTCAATATCACTATTTTGCATAGGCCTGGAAAAGAGAATACAATTGTCGATTTTCTATCTAGAATCCAATATGATAATAAGGATGTTCTTGTAAAATATAATTTTCCTGGCGAATATATTTTTGCGGTATCTATTAAATCTCCTTGGTTTTCAGATATTGCTAACTATTTAGCCACAATAAAATTACCTTCATATTTTCTCATCAATAAAAAGGGAAGGGTATTCAAACCAATGCATTTTATTCATGGATAAATGGAGAATTGTACAAACCATGACCTTATTTAATCATTCAAAGATGTGTCAGAGAGGATGAAGTACCAGAAATATTAAAGGCTTGTCATGATGAACCATGTGGAGGACATTTTGTTGATAAAAGCAGTACCTATAAAATCCTTGTCTTAGGATACTATTTCCCTTATATTTTTAAAGATTCCAAAGTATATATTAAGCGATGTGATAGTTGGCAGAGAATGGGAAATCTTGTTCCTTCAGATGAGATGCCTCTACAACCTTAGGTACTTATTGAAACTTTTGAAAAGTGGGCTTTGGATTTTTTTGGTCCAATTAATCCACCATCAAGACAAAAAAGATACATTCTTGTCTATATAGATTATGTCACGAAATGGGTAGAAGCTAAATCACTTCCTTTTGCTACTGAAAATGTTGTAGCTTCATTTCTTTCTGAGGATATCTTCACTCATTTTGGTTTCCCAAGGGAGATTGTGATAAATCAAGGTATTCAATTTACATCCAAGTTGGTGCAGAAGATAATGGAGGAACACAAAATCAAAAATCAAAAATTCACTACATATCATCCCCGAGAAAATTGACAAGTTGAAGCAACTAATAAAGTACTTGAAGCAATTATTACAAAAACTATGCATCTACATAAAAAGGATTGGGAAGAAAAGCTTCCAGAATATTTATGGGCATATCATACTATATGGAGAAACACAACAGGACATACTCCTTATGAACTTGTTTATGGGAAGCGTTGGGTGTCATTTTTGTACTTATTTCCTACGTTTTCTTCCCTCATTTCAACCCTTTTTGACCTCCAACCTGGGGACTATATTTTCCTTTTTAATTTTTCCTTATTGTAAAATAGTGTAATTTTACCGTGTTTATTATCTTATCGTTCTCATTAATTATTATGATGTAATGTTTCCTTTTTGTGGCTAACTAGGGTGAATATTGGAGGAAGTTATTTAGTCATTTTGCTATTATTTCAGATACCACTTTGAGCACAAGAGACCCAGAACATACAGGTGCATAGAACCAGCTGGGAGCATGATGTTACTGTGTGTTGTTACATGGTGTTGCTACCTCACGAAGAGTCAAAACCTTCATTGTCATGACCTCTGTTGTTACAAACCTGTTGTTACAGACTATTGTTACAGTCATGTTGTTGATTGCATACTGTCAACATCCATATGTTGATCTGTCTTAAAAATCTGTTACACTACAGTTGTCGCATTCCAACAAAAGTTGCAAGAGTTATTATGTATCATCATTTAGGATAACAACTTTAGGTAGCTTTGATTGAAATCAATATTTTCCCATTCAAGACTCTATTGAGGGAATCGGTTGTAACTATAATTACTTTATTTTGATCAGCATGAGAATCATAAGATTCTCATGACTGATATGTTCCTCATTTTCTGGAAATGTAAATTTTATAAGCACTCGGACCTCTAAGGTCAGGGGGTTAGCACAGAATAGTATCATCATTTTGACTCTGTAATTTTGCTCATCATAATAGAGAATATTGTATTGTTGTTGTTACATGTACTGAAAATTTTAATTCTTATTTAATTAGTATCTTCTCTTCCACCCTGTTAGGGAGGAAGGGCCCTCCTGTTTAACAGGGACTGCAGTGATAAGGTAGTCGTAGTATATCTTATATCTTCTTTTTCGTATTTATGAAGTGCTACCATTTTTGTATTGGTTGTAAGTAGATATGCTTTAGTTCAGGTATTTATTATGTTGTTGCACAGATTCAACTAGGAGTACTAGTTGGTGTATTTATTGTGTGGCACGCTAGATACCAGTTTATCTGAAGTTTCATTGCATTATTGTAGATATTTTATTCTTGCATGAGTGTTAATTTCCAGCAATTGGTTCAACAATGATTTATTCTTGTTTTATTTATGCTTCTGGTATGATGTATCAGCATAGACAGTGCAACTTTAATTGAAATAAAAGACGTCCCTGGATTGATAATTTATGTGTATTGCCTTAGTAAATTAACAGTGATTAAAATTGTTCAACATTTTGGCACCATTGTCGGGGATGGCAGTGAAGACACAATCAAAAAGAATTGTTTGTTTGATGGTACGGTGTTCTTAGTCAAAAATTACTGGGTGGTAAGACGAGAGATAAGAACGTGTGCATCGCACTAACATACCTGAGCGGGTTCACTGTTGCTACACTGGGGGCACCTAGAAGTGTGGGTTTTGGGTGTTTTTTTTTCTTTAACGTGCCTTTGGCTATACATTTGTTGGGCAGTAAGACGAGAGGTAAGAACCTGTGCATCGCTCTAACATACCTAAGTGGGATCACCACTGTAGAACTAAGGTACCCATAGTAAGGATTGATACACATAGGGTCCATGTGTGCATTTAGGACAATAGAGAAACCAAGACAACCCCCACTCTAACTAACTACAAGAAAGACAAGTCATAAAAAGGAAAAGAAAAGTGCATAATTGGGAAGGAAGACATTATTTGGGGATCTGATTTTAGAAGCAGAGAAAGAACAGTACACATTATACAAGGACACCATGAATAGAGGACCACAGAAAGCTTCCACTATATCAAGGCTAGAGGCATCTGCACCTTTAGTATCTAGACCTCACTATCATTCACCCAGCATATCTGCTCTTGAAATTAAGACTTCAGATCATAAACAACAGTTGTTGATCAAAATCTGAGAATTGAAGGTCAAGGGGAAACCAGTGAAGGGTAGCCAAGGCTTGAACTAGAATAAAGCCTATTTTATTAACATCATCTAGATTCAGGTAGTGCAGTGAATCAGTCGGTCCTGGAACAACTTGATCCCTTATCCAACTTTCAATCCCCTGTGCATTTTAAGGTCAAATTATCTCATCAGGAAGGACCAACTATGGGGGATGAAAATACTAGAACATAGGGTATTGTTACTTTCAAATTACCAATACTGGAAACAAGAGATGAAGCTCCTATGAAAAATATTCCCTTATCATCTCTACCATCCTTCCAAGGGATGGCCATCGAATATCCTGACACTTTTATGTTCGATTTCGATGTCCTACATAGAAGTTACGACTACACTTCAAACGACCAGAAGCTAAAACTGTTTCCTACTACTCTAAAAGGAGTAGCATTGAGATGGTTCGTGAGACTGGGTGTTGGCACGATCCGAACCTGGAGTGACATGAAGGAGGCATTTCTCTATAAGTATCAGGATTACTATCGAACCATGGATTTGAAGGAAGAAATATTCAGAACTACACAGAAGGAAGAGGAGAGCTTGGAAGATTACATGGAACGATTCCATTATAATTTACAGAGGTCTAATTTTGGTGGCTTAGCCCCGGGAATATTGAAAAAAATATTTCTAAGAGGTATGAGAGATGACTTTCTAGAACATTTGAATCCATTGGGAAGAGACATATCGCAGGAATCGCTTGAAGAAATCACGAAGCTCTATCTACGGAGTTCAGGAGGATCAGCCAAGGGAAGGAGTTCAGTTCGGGACCCCTTCAGTCTGAATACAGAAGTCCACAAGTTGAGGATTAACTAGAGCAGAGATCGAGAATCTATTTGAGGCTTTTAAAACTGACCTCCTCAATACTCTATCTGCCCAAATCACCACAGTACAAGTCAAGAAATTACAAGCAGAAGCTGAAGTAGCTTTGGAAATATTCTATCCTCAATGCAAAAATAAACATCTACAAAGGGAATATGAACTTAACAGAGTTATCTTGTGCAATATTAGTGAGTTGGTGCATTCCACTGGTCAATTCCCAGAACTACCAAAACTGAAAGAAGTGCTTAAGGAATCAAGCGAGGAAGTCCAGTCTTCCTACATCATCGGATCAAAGAGACCATGGCAGTTGCGGCCTATAAGTATGCCTCCATATTTTCCTCTTTTAATCCTTGGAATAATGTTTATAATGGTCAGCAATTTCCATAGCCATATCCTACTCCTTCCTTAACACAATTTCCTTCACCCTGGAACTAGTGGCCTTCCCCTCCACCAATGCAATATCCTGCATCACAATCTGGAGAGGTAATGGCCAAAGTCCAACCCCCTCTACACTACCATTGCAACAACATCAGTTACAATTGCCTCCTGTTCAGACTCCTGCACCTCCTATTTGACCCCAATTTCCTGTGCAACCTAACCCCAATCTGAATAACAAGGCAACCCGGAGCATAGACACTTTGACTACTTTCCAGACTTCCCTTATTACTCCTATTGGGCTCAATGACATTCAACTTCGATCGGGAAAAGTAATCAGACCTGGCCACACTCCTATCATTACCGAGGAAGAAAGTGACTCACCTACAAGGGGTATAATCAATTATGAAACAGTTGTTACGCTTGTAATAGCAGATACAACACCAACTGTTACATGTCTAGCAACCAGCTCAGAAAGGTTTGTTGTTCCTACAACAACCAATTCGAGAATGGCTGGTGCATCTATGATAGCAAAATTAGCTATAAGAGTTGAGGATCCTCCATACCCTCAACGATTAATTGAAACTATCCCAGCCTCACAAACTGAATCAGAGCTTCTCAAGGAATTACAAAATTTGTATGTGTGGATTCCATTGTTACAAACCCTCAAGGAAGTACCTATTTATGCCAAAACAGTGAGAGATTTATGTGTCAAAAATCCTAGAAGTAAGCTGAAGGACCCTGCTACTATCCATTTTATGGGGAAACTATCTGAACTAATGATTGATCAGCCTTTGTTAACTCAATATAATGACCCAGGAAATCCTACAGTTACTGTTCATATTGATGACCAGCCCATAACTAATAGTCTAATCGATTTGGGGGTGACCATTAATGTAATTACCAAGGATATTTTTATCTCCTTTGGACTTCATTGAATCATCCAACACCTACAATACTTAAATTAGCAGATAGGTTCTGTGTCAAACCTGAAAGAATGATAGAATATGTGGTGATTATTGTATCTTCTTGGAGATATCCGACTGATTTTCTCATTTTGCAAACCAAATCCAACCTGGGGGGCCATCCTTTAATTTTGGGAAGACCATGGCTAGCCACTACAGATGCATTTATTAGATGTATATCTGGATCTATGATGATCTCAGATGGGCAAGCCACTAAGAATCTGAACCTTTACCCCCCCAGTGAAACTGTTATCACTCGAATTGAACCTCAGGTTCAGAAAGGCAATTTCAAGGTAATCTCAAACCATGCTTAGCCAAGTAGCTAGCCCTATTAGGCCAGGAGAGGGATCTCTTCTTAAAGATCACATCCAATATGATTGATAAAAGAAGATATTAGGCTAGGTATAGTGGGTCAAGGTTTTTAATTTTGGCTGTGTAGGTTTTTGCTAGATCAGTAGGAGTCAAGCAGCTAGGGCAAGGAAATTAGGTCAAAATTTGTAGGGTGTTATATGGGGCAAGGTAGGTACGATTTTTAGCACTTTTGAGGGACCAGTTCTCCTCCAAATTTTATGAAACTTGCTAGGGTTGATGTATCCATCATTTGGAGGCTCCAATAAAATGCGCAGTTGGAAAAATCACTCAAACGCGCATCGCCAGTGTAGCACCTTTTTGAAGACTATATTGTAGGCCTTCCAAGTGTCCAAATTGAGCCTAGGATAGCTCGTTGGAAATATTATTCTGTAAATTTCCAAATATACCTTTTTTCCTGATTGGAGTTGATTTTACCTGTCCAAAGTTGATTTTCCCAAGACTGGTCAAAAAGTGTTGAATAAGGGTGCAGAAATGGAGAGTGTTGGTGCAGGAAAATTTTGGAGGATTTCCTCAACTCAAAATTGAGCTCATGATAGCAAATTATAAATCTCTTGAAGTATAGTTTTCATTTGACTGATCAAGCAAGTCATTTGGACACTCCAGCTATGATAAAAATAAATTTTCCCAAGGTCACTCCAGAAGTGCATCATAGCTCTTGTAGCACCTGTATTTTTTACATTTATCCCAAACCATGATAACTGTGTAAACAATAAATGAGGTTTTTCTTTATTGACCTATGAGGGACAAAAACCTCTCCCACATTTTTTAATTTCATCTATGTTTGGTCAAAAACATAGTTTGAAGCGAAACTGGCCCTATGAGTGGCAAATGGCTTGATTCTTGGAATGATTTTTTTAAAAATGGTGGAGACATGATCTTATGAGTTGGAATAGACTCATACTTACTGATATGACCTATATTATGGCTCCTATGCTCATATGCCTCTTTTTCATAGCAAACCGTAGCTCAGTGGGAGACGAAATTAGGGTTTAGTGCTTGTGAACAATGATGACTTGGGCACCCTTGGGAAAAGACAACTCCCTTTGAAATTTGATGTGTTGGCATGTGGAATTCTGAGTTGAAAACCTTTGGGAGACTGAATACTTATTACATTTGAACTGACTAAAGAAAATCATGAGTTTATTCTAGGTCACCTTCACACCTTCTGCTGCCCTTTATTTAAAATGAGGCAATGCAATGATTTGACCTAATGAAAAACTAGTGACCTAATTAGAAATGAAAGAAACTGACTCAATGAGTGATTTTTACTAAAAGTGAAATGAGAGCAAACTTTTCTTTAGCATTATGAAGACATGGAAGAGGGTCATCAGGCATATACTTGTGAAGGAAAATAAGACACTTGACAAGGACAACCACCAGTGGAACAATTTTATATCATGACCTAATGGAATGATTGAAAATTATTTAGAGTGGGACACCTAATATGCACATGAAAAATCTGTTTTGATCCCTGGTGGAAGTATGCAAATATTGACACTAAAATTGGCTCCAACTGGGGATGGTAGCTCCCTGGAGGTGCCAAGAACACCATAGACCAAGTGCCTATTCATTGGGAAATGGAGTCCAATCTGTAAACTGAAACTAAAACTGAAACTGAAAACATACTGCAAACTTCAACCCACACTAACAGATCATCAAAGCCTTAGGTCCTTCACCTCGGGCTTCAAACCTTGATGAATTATATCAACACTTGCTGAAAATAAAATAAAATCAATCTGAAATTATACCAACCTACTCTAATCTACTGTACAATTTCCAATTAGGTGAAATTATCCTTCTAGTGTAACCAATCCAAGAGATGGCTACTTACTAAAGCACTGCTCTTACTTTCCTCGAGCAGGAAGAATGATGTACATGTAGGCAACTCACAATAAAAATTGAAAACAAGGCTTATGTTGACAAACAAAACACCATTCATCTTCTCCAATGCTTGCAAAAGACTACTGAAGGGATTTTGAAAATCCTTAAGCATTACCTTGTTTTGAGATCTAGCAGCAAAAATACCAGTACTCCCTTCATTCTAATCTGAAAGAACACTTGTTTGTTGATCCATACAAAATCATAGGGAAATATAACCTTCTGGTATCTGAGTGTTGGCTGAAAATTCCTCAAGCATGGGTAACTCTAATTCTATCTCTGGCATATTGTCTCCCTCTGGTTCACATACCTCAAATTCATAGTCTAATTCATCCTTAAACAAGAAATATTCTTCAGGGTTATCAAACATGACAGCCCTATCATCTTCATGAAAGAAAAGAATATCTACTAGTTGATATCCTTGCAGGGAATCATCATCATAAATTGGTTTACTCACAACAATTTCCTGTATAGTTTCATCAAGCTCCTCATCAAAATTATCTTCAGTTTCATCATACTTATGAAAATCAGTTTGAGGAGAAACTTCATCAAATATGAACATTGAAAAAGGAGATTGTATTTCTTCATGATGAACTATAAATCTAGTTTTAGGATTGTCCTCATTTAAACTTAGATTTTCATTTTCAAATATGGAAGAAGTTTTACCAATACTTTGTTGATTATGTGAACTCGGAAAACCTATGTTAGCTTGGGTTGTAATATGGCTATCTAGGAGCCGATTTATTTCATCTTCAGACAGATGATAAAGTACTTTTTGTCTTCTTTTTATAACACATTAATTTTCTTATTTCTCTCCTAAATATTCACAAGGATGTTGAATATCTTATTTAACCTTTGGTTGATCAACTTGTTGTACTGCTGCAGGAATTTTCTCCTGCAGGAAGACTTTATGAACATCAAGAAAATATACATCATATTTTTCTTCCATGAGAGAAAATAATTACTCTTTTTGGTGATGAAAAGGATTGTCATGCAAAGCCTCCAAGATCTCTTCATCCATGAAATCATTATCATCATAAGAATCCTCTAGGTTTTGAATGAAAACCTCAAACTGATCACAAAAATTATTAACCAGAGACAAAGAAGGATAGGAGTCCTTGTATTCTTCATAAAATATTGAATGGAAAACTCTAAGAGAACAAATACTGGCATGGTGGAAAACCTTCATACCAAGATCATGCTTTTCCTTCAAGAGCAGCCATGAACATCTTTAAGAGACAATCTTCAGGAAATTCAACCTTCAACTTGCGTGTATGCATGTGAAATTTAACCAGATGTAAAGCAGCATCATTCTTATCATCATCTTTAAACATAGGAAAATTCCTTTGCCAATCTACCTTAGGAATTTTATTTGGGAAACCTAGAATGTGATCCTAGCTCATGGGAACATACCTTCTTGCAACAGTTTCCGTCTTGAAAATTCTTGAATCTACTGATCTTCATACAATGGAGTCACCATGGGGTGTTGGTTTTCTGGATCTTTCAGTGAATGGAGTCGCCAGGCGAAGGATTCAGCCTTCATATGCATCTGATTTTTTTCCACCATCAGCAAACAAATCTAAAATTTGTTGTTCTTTCCCAAGGAATATATCATATTTTGTTCCCCAGTGTGGTCACCAAAATATTATCACTCGGATTGAACCTTAGGCTGAGAAAGGCAATTTCAAGGTAACCTCAAACCATGCTTAGTCAAGTAGCTAGCCCTATTAGGCCAGGAGAGGGCTCTCTCCGTAAATATCATAGCCAAGATGACTAAGAAAAGAATATATTAGGCCAGGTATAGTAGCTCAGGGTTTTTTTATTTTGATTGTGTAGGGTTTTGCTGGATCAGGAGGAGTCAAGCAGCTAGCGCAAGGAAATTAGGTCAAAATTTGCAGGGTGTTCTATGGGGAAAAGTAGGTACAATGTTTATAACTTGAGGGTTTTGATGATGAGATGTTTAATACAGGTGAGGATCTAGAAAAAGCATGGTGAATTCATGGTTTCTTTCTAAACTGAAGAAATTACAAATTGTGAATGTTTACCCAAAGCAAAGCATAAAAATTATGGATTATGTTCATCTAACTTGAAAAATTAATTTAATAGCAATGAAATGATGGATGAAGTAACAAAACATTCAAAAATATGAGTACAAAATAAGAACTGAAACTAAACACAATTGATTAATGTCTAGGCCAAAACTGATACAAAAGTATGTCTCTTGAGATGCCAAAGCTCCAAGTGAATCCAACCATTACAATGACTAAGGAGATATATCATATAGACCTCAAAACCACTCTCCCTAACCTCAGGGAGTTGAATCCATGAGATAGGGATCAGTTTCACCTACTCCTAAACAAGAATATGAAGACTAGGAAGACCCAACAATTTGCCTCTAAATGAGAGGAAACTGATTTATTTGACCTCTAAAGGACTTATCTGATGTATCTGCCCTAGATAAAAATATAAACATGAAATTTACATTTATATTGATCTTTTACATCATTAATTTCTCATTTCCCAAGATAAAACATCAAAAATTCAAAATTTTCTGAAGATGATGAAAATTACATTTTCCTGGAAAACGTGCAGCACCATGACAGGAAAAATAGCCTCTTTTGCAAGCCACTTTTTGAGGCCTTCCTGGTGTCCAAATAAGCTCCATGATAGCTCGTTGGATATCTCTCTGAGTCTAGTTTCCAAATTTTCCTCCAAGTTCCAAATAATGCTCATTTTCCCTGTCAAAAAGTGAATCTCCCAAGACTGGTAAAAGCGCAGTGCTAAGGTCAAAAAGGAGGCAGAAACATGAAAATTCGGTGGTATTTTGCACTTTTGAGGGACCAGTTCTCCTCCAAATTTTCTTAAACTTGCTAGGGTTTATGTATTCATCATTTTGAACATGATGGTGGTGGCCATTTGTCCTTTGGAGGCTCCAATAAAATCAGTCAAACTCGTAGCGCCAGTGCATCACCTTTTTGAAGGCTACATTTGGAGGCCTTCTGTGTGTCCAAATGGGGCCCAGGATAGCTCGTTGGAAAAATTATTATGTCTAATTTCAAAATATACCATTTTTCTGATTGGATTTGATTTGACCTATCCAAATTTGATTTTCCCAATACTGGTCAAAAAGTGCTAAATAAGTGTGCAGAAATGCAGAGTGCTAGTGCAGGCAACTTTTGGAGGGTTTCCTCAACTCCAAATTGAGCTCATGATAGCTCATTATAAATATCTTGAAGTCTGGCTTTCATTTGACTCATAAATAAATTCATTTGGACACTCTAGATATGAGAAAAATGTATTTTCCCAAGGTCACTCTAGAAGTGCATCAAACCTATTATAGCACCTGTAGTTTTCACATTTCTCTCAAACCATGATACCTATGTAACAAATGAAAGAGTTTTTTCTTTATTGACCTATGAGGGAAAAAAACCTCTCTTAATTTTGTTAATTTCATCTCTGTTTGGTCAGAAACATAGTTTGAAGTGAAATTGGCCCTATGAGTGGCAAATGGCTTGATTCTTGGAATGATTTTTAAAAAAATGATGGATACATGGTCTTATGAGTTGGAATGGCCTCATAATTACTGATATGACCTACCTTATGGCTTCTCTGCTCATATGCCTCTTTTTCATAGCAAACCCTAGCTTAGTGGGAGAGGAAAATAGGGTTTAGTGCTTGTGAACAATGATGACTTGGGCATCCTTGGGAAAAGACAACTCCCTTTGAAATTTGATGTGTTGGCATGTGGATTTCTGAGTTGAAAACCTTTTGGAGATTGAATACTTATTACATTTGAACTAACTGAAGCAAATCATGAGTTTATTCAGGGTCACCTTCACACCTTTTATTGCCCTTTATTGAAAATGAGACAATACAATGATTTGACCTAATGAAACCCTAGTGACCTAATTAGAAATGAAAGAAACTGACTCAGTGAGTGATTTTGACTAAAAGTGAAATTAGAGCAAACTTTTCTTTAGCATGATGAAGACATGGAAGAGGGTCAGTAGGCATATACTTGTGAAGGAAAATGGGACACTTGACAAGGACAACCACCAATGGAACAATTTTATATCATGACCTAATTGAATGATTGAAAATTCTTTTAGAGTGGAACACCTAAGATGCACATGCAAAATGTGTTTTGATCCCTGGTGGAAGCATGCAAATACTGACACTAACAAAAACCACACATGGATTTTACTAGTCCCTGGTGGGACGAATTTGAACCTGAATCTGATTTCTCCCTACCTCTCCTCATGCTTAGAAAAACACAATATTTTAAGGATGAAACGGAGAACATTATTAACGGTTTTATTAGCAATTCCCTTTTTTTTGCTTCCATTAGAGATTTTGGGGAGGAGGATGAGGTAGATGATGTAAATATTGAACATATGTGAACCACTCCGCATACTGACATCAGTCCTATCGAAATTGAGCCAAGTAAAAATTTAAACATTAATCCTAATTTGACTGTTGAATAGAACATATTGTTGATACAGTTGTTACAGAAGTATACAAGGAATTTCCATGGTATTATGATATGAAAGGAATTCATTCTAGTATGTGCACTCACCACATTTACCTTAAATATGGCTGCAAACCAGTTACACAACCACATCGCCGAATGAATCTCACACTTAAGGAGATAGTGAAAGAGGAATTATAAAAAATCCTTAATGCTAACTTCATCTATCCCATCTCTGATATTCAGTGGGTGTCTTCGCTCGTCATTGTTCCGAAAATAAACGAAAAATGGAGAGTCTGTGTAGATTATAAAGAACTTATCAAGGCCACCCGAAAGGAACATTTTCCTCTACCATTTATAGACTAGGTCTTGGATACTCTTTTTGGAAAGAAAAAAAAATTCATTCCTAGACAGATTCAGTGGCTATAACCAAATACAGATTTCTTCAAAAGACCAATACAAGACAACCTTTACTTTTCCATGGGGTACTTTTGCATACAAATTCCTTCCTTTTGGCCTCTTCAATGCACCTGCAACCTTTCAAGGGGAAATACTGGGTATCTTTTTGGATCTGTTGAATGATTGCCTTGAAATTTTCATGGATGATTTTACACCCTACGAAGATGCTTATGAAACAACATTAGTTAATTTGGTAAAGGTGTTGGAACGTTGTGTACAAACAAATGTTGCTTTGAGCATCGAGAAGTGCCACATGATGATGACTGAGGGAATTGTGTTGGGACACTTCATTTCGGCAGGTGGAATTGAGGTAGACCCTGCAAAAATTGAGTTAATCTCAAAAATTCCAACTCCCAGGACTCAAAAGGAGGTGCGTAGCTTTTCGGGACATGCAGGGTACTATAGAAAATTTATAGAAAATTTTTCAAAGATTGTATCTCCTTTTTTTTCTTTTCTTATGAAAGATGTGGAATTTTTGTGGACAGGGAAGTGTGAGCAAGCCTTTTTGAAGCTGAAACATTGTGTAACAACAACACCTGTTTTATGAGGACCGAACTGGAAAATTCCATTTCATATCTCTACAGATGCATCTGACATAGCTATAGGTGTTGTTTTGGGTCAGCTGGAGGAAAAGAAGCCTTATTCCATCTATTATATAAGCAATAATTTAACTCCATCCGAGCTCAATTACATAGTGACCGAGAAATAATTTCTAGCAGTAGTGCATGCTATCAATAATTTTCGACATTACATCATTGGTTATCAAGTTTTTGTACACATTGACCACTCTGCCATTCAATTTTTAATGAATAATAATATTACCAATGGTAGAGTTACATGATGGTTATTGTTGTTACAAGAATTTTATATCACTATTCTAGATAAACCTGAAAAATAATATGTATTTGTTGATTTCCTTTATAGGTTAACCATAGGTGATAATTGCACTCCTACTGAGGATTCTTTTCCGAATGAGTATCTTTTTTCCATATCTACTCATTCACCATGGTATGCAGATAGAGCCAACTATATTGTTGCAAGTAAATTCTCACATCATTTCTCTTCCAAAGAAAGAAGGAATATTATCTAGCAGAGTGCCACTTACTCCTAGATAGAGGGAAATCCCTATCACACTAGACCAGACTTTTTCAGATTCGGCATTGTTTTAGAGAAGACGAGATTTTTGATATCTTGAAGGCTTGCCATGAGGATCCCTGTGGAGGGAACTTTGCGGACAAGAGGACGGGGTAAAAAGTGCTCTCAAAAGGTTACTACTGGCCAACTATATTCCATGGTGCCAAGAAATTTGTAAAGGGGTGTGATAGCTTCCAAAGGATGGGCCAACCTCTGCAATCAGACGAGATGCCATTACAACCTCAAGTAGTGATAGAGCCATTTGAGAAGTGGGCCCTAGATTTTGTATGGCCAATAAATGCTTCATCACAACATAGATCATATATATTGCTCTGTACATATTACATCACAAAGTGGGTCGAAGCAAAGGCATTAACCAGAGCTACCGAGCAGGTTGCTTCAGACTTCCTGTTCAAAGATATTTTTGTTCTTTTTGGGATTCCCAAGGAGATAGTGATGGATAGGGGGGCCAATTTACATCTCATTTGATTCAGAAACTGGTTGAGAAGTATAGAATTCATCACAGGATCACTTCATCTTATCATCCACAAGAGAATGGTCAAGTGGAGAGCACCAACAAAGTTATTGAGGGTATTTTGACAAAGACAGTAGCCAGCCACTGAAGGAATTGGGCTGAAAAACTTCTAGAGGTACTATGGGCTTACAAAACAACATGGAGGAACACTACGGGTTTCTCACCCTACGAATTGGTGGATGGTAAGATTCCCTTATTCCCCATAGATTTCGAAATAAAAACATTGAGAACAACATTACAGGTCAATATGTATTTAAGTACAGCACAAGGATAAAGGTTGAATCAACTCAATGAGCTGGAAGATAAATGGTTGGCTGCCTTTCAGCAAACAGAGATCATTCAGCAGCAAAGAGCTAGATGGCATGACAGGTTCATTAAGAAGAAGAAGTTTCATAAAGGACATTGGGCTCTCTTGTACGATTCAAGCTTCAAGGATTTCAAGGGAAAGCTTTGCACCAAATGGCTAGCTCCTTACGAAGTAGTCATAGCCTTTGACAATGGGATTGTAAAATTGGTCACCATTGATAGGGTGAAGACACCGTCACTGGTTAATGGGCATCGTCTTAGGTTATATCATCAACCTGCTTCGAAGGATTCATTTATTAACATTTTCACGGTCTCTGATCTTCATGTTACAACAGAAAGGGGATGTTCCCCTGTGCAACCCGAACTTTGAATTTCCAATAAGTGTAACAACTAAAAACTACTCTTGTGGAAGTTATTACACCTATTTAAAAAAAATAATAAATAAAATAAAAAACTAATAATAAAAAAGCATGATAGTGAAAACATATTTTGGGGTGCAACCAGATGATTGGTAGTAGTTGAAAACCATTCCTGTGGTGGATACTACGCCCATTTTTTCTAGAACATCATTCTTTCTTTCCTGCATATTCTATAAAGATGATTTTACCCAATTATTTTCAGTATTTATTTTTCCTAACCATAATGTTTTATGAAGGATAGCACAGTGCCTGTCTTGGCTGTTACATATGTAACATCCGGCAACCGTGAACAATGTTTTAAACCTTGGCTGCCATCCTGACATGCAACAATTATTACGATATTTAAAGGAGACCACCACAACCGCTGTAGAAATCGTGTCATTATATCAAGTTTGGCCTCCACATCTTCTTAGGTACGCCATCGAAAAGGTAACATCACCATACTCTAATAATTTGATGATTATGGAAAGATTAATAACAACGCTTTTGACGGTTGTGGACTGTCGTCATCATTAAATTGGGGGGGTTAAATATTTTCATGATTACAAGCAATCCGTTAGCCCCAAATCCACCATTAAATCATGCATGCATAAAACTGAATACTATGACAACCAATCATGATCGTATCTTATTGAAAAGTGGATTCGTACTTGAAGCACGTCACTTTCCATAATTAGAAACTAATAGAAGGTATGTGCGATGTTAGCACTCTAATTGGACCCCAGGCTAAAAAAGGCAAATCAGGGTAACAACTAAACCACGCTCAGCCTTGTAGCTAGCCCTACAAGGACAGGAGAGGGCTCTCTCCGTAAAAGGATATTCAATAAAGTGCAATAGAAATCTGATATTAGGCTAGATAAAATGATAGGGATAAAAGGTTTAAATAAAATGAAATTAATTTCCGGGGATGTGTGGGACAAAAATGGGATAGCTGAAACCAAGAATTAAATCAGGACACAGGGTGTTTCATGGGGCAAGATAGGCGGGAAACTTAGCAAATAAAATTTAATGAGGATGGGATGGAAAGACTGGTGAGGAGCTGAAAAGGGCACAATAAATGGATCCTTTTCAAACAGAAGTAAACACACAGAGTATGAATGATTCCCCAAGGCAGAGCATATAAAATGGATTCTACCTTTCTAACTTGAAAACATTCAACTGGAAATGTTTATGAATGAATGGTGAAACATAACAATGTACATATGAAACACAAAGGAGGGACATATGCTAAAACTCATACCACATGAATCCCACAAATCAGAGCCGCATCACTTTATTAATTCCCTGCCAAACTGTACAACGGAGCGCAGAGCTCACTGCCACACTATTCCCCTACTTCTGAGTGTTCAAACCTCAGACTTTCAGACCGCTTACAAATGATTTACAATTACATTAAATAGAACCGATTTGTGGGAATATAGATCGACAGAAAGAGGAGTTGTTATAACAGCTCAAGAACTGACAACTAAAGATAGAAAACAAGAGCCAATAATCTTTCCGAAAGGAAGAGCTGCGTTACATTTGAAATTTGTTGATAACCAATGAGGAGGCGAAACCTGTAGCGTAGATCTTTTGAATTGTAATTGAATATGTGACTGTTACAACGTTGGTTCTCGGCCTCTGACGTTTCACTTTCCATTTTCCGTTTTGAAGAAAACTGACTTTTTATTAATGTTGTTGAAACAGAAATGAAATGAAATAATGCCTTACGTGAAGGGAAAAATGTAATTTGAATGGGAAAAGGGGAGGGAGATGGGGTCCACATAGCAATCAGAATCTGAGGAGGGAGCGGAGCAAAGTGCCGTGGTAGAAAGAAATAATGCGATGCGATTGAAATATTTTGAAAAATCGATTTATTGCATTAACAAAGGAGAAAACCCATTTAATTGGGAAAAGGCAGAAGGAAATGTGGTGGGGCCGACCAATCGTAATCGCATCGGAGGTGGGGAGCGGTTTAAAACGCTGAATATAAAAATTGCGATGCAATCGCAAACATGCGATGCGATCGGGAGATCAGAGGAGCGGCTTGCGATCAATCACATTAGAGTTTTGTAGTGGGGAGGGTTCAATCGGCGATGGGCTTTAAATGGTGCGATGCAATCGGAGGTAGGCTATCGAATGTCACAATCGCATCGGAGTTTTTGTGATTGGCCAATCGGAAGCATCGTTCAAATATTGCGATTTGCGATGGGATGGTCGGCGGGGTTTTATAATAAAACCTTTGAACTTTATATTATGATGTATGGTGGGGAAGTGGTTTGGGAATGGCGGGGGGGTATATATATATATATATGAACCTTCGAAATGTTTATCATAAGGTTTTCAACGGGGGATGGAGGGGAAGTGGTTTGGGATCGGATTTAATATAATAATGTGATTTTATAATCGGAGGGGGGGGAAAAGGGATTTATAAAGAAAATATTAAACTTTAATAATATAAAGTTTAAGGGAAGGATGGGAAAAGGGATTTCTTTTGAGGATATAGGGGAATTTTACTTCACTTGAGCATAAATTTCAATCCAGAAGTCAGTTTTGAGAGTGTAGTATACCATTGGAAAGCTCTTTCCGGGCTCTTTGTTATGGATCTACTTAAAGGATGATTTGGCATTGAACATGCTACAGAAAACTCTTCTGAAGGTAGGGACATCACTTTGTGGAGATAACAGTTTCTAAATTGTGATTTATTACATATGATGATATAAAATTACATAATGAATAATAATAAAGGCAAAATATCATGTTTTCACCTCAAAACATGGTTTTGAGGTGAAAATTACATCAAACTGAATAAAATGTCTCTCTGATTCTTCTTGGTGCTGTGACTTTGAGCTTATTGGCTTCCTCATGACCTTGCTGATATTTATTGACATTTGACTCATTAATTTGACCATGGTGAGACCCTAGAAACTAATGAGACCCATCCTATGACCTATTGATATGATTTTAAGAATGAAAGTGAATAATGACTGAAGACCATAGAGAGGAAAATCAGCAAGTTTCACATGAGGGAAAACTGATGAAGAATTACTACCATCAATGAATCCATGACCTAGCGGAACGGTGAAATTGATTATTATGGGACTCCTAATATGCAAATGCAAAGAGTAACTTTGATCACTGATGGCAGTATGACTAGACTGACACTAACACGCGAATCAAATAGAACAGTTTAAAATCTTTTCAGCTCGCAACATCACATCCCATCATCCCCCTCGGCCAGAAGTTCATGCACCCTCAGTCAAAATTCTCAATCCAAGATAGTAGAGCAGGTTGCTAGGAGATAGTAAGGACTGCGTCGATATCCTAGTTGGTTGAGCTTAAGGATTAGTCGAGGTTAACAGCAATATGGGAGGATCAACAGTGAGACATGAAACATAATCCATTGAAGCTTTAAAAAGTTTCCCATAAGCATATCAGATATTTAGGGACGTTTGGTGGCTTGAGTACTTTCAAAGGTTGAAAGGATCGAATGAAACAATTGTGATGGAATTTTCCAGGAATATGAATGACCATCAAACCCAAGTCAGGGGTCTCCAGATCGAAGTTATAGAATAAGTTGTCTCCCGAGTGTCCACATTGCCGACTGAGGGCAGAATATGGTTTAACATGAAGGTTAATAATCCTTCTCTGAAGGAGGATTTCCTTTTAGGAGAAGAAAAATTGGACAAGAAAGGATGAGGGGTTGATAGACTATCACTTCCCCAACCTTGGGCAGATGTTTCCCTGAATTTAATAAAGTACATTACCTGTGAGGGAAGGCCTACAACTATATTCAATTACCACTTTCCTTTATTGAACCATCTTCAGCACCAGCAAAAGATCAATATTCTATATTTCTTGCTGGGAAATATCAAGCATATGGCTACAGCAGCTAAAGCGGCAGCACATCTCAAAGCTTGTATTACCAACCATGGTCTTATCAAACTGATTGTGTTGGATGCCTTCAACCAAAAAGGAAAGAGTTGGGAAGAGTTTAAACGGAAAAGACCCAGGACGAGCCGGGGGAAACAAGCTGAGACTTTGGGAAAAATTCATGAAGAGGCTGGAATCCAAACCCGATCCACCGAGGAAAAAATTGAGAATAGGCCCATTGATAAGCCAATTGGAGACAAATGACTAAAACAAATGGTGAAAGTTAGGATGCCAACAGAAACATCGCTAGCAGCTGAGAATCAGGAGAAGGAAGAAGAGCTAGAAGAATAATAAAAATAATCCTCCTCGCCAGGTAGGAAATAAAATCATACTCTACTTTCAGAAATTGAAAATTTAAAGAAAGAAAATGAACATTTAAAGCAAAGATTAGCTGAAGATGGGAAATCGGAAGCCTCAGAGCTAGATACCCAAGCAAAAGCTATCAAGAAAACTTGGGGGGGGGGGGAATCCAGGATACATATGCCCGGCATGTGCCCAAGAGTTAGCAACAGTTAGGGTATATAGTTTTTCAAGTAAGCACCTGCTCAATGGAGACAAAAACAAAGTCTGGGGAGGCTACTCCACAAGAACCTATTGAAGATATTTTTTTACACAAGAACCGGTATTTAAAGCATATCCTCCCATAGTAATCGACCTGGAAGTCGACACACAAGAACCTGTAGAGGCCACTATTGTTACAGAGGAACCAACAGTGAATACATAGGCTGGCCAAGGTGAAATGAAGGCGATTGCTACATAAGAACCCACCTATGACATTGTTGTTACACAACAACTAGCAGCTGAGGTGGAGCAGTCCCGCCCTATAGAGTTTGTCACACCCACCATTAATATTGCATGTAGTGGAATGTCAGGTCCCACTATGGGATGGAGTTCCGAGAAGATTTCACTGATCTCTGAGTTGCAGAAATGGAAACAAGAGGCACTTTTGCTACATGAGGGAATGATCTCACTAAAAGAACATCAGAATAAAATAGGTGCCCTACAAGAGAAATGGACAAAGGAAGAATTGAAGAGAGGTTGGGTGGAATGGAAGTAGAAGGAAGTTGCAAAGAAACAAGAGGAAAAACTATTGTTGTTTGTTACAGCAGCAGGTTCATGATTTGACTAATGATAAACAGAAGCCTCATGACCTTTCCCTCAACTTTTTCGGGTGTAGGCGACCTTCCCCATCCTACCATATTTTTATGTGGGAACGTTACTATTTGTTTCAGTTAAAATCTATTATGGAATACCTACGTGGGTACTTCTACCCACACCTTTTTAGATGTTTTTCGCACTTCTGATTTTGATGAACATAGCTTGTTGTGAGAGTTTTTTTTGCAAAACATTATTTGTGAGAATGCTAGTATGCAGATGGTAGAAATTTTATTATCGTATATGGGAGACTTGCAGTTACATGCTTTTGTTTCATTTATGAGAAATCATATCAAGTGGCATATTTCCATAAAATAGATGGAGACTAATGAAGAAAAGACAGTGGTATGGATTCGAGTTGAACCAGGAAGGGCTACTGAACTGAGGCAGGAATTTAGAAAGATTTTAAGTACTCCTAGAATAAGGGAACCAACTGCTGCCTATAGGAGAAGAATTGTGGATTTCTGCCTCAATCAATTTTCACAGATGAAGAGTTGAGCACTGACAGGATGCCTCAAACTCACTGAAGCTAGTAGTGTTGGGTTGCTGGAAGGATATCCTTTTGCATTTCAAAATTTCGTAGTTGTTGTTACACATGTACCAGCATATGCCTAGGTAATAAAGTCCCTCGGCGCTTCCTGGATTGGACTAAAATTCAAATATCCTTTGATATAACTGATAATAGAGTAATACCAAGAACACTATGCACTAAACAATTATGAAGAAGAGTCATGGCCAAGACAGTTTGTGGCTACTCAGGGGTACAGAGTTCCAGATGAAGACACAACCAGCACCTATGACTTCACTGATCTACATAGGAGATATTATCGAGGAAGCTCAGCTTTTCTGCATGAGTAAATGCAAGTACTTCAGCTGGGGGGAGATGTTGGGTGTCATTTTTGTACTTATTTTATTTCCTACATTTTCTTCCCTCATTTCGAAACTTTTTGACCTCCAACCTTGGGACTATATTTTCCTTTTTCCTTTTTCCTTATTGGAAAAAAGTGTAACTTTACTATGTTTATTATCTTGTTGTTCTCATTAATTATTATGATGTACTGTTTCCTTTTTGTGGCTAACTCGGGTGAATATTGGAGGAAGTTCTTTGGTCCTTTTTCTATTCTTTCAAATACCACTTTGAGCATAAGAGACCCAGAACATACAGGCGCATAGAATTAGTTGGGACAATGATGTTACAGTGTGTTGTTACATTGCACTGCTACCTCACGTAGAGTCAACACCTTTGTTGTCATGACCTTTGTTGTTACACCATGATCTTGTTACACCACAACGTTGTTACAAACTCGTTGTTACATACTGTTGTTACAGTCACGTTGTTGATTGCATATTTTCAACTTCCGAATGTTGATCTGTCTTCAAAAGTTGTTACACTATAGCTATCGCATTCCAACAATAGCTACAGGAGTCACTATGCATCGTCATTTAGGATAACATCTTTAGGTATTTTTGATTGAAATCAATATTTTCCCAGTCAAGACTCTATTGAGGGAATCAGTTGTAACTATAATTACTTTATTTTGATTAGCATGAGAATCGTAAGATTCTCATGGCTGATATGTTCCTCATTTTCTAGACATGTAACTTTTATACGCACTTGGACCTCTAAGGTCAGGGGGTTGGCACAAAACAGTATCAGCATTTTGACTCTGCAATTTTTCTCATCATAATAGATAATATCGTATTTTTGTTGTTACATGTGTTGAAATTTTAAATTCTTGTTTAATTCCTATCTTCTCCTGCGCCCTGTTAGGGAGGGAGGGCCCTCCTCTTTAATAGGGACTGCAGTGATAAAGTAGCAGTAGTATATCTCATATTTTCTTCTGCGTATTTGTGAAGTGCTACCACTATTGTATTGGATGTAAGTAGATCTGCTTCAGTTCAGGTATTTATTATGTTGTTGCATAGATTCAATTAGGAGTACCAGCTGGTGTAGTTATTATGTGGCATGCTAGATACCAGTTTATCTGAAGTTTTATTGCATTCTTGTAGATCTTTTATTCCTGCATGAGTGTTAAGTTCTAGAAATTGGTTCAACAACGATTTCTTCTTGTTTTAATTCTTCTTCTGGTATGATGTATCGGCACAGACAATTCAACTATAATTGAAATAAAATACCTCCCTGGATTGATAATTTATGTGTACTTCCTTAGTTAATTAACAGTGATTACAACAATTAAACATGAAGCAAGTATTTTTTCCTATTGTGTTCCAAATAAATACCTTCAAAATAGCAGTCAAATTGGGTCTTGATTTATCAGAAGCCCAAAAACAAAGAATGGAGCAATTGAATGAGGTTGATGAGATATGACAATATGTTATTCATATAACCAAAGTAGTTCAACAACAAAGGTCCAAATGGAATGATAAGTTTATCAAAGACAGGAAGCTCCAACTGGGTGATTAGGCATTACTTTTTTATTCTAAATTTAAATATTTTCAACAAAATTTTCGAACTCATTGGATTGGTCCTTATGAGATTGAAACTGTCTTTGACAATGGAGAAGTCAGAATAGAAACCATTGATGAAGAAAAAGTAACTTTCCTTGTAAATTGTCATAGATTATGAATATATCATAAACCATTGACAAAGGAAGGATTCATTAGAAATCTTCAAGATAATCTTTGCTTTAAGTTGGTCAAGGATTCTTCTTCCTCTCCAAATTAGATTTAAAACTGCTTTCTATTTTATTTAAAAAATATATAATAAATAAATAAATAAATAAAATTATAAACATGAAAACCAACATTGTTGGCATGTTTATACAAAAATCTAAGTTGAAAACCAAGAATTTTTGGCGGCCTAGATTTTCTCTAATTTCCCTATACTTGTCCCATTTCTTTTATTCCTCCTTTCTTTTGAAAAAAAAAAAAAACAACTACAGAATTGTCAATAATCTGCAACTATCATGAAATTTCGAAGCTGACTTGATAGATTACAGCCAAAATAATCTGAATGGAGATCATGGCCTGAGCAACCTGAGCAACATACAAAAGAACAAATCAATAAGGAAGAATGAAAGGTATATAAATATTAGTCAAATATTAAAAAACAATGACTTATGATAAATAGATTATTATTTTAAAAACTAATAATCGTTGCCTATAGCATATCACATAATAATTGCCCTTGTCATGACATGGAATTGGTTCTCACAATCCAATATATGAAATATTTGATACCATGTCTTATCACAAGGTATGAAACAACCATTAAAACATTTCCATCATTCGAATTTACTCCACTTCCTCTGCATTCCATCTCATTTTCTTCACATCATATCCCATTTAGTTCGGCTATGTTTCATTCTTATTTTTCGAAAACATCTTAACCGCTACCCAAATCTCGTCCAAAACTCCATAATCTTGTCAAAAGGGAAAATAAGAACTGAGACTTCCTCAACATGGGAGATATTTTGCGTTCTGAGCTGAATGGGACTTTCTTGAAGCCTGTCCAAAATTGAAGCAGTAATTACAGCAAACATAATGGTTACAGTTCTTTGAGAATTTTGATGGGTACGACAACGAGGTCACTAAATCATTTTCTCAAGCTTATGATAGGGTAGAAGCATAAATTGGGGATATAAAGTTAGTCTTGACAGATTCATTCATGGCAGAAGCTACAATATTTCCCAGAAATGGGGAAATTTGGTTTAAAAACCAAAAAATCGAGGAAAAAGAATGGGAGGTCTTCCTTAAAAACACAGGTATGGGCATCTATGTTTTCAAGAAAGGAATTCCAGTAACAAATCTAAAAAGTAAATGGATAAATTTTTTGTTGACCATTCATAAGTTTATAAATTGTGAGGGTAGCTTTGGGAATATGTTATTTTATCATGCTCAATTGTTGATGCATTTTACTAGTGGAAACGAAATCAATTTACCAGATTCCTTGCTCTGCATTTTAAGAAAAATGGTTGCTAATATCCAAAGGAAAATAAATTTTATTGATAATGCTTTGTATCATCATGGGTTAGTAAATATTTTGATTGAAGCTCATTTGATGAGTAAAGGGGATAATTGGGAGGATTTTTTGGTTCAAAACCATTTTAAAGAAGTAAAACAAGGTGAACACATTTATAAAATAAGAAATAGTTGACAAAAATTTCCATCAAACCCTAAGCTTCAAAACAAAGATTTACTAACACATGAAATGCAAGAAGATAGGCACACACAGAATGATTTTGATGATGAGACCCCTCTTGCAAATGTTTTAGAAAATCTTAAACAAATGAATGTTAAAAATAAGAAACCCATTAGTACAGATGAAGGCCCATCGACAAAAGGAATAGAGAAAGAAAAAGTTAGAAATAAAAATTGTGCTTCCACTAATGAAAAGTCACTAGTAAAAGTAATAAGAAGTGCACGAATTATGAAACAAATCAGTGAAGAGTCTAAATAGTCTCTTGGTTTTATTGATTTGGAAGAAGAAGAAGAACCAATAGTACTGTTGTAACTCCTAGAGACAGCCTAGAGTTGCCATAGACCAGTGCCTAGGACATCTTACATAGCAGAGAGACACGATCATATAATGGGAAGGATCTCAGCAGGACCGGGCTCTTGAACTATTTCTTTTCAAATGGGAAAACTAGAATTTCAATGGTATCCAATATTTCAGAAGCTTAAAGCTGAAGTGACAATTCTGAATAAGCAAGATGTTAAGCCCCAACATAAATGCACAAGACAATTCCAAGACAGTTCGCTGTAGCAAGGGTTGGATTCTTGAATACTTCACAGAGAAGGATGATATAAGGATATCTACTGAGAACGTAGAAGGAAGAAGATATTAATTTCTATAAAGACAGTATCCAGAAACACACGTTAACATGTGGTGGGCTTAAACATTAAGAATCCATACATGATAACCACGTTCGTAAATAATACTTCATAACATTCAATATAGCAGAAATGTGAATGGAGTGAAAGTGGGACAACATATTACACCTGAGCCATATTTAAAGTGCCGAGAAGCTAATGAAATAAGTATCCACAGGGATAAATTCATAACAGAAAGCAGCGAGCAACTCGCATTCCAGAATTTAATACCAGATATATGAATATAAGCGAAATGAATAACTACATTACAACACACCAGAGAGAATAACACACTGTGAATAATCGAAGCCAGAATCCTTATCCGAAACAAAAATCCTTTTCATTGAGGCCCTATGGGCTCTTTGCATTCATATTAGGATGTTCACAAAATAACCAAACAAGAGGGTCTTACACAGTTACTTCCTCCCAAAATTTTGGAACCTTTCTTTCCCATTTGATTTACCTTATATAGGCTTCCTTCCATTTCAGCGAGAAGATATTTTGGGAAAATATCTTCTTCGCGTGAACAAAATTTGTTAAATGTCACTTTCATAATAACAAAATTTCATGATGGGGAATCAAGCCTCCCATCATGTGTAAACAGGCCCTCGGCCATTTTCAAAAAACAGAAATTCAAATAGCTGTTCGGTGAAAAAGTAAAATGCAAGAGTGGGGGAAAAAAACCCACTCGAAACTTTAAAAGAAATAAACTGAGTGAAAGTAAAATTGGTCGTTAAGGCCACATCATGAGTTGACAGAAAAATCACAGGCGAGGCTGAGTGGAAGCAGTTGCTAATTCAGGCGGAGGCATGTTTGCGGACGAACTGGCATGCTGACTCACAAACTGCGCCAGTCTTTGCTGACTCTCCACATTTGGCTCGGGCATCGCTGAGAATCCCTCCACCTCGATAAAGGCTTCGGTGAGAGCGTGAAAACCTGCCCCAGTAGGGAGTTGGTGCCTGATTATGTAAAGGAGATTAAACTCCTTTTGGAGGACCGTAACAATTGTGTCAGCTTTGAGTTGAGTCGCTTTTCCCATCTGGAGGTCAGTCCGATCTTTTTCTGTTTGCAAGCGCGCTGTATATTGGTCCAGGGGTAAGAGCACGGCAGGGGTGGCCGAGTCCCAGCAGGAAGGGAGTCCAGCTGTGGTGATTCCATTCCATACCTTGTTGAACTATCTGATGCTGTCGACCACTTGTTGAAAGGCTCTTGAGGCCACTGCTCGGGCCTTCTCTTTATCAATGATCTTACGACATTCGATGGCCTCTGTGAATCGGCTGGAGATACCATGTTTCTCCAAGTCGTTTGCCCTCAGCTCATAAAGAAATGAAATGTACTCCTTAGCATGTTGAGCTCTGTTGGGCAGATCAACCCCTGCCTCCTGCAACTTTCTACTGAGGTAGGGAATGGCAGACTTATGCTCCCCTATCATCTCCAAAAACTCCCATTGCTCAATTATCGCTGCGGTTATATCTGACCAGATTATGCTTCTGGCCTCGAGAAGGGTGAGGTTACCCTTTGCTCGACTTCTCATGTCAGCAATGGTTTTCTGTTGCTCTGCCGTGACCTTCTTCTCCTGCTCAACTTCCTTCTGTAGCCCCTCGACTGTTTTGGCATTTTCTGGCCGGTGAGCTCTCCAATCGTACGATATTTTTGTCCGGTCGTGATGCGCCGTCGCGCATTTCAACTTCACTCTCCGGGCCGCGAAAGTCACAAGTAATGAGCCGAATCCACTGACGTTCAGCCGGTCGGCACCGTGTGAATCCCACCTGGCTTGTAGCTCTGTTGCTTTTTCCTGTAGCTCGCTGATCCTTTTGGCCATCTTTTCTTTCTCTTCCCTCTCCTTGGATAACCTGGCAAACAGCTCTGCTTTCTCCTCCTCTACCTGTACCAATTCAGCTGTTTGAACATGATGTGAGGCCAGTATACGAGCCTGTCTTTTTGCGGATGCAACTTCCTTCTGCAACTGATTTATGAGTGCTGCCTGTGCACCTCTTCCTCCATCATCTAGGTTCTTGATCTGGTCCTCGAGAACACGCACCTGGTGTGCTCTGGCACGGCAGGAAACTTGTTCATCTACTAAGGATGCCCTCAGCTGATCATGTTTTTGTTCTAACTTTCTTAGTGCGAGGGTGAGCGGCATTAGTTTATCCTTCATCATGTCGCAAACCGTTTGGAACAGGTCGCACATGTCATTGGCCGGTACCTTCTGCATGTCAATGGAAAATTCAAGCACCTTCGTAGCCGGGGACATCGAATGGGGCCTATATTGCCTCTCGCCATAGACAATACCAAAGCTTTCAAGTCCGCGTTGATAGAGGCGAGAGCCCCCCGTACAGATATTTTTCCACATACCCCCCTAATTCAGCCTTGTACCTGTCTCGGATTGCTTTATTCGTCTGCTCTCTTTCGCTCGCCTTGGACGAAGTGTGCTCAATGATGGCATGCGTAACCTCTATGAAATCAGAGGAAGCGGCGCTGTCTCTCAACACTGTTATACCTGCCTTGCCTTTATCAAATTCACCAAACTTCGTGAAGGGTTCCAGTAATTTCCCTTCTCCTATGACTTCCGCTTCACTGGTGGCCGTCCTTTACCTCTTGGGCGGTGGCGCTGCTCCGGAGGTACCTGCTTCTTCTTCACCGGTGCCCCTGTTCACCTCCTCCTCCCCTGTAGCAGATGAATCTGTCTCCATCTGCGTAAAACAAGGGCCAAATTTCGAGGTTAGCCCTCCATTCCATAAATGGCCTCGGCTCATGTATGTAGGGTTTAGACCTGTTCCTTTTCCTTTTGTTTGAAATAATTTCTCGCGGGTCATAAGCCCAGCTTTTCCCCAGCCTCAGGCCCATATCTTGCAGCAGTTTTTCAACGATTGGGAGGGCATGTCTTGAGTTTACCGCAAAGGGGCCGATTTCGATAGGAAGCCTTAGGATGTAGCCTTTCTTAGCGGGGAAAAAATGGAGCTGGTCGGCTTATAGGGCTTGCTGGATGTATTCGAGGGCGTAAACTCGTCAGACGGGGAAAAATGGCAACCGGTATGGGGCAACTTCGGCTCCGTAGACCCGAATTTCAGTGCAGTCTTCAAAAAGGAACCAATCTCTGGTACACTGGTATTTCCCGGCTTGCAGCTAGCGGTTCATTTCTGGGAACACCCTAGGGGAAGGCGCGTCATGAATGATAGTATAGGAAATGGACATGAAAGTGTTCACAAAGTTAGCATAACCCTCTCCCTTAGGTAATTGACAGACAGAGAAATTCCAGTCGAAGACTGGTCTGGGTTGGGAATTCTCAGAATAGGTTTTGTCTAACCCCAAATGGTCGAACTTATCTGCATGCTGGAACAAGAAGAGGTAAAACACCATTGAGCAGAAACAGAAATGGCGGGTTTGTGAGCGCTCCTGGAATTGGGTTAGGATAGCCAAGGAGAGGAAACCAGGAATGTCTAAAACTACCCCATTATGTGACATGAGCCATAAGAAGCGAACGCATACTATAGAAATGTCTTCCGGGCTCCCTACCCCCAAAAGGCCCGCAATAAGAGAGAGAATGGGTCGAACCTCTTCGATGAAGAGACTCAGAGAGAACGGATCTAATGTAGGCAGGGAGGTTGCATGGTCGATGGTTATGGAAGATATAAAGGCACGACGGGCTTCTCGTGGCTGTTTAATGAACTGGGTCGCCAAGGTTTCATCTTTGAAGCTGATATATGTGTTGCTGGTAGGGAAATGGAGGGCCTGTCTGATAACATCGGGAGAAAGAGAAAAAACCCTATTCCCTTGAGGGGAAACGAAAATGCCCCGATGTACATCAAAGACATCTCTGAGCCAGGTGATGAAATCAACACAAGAATGGACCTGAGGGGTGATTTGGTGGTATAAACCCGACACGACAACCCGGAAACGGTCTGTGTTCTTGCAATGGCGGCCGAAAAGCAGGGGTTTGATACTGCGTATGCCAAAAGGGTATTTTGGGTCGCAGATACCAGCCTGCAAGTCATAGAGCGGCTCAAAACCAGGGGGGTTCCTAGACTCACGGACCTGGGGAGTTTCTGGCTCGTTCTTCTTGGGTGTTCCCCTCCCCATGGCTGACATTTCAAGAATTCGAAAAAGAGAAAGGAAAACAGAGGGAAAATAGATAATGGAATACCTGAACAGAGGGTGACACTGCTTGGGAAAGCAACGCGGGGAACCCTGACAATGATTGGGGGTAGACCAGGTGCTCTTTCCTACTTGGTATTTGCCGTAGATAGTAACCTGTGTCTTTTTACTGGAGTGAAAAACGAGAGTTGTTATTACTGGAGCAGATTGTTCGAGCTAAAAAGGCGGGTGAGTAGGATGACTGAAGGCAAGTGTCGTAAGGACACTGACAATGAGACACGTGGCGTGCGGGGATTGGGGATGTAAGGGTGTAGGTGGGCGCCTCGTGTCGGGTTTAAGGCTGGTACGGGTCTCAGTACCAGCTGATCTAATAAACTTTTACCTTACCTTTTACCTGTGTACATGCTGTCCATTCCTTGCAGCGTGTAATTTCCTGTGCCAAATAAACACATGACTTTCCCCCACCGTGAGGGTCCACCTTTCATTCTGCCACCTGGTCGCCACACCATACGGCATACTCCTGCTATCTTCTTCTCATATCGAGTCCCCCACCATGCTACGTGTCACAATTCCGCGGGGGTATGGATCCCTTCCTTCCCCCGCTGCTTGACCCCCTCGGAATTTCCCCACGTGCGTTCTCACGTGGCGGCAGCTCCTTTTAATACATCGGTCTTGTGTTTAGTGGTGCGTTCCCTTTCCTTTTATATCTGTTGTTTGCTTTATGACTTTACACTCCATCCTTTGCGTTATTTCCCCATTGGCTTTAATACATTTAGCTTCCACTACCTTTTCCCCTTTTGAGCCACTTTTGAAATATTTTTCCCTTTGATATAAAATTTAATAAGTGGCTTGTCCATCCTTTAATACACCTGTGACTAATGTTAAAGATTGAACAACATTGGCTCCACCTGGGGACGGCACGTTTGTCCCCGAACGTGTCGAGAACCACGCAGACCGCCTGTCTATCTTCTTTGAACACCACTTTTCCATCTCTTGTGACTTCTCCCTGAACAGATCATCATGACTCATGCATTATTTTATAAAAACGAAAACAGCAGCTAATGTAAAATATAATACAATCAGGCTTTTTCAGCCTGCTTCAGAATTGAAAATACGGTTTGAGGAACTGCCCATTTACAGGGGCGTCCAACAGATCTCCCTGCAAATTCTCCAGTTTAAAGGTATTATTTCCTCCCTGTTCTATAATCCTGAAGGGGCCGAACCAAAGGGGATCAAATTTACCGTGCTTACCTTTATCGGCCCTTCGTACATCCCACCTGAGAACTAGGTCTCCCACCTGTAGCTTTCTATCCTTGGTATGCTGATCAAACAACTCTTTCATCTTCTCCTGGTATTCCACAAGCCGCTGGTTCACCTGACTGCGAGTTTCTTCGAGCTCTACCAGTTGATTAATTCTCCTGATGACATCATCAGGTTCCTCCTGGATTTCCTGCATAAATCGAGCCACTGGCAAGGCCAGCTGTATAGGGAAGACGGCTGCTCGCCCATATACTAACTCATAGGGGGATTTTCCAGTTGCCCTTTTATTGGTTATCCTGTTTGCCCACAGAGCGAACTTCAGTTGGGAGTCCCAGTTCCTCTGGTTTTCATTTATTGTCTTCTTTAGAGCTCTGACCAGCGTTTTGTTTGATGATTCCGCCAAACCATTTCCCTGTGGGTAGTAAGCTGTAGAGTGGCCCAGAGTGATGTTATATTGCTGAAAAAAATTCACAAATTTAGTAGATTTGAAAGCTTGGGCATTGTCAGTAACTATTCTAGCAGGACATCCGAACCTGGATATAATGTTCTCTTCCATGAATTTGATTATCACCGTGTCTGTAGCATTTCGTGCAGGTATGGCTTCCACCCACTTCGTGAAGTAATCTGTAGCAGTTAGGATCCATTTGTTCTGCCCACTGGAGGGTGGGTGAATCTCACCTATGAAGTCAATTCCCCATTGTTTGAAAGGTTCATCAACATGTACAGGAATCAGAGGCAGAGCTGCGAGTTTCTTTTTTTCTGCAAATTTCTGGCATTTGTCGCATGCCTTGACCCAGGTGAAGACGTCTCCGAATAATTTTGGCTAGTAGAAACCAGCCTTCAGGGTCTTGTGAGCGGTAGCCCTCCAACTGTAATGGCCCCCACATATACCTTCGTGGAACTCTGCTATAATACTTCCCACCTCATCCTCAGTCAGACATAAAAGCAGGATACCCGAGGGATCCCTCCAGTACAGCCAGCCGTTTGCAACCATATATTTCTGAGACTTCAACCTGAGTGCCCTGTATTTAGCCTTCTCACAGCTGGGTGGAGAGCTCAGTGTTAAGAGGTACTCCACTATTTCCTTGTACCACTGGCTGGTGAGGTATTTCATCTGTATCTTCTGGGAGGCTATCTCCACTCCCTGTGGTTTTTCATTTTCCTCAGAATCTTCGTTTGTTGTCATAGACAGATTGATACCCAAGGCCTGGCAATTTGACTCGGATAGGATCTTGGCTAGACCTTGGCCCTTGATTAATTTAGTAGGACGAATATCCAACTCATATTCTTGTATCTTGGCTATCCATTTTCCTCGTTTTCCCTCACTATCCCCTTGGATGAGAATGTCCTTGACGGCTGCTGTGGGAACAAATGCAGTGACATGGGACTGTAGAACATACATTCGGAAAGCCTTGAGGGATTTCACCAAAGCGTAGGCTTGCTTCTCCAAAATGTTATACTTGAGCTCCGCATCACGCAGTACTTGGCTGAAGAATGCAATTGGCTGCTCATAGCCTTCCTCGTTTTTCTGCAACAGAACCCCAGCCACTGTGTGGGGTGAAGCAAAAGAAAAAATCATAAAAGTTTTGGAATAATCAGGCCCAGCCAATACAGGGGCTTCAGCAAATGCATTTTTTATTCTAGTAAAGGCCTCTCTTGATTCGGCTGACCATTTTACTTCATTGTTCTTCTTTAACATGTCAGTGATGTGCCTAACTATCTCAGCATAGTTAGGGATGAACCTCCTCAGAAAGTTTATTCGGCCTAAAAATACTTGAATTTCCTTTTTGTTTCTGGGCAGGGCGATGCCATTTATAACTTCGACTTTTTTAGGGTCTATCTTCACTCCATTCTTGGTTACAATGTGCCCCAATAGCTTGCCCTCTTCTAGTGCAAACAGGGACTTCTATGGGTTAAGGGAGAGGCCATACCTTCTACACTTCTCAAAAGTCCTGCGCAGGTGTTCTATATGTTCTGCATCATTCTTTGAGAATACAGTAATGTCATCCAGATATACCACCACAAACTGGTCCTGCTCTCCAATAAAAGCAATATCCATGGCCCTATGAAAAGTGGCCCCTGCGTTGATCAGCCAAAAAGGCATTCTGGCGTACATGAACGTTCCCCACGGCATGGTGAAGGTCGTCTTCTTTTGATATTCTGGTAATACTGCCACCTGATTATAGCCCAAGAACCCATCCATCATGGACATCCGGGAAGCTCCAACTACTTTCTACAAGATATGGTCCATTTTAGGCAGCGGGTAATTATCCTTTAGGGACGCCCTGTTCAGGTTTCTGAAATCAACACATAACCTTATTTCGCCATTCTTCTTTCGCACTGGGACTAAATTGGCCACCCACTTAGAATATCTTAGTGGCACTATAATTTTAGCCTTCAGCAGTTTCTTTATTTCTTGCTCAATTGAGGGCAACAACAGGGGGTTAATTTGTCTGAGTTTTTGCTTATGGGGTTTTGCATCTCCCTTCAGTGGAATCTTATGCTGCATAACATTGACATCAAAGGTTTTCAGGTCTTGATATGACCAGGCAAACACATCTCTGTAGGCCTGGAATAACTTTTGGTACAGTTGTTTGTATTCATCCGGGACCTTCTTGGACAGCTTCACAATTTTTGGATCCTCTTTAGTGCCCAGATTGAGGTCTTCGACCTGGTTCTCCGTCACCACTTTATTTGGCTGTAAAGGAACATCATTTTTGTTGAACAGCCTCTCCAAATGCACCAGCCCTCGAGGGATGACATTCCCTTTCAACTGCAGAAATTTGTGACCGGCTATCCTCTCTTCCAGCTTATCTTCTGGAATGTCCCCAATCTCTTCCTCACAACTGTCAATCTCTAGGTTGGAAAACTCCCCAACAGTTTCTAGGAACCTCTTCACCTACTCCTCATCTTCAAACACCTACCAGTGCTTGACATTATCAGGGATTGAAGGTCGGTACCTTACTTCGATTTCATATCTCAGAAGAGGGTTCTGAGGTGGGCGGAAGGTACTAGCAGCCACGGCCAAGGAGTCTGCCATTCTGTTCTGTTCTCGGGGCATGAATTGAATGTTAAATGCCAAGAAAGATTTCTCTACAAGATCCCAAACTTCATTTCTATAGGCCTTTAGCCTAGGATGTTTGGCTTGACACTGATTTTTCACTTGTCTAACCACCAACTCAGAGTCTCCCAGCACCTTTAGATTCTGTATTTTCATACTCCTTGTTGTCTACAGCCCCAATATGAGTGCTTCATATTCAGCCACATTGTTTGTGGCCTCATATTCCAATTTGAAAGACAAGGGGACCCATTGACCCATAGGTGAAATTAGCAACACCCCAGCCCCATTTCCTTCTCTGGAATTTGCCCCATCAAAGTGGAGTGTCCAGATTTCAGATCCACAGTCCTGCACTGATGATTCAACCTTTATCTGACAGAATGAGGGCTCATGGGCATATTCTTGATCTTCTTCTAACATCAGACAGGAGAAATCCCCATCTCGGCTGTAGACTGGAGAATTAACCGAATCACCTGCCTTGGTGACTATTTTAACAAATCTGGTCTCTCGGTACAATCTCCTCTCTTGGCCACCAAAGACAGGGATAGTGGCATAGGACAGGTCCATCTTAATTGATCCTACGATTCTGGTCCCCCAAGACCTTGACAGTAGCATACCGAAGCGGGCTGGGATTTCAGCCACTACGATATCCATCACCACACTTTTGGCAGGGATCTGAGCTAGAGTAACTGCTAGATCTTTAATCATTCCCAAACATTTCACTCTTTTGGAATCAAAAGAATAGAGGTATTTATATGGGTGAGTGATTTGGAGTCCCAATTGCTCCATGACAGATAGGGGCATGAGGTTGTGAGACGCTCCTGAGTCTAACATACAATTATGCAACAATAGATCATGGATCACTAAAGATACATAAAAGGGAGGGGTGGAGGGATCTAACTCTTCAACGTGTGGACCGAACACTACCATAGGTCTTTCTTCTTGCAGGTTAAGACTATCTGGAATGTGTGGTACATCAGGAGGAGAGATGAAGGAAGTGACCTGTGATTGATAGGCAGGTTGTTTCAATAACTCAGACAAAGGGACTGGTATTTTTACTTTTTCAAGTTCTTTTTGTAAACAGAAGACAGATGAAGGTTTATATATTGACACTTCTTTTTCTTTTGACTCTTTACTTTGCAGAGGAGGCTTAACTTCTTTTACTGTGGGCTTATTTTCAGGGGATACAGCTACTTGTGAAGACGAAGGCATTTGAATATCAGATTGCAGAGATTGGTTAAGGGGCTTCTTACCTTTTTCTGGGGGTTTTTCAGTATTGACCTCTTTCTGTGCAGATGCTGACTTTTGGGGTGTGTCCTCCTCTTCATCTTGAGTGTGAGTTCTCTTTCTGGATGACCTGAGGTCATATTTTCTATTAAACTGGGCTTGCATGAAGTCAACGAACTGTTTACAGTAATCATCAATCTCGGGCTCTTCGTTATCCTCGTTGTTCCTCATTTCTAAGTGAGCTTGTAGCTCCCCTTCCTCACTTTCTTGTACAGGGCATTCTATGTCATCACTTTCTGAGAAGATGGGGCATGCCTCCTCTTGTTCATAGACAGAATCTTCAGGAGAAGCCTCCACTTGTCCCTCCAAGTATAAAGGATGCGGTACTTGATCTTGTTGCTCCTTCTGTCCCCTCTGCAGTATCTGCAAGGGTGGTTTCCTGTATTGAGGATTGAATCCCCTGTTTGGAGCATTTTGGAAATTCTTTGGGGGTGAATTCTTGGCCTCCATCTCCAGCTTGACCAGCTTATTTGAGAGATTCTTGATCATTCTATTCATCTCTTCAATCTTGTCATTTTCCGAATCTCTATCTTGACTTGAAGTGGATACTTCTTCTTTGCCCCTTCTTCTAGTATCATGTTCTTGTTTCCCTTTGGACTTGCCAGTTGAGGCAAAATTTGCTTCTATCTCCAACGCGTTTGTCTGAGCGTCATCCAGAGTGGCTGGCTTTCTCTCTCTCAGTGAGAAACCAAATTCAGAATCAAATGTTGCAACAAAAACAACCTTGGCAGCGGTCTGATGAGGTTTCATCTCCGTGGGGAGACTCAGGTACAATTTGTTAAATCTTCTGATAAACTCTAATACCCCTTCATTGTGCTTCTTTTTCAGAGTGTTAAACTCGGTAAGGACATCCCCGTGATCTTTCCTTTCCCCCCACTTTTTGATGAAAGCGTCCTCCATGGCCTCCCAAGTGTTGATGGAATGAGCTCCAAGGGTTTTGAACCATTTTCTGGCTTCCCCATCTAAGGATTGCACGAACAACCTTAGAACTACGTCTAGATGCTCAACATTAAAATTCTCTGCGAAAGAGAAGAAAATTTCGACATGCTTCTGTGCTTCAATGTCATTCTCACCACTAAATCGGGGCAAAATCTTTAAATAATCCTGTGGCATGTCATTTAGTACTACAGGTAGCTGCAAAGGAGCGTATCTGTTTTGCAAGAAGCCAGGGACATTCGCCATTGGGGGAGGTGGAGGTAGTACAAGAGGCTGAGATGTAAGAGGAGGAGGAGAAGGTGGAAGTGAAGTATGGATAATGATGGGGATATAGTGAACAGCAGCTTGAAGGGGTGACGAGAATGTAGGGCTGTGGACAGCAGCTATTTCAGTAATTTCTTTAATCTCTTCACTTTCATGGGTAGGGTGGAAGGAGTAATGCGGAGTATAGCTAGACTCGGCTTCGTCTTTGATATGGGCACCTCCCCGAGGTGGGCTCTCTGAATAGTAACCAGTATCTCTTATAATAGGGTTAGGGCCTTGTATTTGGGCGACTTGAGAGGAAGAGGACGGAAGATATGGAAAGTTTTCTAGGGAGAATTCAAGAATTTCGGTATGGACTAACTGCCTTTCCCTCCAGCCTCTTCTATGTAGAATTCTCTCTGGGTCAGACACAGAGGGTGTCCTTGACTGAGATGTATCTGACCTTAGGTGTGGCTTACGGGGAGCCAGGACTGCAAACAGGTTTAACTGTAATCTGATTGTGGAGTCGCCAAGGTGAGGGGTGAAAAACTCTCAACTCTTCGTGCTCACCTAACTGAAGAGTGGATGGGTTTTGTCGAGGCCCAGGGATTTAAATTTCTTCAACTTCGTCCCCGGAAACGGCGCCAAAAAGATGTTGTAACTCCTAGAGACAGCCTAGAGTTGCCATAGACCAGTGCCTAGGACATCTTACATAGCAGAGAAACACGATCATATAATGGGAAGGATCTCAGCAGGACCGGGCTCTTGAACTATTTCTTTTCAAATGGGAAAACTAGAATTTCAATGGTATCCAATATTTCAGAAGCTTAAAGCTGAAGCGACAATTCTAAATAAGCAAGATGTTAAGCCCCAACATAAATGCACAAGACAATTCCAAGACAGTTCACTGTAGCAAGGGCTGGATTCTCGAATACTTCACAGAGAAGGATGATATAAGGATATCTACTGAGAACGTAGAAGGAAGAAGATATTAATTGCTATAAAGACAGTATCCAGAAACACACGTTAACATGTGGTGGGCTTAAACATTAAGAATCCATACATGCTAACCACGTTCGTAAATAATACTTCATAACATTCAATATAGCAGAAATGTGAATGGAGTGAAAATGGGACAACATATTACACCTGAGCCATATTTAAAGTGCCGAGAAGCTAATGAAATAAGTATCCACAGGGATAAATTCATAACAAAAAGCAGCCAGCAACTCGCATTCCAGAATGCAATACCAGATATATGGATATAAGAGAAATGAATAACTACACTACAACACACTAGAGAGAATAACACACTGTGAATAATCGAAACCAGAATCCTTATCTGAAACAAAACTCCTTTTCATTGAGGCCCTACGGGCTCTTTGCTTTCATATTAGGACGTTCACAAAATAGCTAAACAAGAAGGTCTTACACAGTTACTTCCTCCCAAAATTTTGGAACCTGTCTTTCTCATTTCATTTACCTTATATAAGCTTCCTTCTATTTCAGCGAGAAGATATTTTGGGAAAATATCTTCTTCGCATGAACAAAATTTGTTAAATGTCACTTTCATAACAACAAAATTTCATGATGGGGAATCAAGCTTCCCATCATGTGTAAACAGGCCCTCGGCCATTTTCAAAAAACAGAAATTCAAATAGCTGTTCGGTGAAAAAAGTAAAATGCAAGAGTGGGGGAAAACAAACCACTCGAAACTTTAAAAGAAATAAACTGAGTGAAAGTAGAATTGGCCGTTAAGGCCACATCATGAGTTGACAGAAAAATCACAGGCGAGGCTGAGTGGAAGAAGTTGCTGATTCAGGCGAAGGCATGTTTGCGGACGAACTGGCATGCTGACTCACAAACTGCGCCAGTCTCTGCTGACTCTCCACAGTTGGCTCGGGCATCGCTGAGAATCCCTCCACCTCGATAAAGGCTTCGGTGAGAGCGTGAAAACCTGCCCTGGTAGGGAGCTGGTGCCTGATTATGTAAAGGAGATTAAACTCCTTTTGGAGGACCGTAACAATTGTGTCAGCTTTGAGTTGAGTCGCTTTTCCCATCTGGAGGTCAGTCTGATCTTTTTCCGTTTGCAAGCGCGCTGTATATTGGTCCAAGGGTAAGAGCACGGCAGGGGCGGCTGGGTCCCAGCAGGAAGGGAGTCCAACTGTGGTGATTCCATTCCATACCTCGTCGAACTGTCTAACGCTGTCGACCACTTGTTGAAGGGCTCTTGAGGCCACTGCTCGGGCCTTCTCTTTATCGATGATCTTACGACATTTGATGGCCTCTGTGAATCGGCTGGAGATACCATGTTTCTCCAAGTCGTTTGCCCTCGGCCCGTAAAGAAATGAAATTTACTCCTTAGCATGCTGAGCTCTATTGGGCAGATCAACCCCTGCCTCCTGCAACTTTCTACTGAGATAGGGAATGGCAGACTTATGTTCCCCTATCATCTCCAAAAACTCCCATTGCTCAATTATCGCTGAGGTTATATCTGACCAGATTATGCTTCTGGCCTCGAGAAGGGTGAGGTTACCCTTTGCTCGACTTCTCATGTCAGCAATGGTTTTTTGCTGCTCTGCCGTGACCTTCTTCTCCTGCTCAACTTCGTTCTGTAGCCCCTCGACTGTTTTGGCATTTTCGGCCAGGGAGCTCTCCAATTGTACGATCTTTTGTCTGGTCGTGGATGCTTGCTTTTCCAGTATTTCAATCTCAGCTCTGGCTACGGACAGTTGTGTTGGCAATGAGCTGACTCCACTTGACGTTTCAGCCGGCTGGCAGCTGTGTGAATCCCACCTAGCTTGTAGCTCTGTCACTTTGTCTTGTAATTCGCTGATCTTTTCGGCCATCTTTTCTTTCTCTGCCCTCTCCTTGGATAACCTGGCAGACATCTCTACTTTCTCCTCCTCCGCCAGCACCAATTCAGCTGTTTGAACATGATGCGAGGCCGGTATACGAGCCTGTCTTTTTGCGGATGCAACCTCCTTCTGCAATTGATTTATGAGTGCTGCCTGTGCACTTTTTCCTCCATCATCTATGTTCTTGATCTGATTCTCGAGAACAAGCACCTGGTGTGCTCTGGCATGGCTGGAAACTTGTTCAGCTACTAGGGATGCCCTCAGCTGGTCATGTTTTTGTTCTAACTTCCTTAGTGCGAGGGTGAGCTGCATTAGTTTATCCTTCATCATGTCGCAAACCGTTTGGAACAGGTCGCACATATCATTGGCCGGTACCTTCTGCATGTCAATGGCCAATTCAAGCACCTTATAGCTGGGGACATCAGAATGGGGGTCGAGGATGGCCTCTGCCATAGACAATACCAGGCTTTCAGTGTCCGCGTTGATAGAGACGGAGAGCCCGGTATGATATTTTTCCACATACCCCCCTAATTCAGCCTTGTACCTATCTCAGATTGCTTTATTCGTCTGCTCTCTTTCGCTCGGCTTGGACGAAGTGTGCTCAATGATGGCCTGCGTAACCTCTGTGAAATCAGAGGAAGCGGCGCTGTCTCTCAACACTGTTATACCTTCCTTGCCTTTATCAAATTCACAAAACTTCGTGAAGGGTTCCAGTAATTTCCCTTCTCCTATGACTTCCGCTTCACTGGTGGCCGTCCTTTGCCTCTTGGGCGGTGGCGCTGCTCCGGAGGTACCTGCTTCTTCTTCACCGGCGCCCCTGTTCACCTCCTCCTCCCCTGTAGCAGATGAATCTGTCTCCATCTGCGAAAACAAGGGCCAAATTTCGAGGTTAGCCCTCCATTCCATAAATGGCCTCGGCTCATGTATGTAGGGTGTAGACCTGTTCCTTTTCCTTTTGTTTGAAATGATTTCTCGCGAGTCATAAGCCCAGCTTTTCCCCAGCCTCAGGCCCATATCTTGCAGCATTTTTTCAACGATTGGGAGGGCATGTCTTGAGTTTACCGCGAAGGGGCCGATTTCGATAGGAAGCCTTAGGATGTAGCCTTTCTTAGCGGGGACAAAATGGAGCTGGTCGGCCTTTAGGGCTTGCCGGATGTATTCAAGGTCGTAAACTCGTCGGACGGGGAAAACTGGCAACCGGTATGGGGCAACTTCGGCTCCGTAGACCCGAATTTCAGTGCAGTCTTCAAAAAGGAACCAATCTCCAGTACACTGGTATTTCGTCACCAATGGTTTTTTCTATTGGGAACACATTTAGGAAGCACAACAAGGAATGATAGTAGAAGTGGTTATTATGAAAGGTCAAAGTTAGCATAAACTCTCTCCTTTAGGTAACGATGATGAAATTTCAAATAAGACCTGTCCGGTTGGGACTTAATAGTTCATGGTTTGAACCCTGCTATTTAATCCATCTGCATGCTGGAACAAGAAGAGGTAAAACACCATTGAGCATAAACGGAACTGGCGGGTTTGTGAGAGCTCCTGGAATTGGGTTAGGATAGCCGAGGAGAGGAAACCAGGAATGTCTAAAACTACCCCATTCTGTGACATGAGCCATAAGAAGCGAACGCATACTATAGAAATGTCTTCCGGGCTCCCTACCCCCAAAAGGCCCGCGATGAGAGAGAAAATGGGTCGAACCTCTTCGATGAAAAGACTCAGAGAGAACGGCTCTAATTTAGGCATGGAGGCTGCATGGTCGACGGTTATGGAAGATATAAAGGCACGAAGGGCTTCTCGTGGCTGTTTAATGAACTGGGTCGCCAAGGTTTCATCTTTGAAGCTGATATATGTGTCGCTGGCAGGGAAACGGAGGACCTGTCTGATAACATCGGGAGAAAGGGAAAAAACCCTATTCCCTTGAGGGGAAACGAAAATGCCCCGATGTACATCAAAGACATCTCTGAGCCAGGTGATGAAATCAACACAAGAATGGACCTGAGGGGTGATTTGGTGGTATAAACCTGACACGACAACCCAGAAACGGTCTGTGTTCTTGCAATGGCGGCCGAAAAGCAGGGGTTTGATACTGCGTATGTCGAAAGGGTATTTTGGGTCGCAGATACCAGCCTGCAAGTCATAGAGGGGCTCAAAACCAGGGGGGTTCCTAGACTCACGAACCTGGGGAGTTTCTAGCTCGTTCTTCTTGGGTGTTCCCCTCCCCATGGCTGACATTTCAAGAATTTGAAAAAGAGAAAGGAAAACCGAGGGAAAATAGATAATGGAATACCTGAACAGAGGGTGACACTGCTTGGGAAAGCGACGCGGGGAACCCTGACAATGATTGGGGGTAGACCAGGCGCTCTTTCCTACTTGGTATTTGTCGTAGATAGTAACCTGTGTCTTTTTACTGGAGTGAAAAACGAGAGTTGTTATTACTGGAGCAGACTGTTCGAGCTAAAAAGGCGGGTGAGTAGGATGACTGAAGGCAAGTGTCGTAAGGACACTGACAATGAGACACGTCGCGCGCGGGGATTGGGGATGCAAGGGTGTAGGTGTGCACCTCGTGTTGGGTTTAAGGCTGGTACGGGTCTCAGTACCAGCTGATCTAATAAACTTTTACCTTACCTTTTACCTGTGTACATGTTGTCCAATCCTTGGAGCGTGTAATTTCCTGCGCCAAATAAACACATGAATTTCCCCCACCGTGAGGGTCCACCTTTCGGTCTGCCACCTGGTCGCCACACCATGCGGCATACTCCTACTATCTTCTTCTCATATCGAGTCCCCCACCATGCTACGTGTCACAATTCCGCGGCAGTATGGATCCCTTCCTTCCCCCGCTGCTTGACCCCCTCGGAATTTCCCCACGTGCGTTCTCACGTGGCGGCAGCTCCTTTTAATACATCGGTCTTGTGTTTAGTGTTGCGTTCCCTTTCCTTTTATATCTGCTGTTTGCTTTATGACTTTACACTCCATCCTTTGCGTTATTTCCCCATTGGCTTTAATACATTTGGCTTCCACTACCTTTTCCCCTTTTGAGCCACTTTTGAAATATTTTTCCCTTTGATATAAAATTTAATACGTGGCTTGTCCATCCTTTAATACACTCGTGACTAATGTTAAAGATTGAACAACAAGTACCATCACCAATTGCAATTCCAACTAGAAATACTCCAGAAGTGTAGCCTATCTAACAATAAATATATGATTATATAGAGTCTCTTGAACAAAAATCCAAAGGGAAAATTGTTGAATCGTCATCAAATCAGGAAGAAATTCTAAATGAAGAAATTCATTTCAGCCCTCCAGAAGAACCTAGAATTGAAGATGCTCTTAAACATGAAATTTATGAAGTGGGAGTGTTAAATAAATATATGAAGTAGGAACATGAAGCAATTAAGATACAAAATGACATTTAAAAGACTCAAAATGATAATATTCTCCTACATATTTGCCACCAGTACAATAAAAAGAAGAAGTTAAAATCTAAAAATAAACTTCTCGGTAGCAAGGTCACAAGTTTACAATGTAGGATTTTAATGAAGAAACCAAGGATGGAAACTAGTACCATAAAAGCAAGGAGTAATAATTTATATGTTCTTGCTCAATCCTTAGAGATAGCTTAATGACAGAGTGGGTTACAAAATTTTGAAATTTTTTGCATGAGGACATGCAATATCTTGCATGTGGGGGAATGTTGAAGACCAAAATTGTTCTTTTTTTACACCATCCTTAAACTCCATTCTCTTCCTTTTTTACCATAATAACTCCAAATAAGTGTCATATTGCAAGGTTATTGGTAAAAACAAGTATTTAATCATATTTTATTCATAATTTAATTTTTCTTTATTATTTGATTTAATATTTGCACAAGCTACTAAATTGCATCAATTATGAAGCAAATAATTGATTATGTAGCTTACTTGAAGAATCTATAGGTTCTTAAACACCAGTTGAGGAATGAAGCATATGAACAGGTAGTTGGTATCTATCACAATGCTATCCATATATTCCTATGGTCTAGAAAAATGATAAGGATGCCCATATGAGCAGGTCAACGTGGAAGTCAAAAAAACAGAAAAGAATCCTGAAGATAGATCAGACGAGCAAGAAAAGGATTGAAGTTGATATTTTTCCTCATGATTTTCTTCTTCGATAACAAATTATGGATAATTGTTATCTTATTTAAAAAATGTTATTTTAAGATATTTTTTCGAGGAAGATAGGCTTATAAATCTCAAAATAGTTTAACGAAGGAGGTTATAAAACTTGCCTTTTGACACAATGATGATGACTGGTTGTTTTTTTAAATACTCTTGGCAATCGTTTAATTAAAGCTCTTAATTCCACTATGTTTTGTGTTTATATGTGTGGTTAATATATGTTTACCTCTGTATACCTGCACTCACGGGAGGGCCCCATGGGAGCTGTAAGGTTTTGCTTTTATTTCTAGTTAGGTTTTTTTTTTATATAGAACTAAGTCATCACAGTAATTATAAATTTTCTTTTTAGAGAATGTTTGTAGAATTTTTTATAGATTTTATAATAGAATTTGCTGCAAAATTTCCTTCATAGATTTAATTTTTTTGTGTGAAGACTTCCATATATTTAATCTCGTTGTGTGAATGATGAAGAAAATAATTAAAAGGGTTTATTATGCACATGCATATTTTGATTGATAGATAGGAAGTAGAATCATTTGATTTTAAATTTTGCAATTAGAAGTACAATTTATTTCAAGATTTTATTTTCATCAAGTGTGAAGTAGAAGTAGATATTTTTTATTTTTGAAATTTAAGATTAGTTTACTTTTCTCTTAAGAGTGAAGATTTGATTTTTCCAAGTGTGACATTTGTTTCTGCACTTAAAACTAGTTTTATCTTTTTGTGAGTGTGAAATTGTCCTTTCCTGCAAGAGTCACAATCTTTTTACTTTGAGTCATTTTTAGATAAAATGTGTGCATTAAAACATCCTAATTCAATTTGAAAATTAGTCACATAATAAGGAATCCTAGTACAAATAGTGCACATACACTTCATGAGTTTACAAGCCCTGGTCAATAGTTTATGAAGTAATTTAAGATCAATTAAATTACCAACAGTACTCAAGCCTTATTAGTCTCCTCTACACCATTTCACTGATGTTGTGGTACCAAATATAAACATGCTTTGGCTTATCATGGAAGACAATATTCTCTGAAAGATTCACACAAATTTGATTATCGCAGTATATCACCATTGGTTCCAACTCTTGGTCGAACAATCCTGCAAACAACTTCTAGAACCATACTGCTTCAGTTCAAGCCTCATTAGCTACAATGTACCCTGCTTCAGTAGGGTTGAGTGAAATCAACCTCTTCTTCTTTCTCATCCACGATATCATAACAGATCCCAAGCTGAAGAATACTCTAGAGGTACTCTTCCTATCATCAACACTTCCTACCCAATCAAAATTTGTATATCCCTTAAGCTGTGCACCCCTATTTGCAACATACCTCAGTCCATAGTTCATTGTACCACACAAATATCTTGAGATATTGTTTGTTGTAATCCAATTTATGTGTCTCGGTTAAACATATAAATAGATCAAGGTGTTCACAACAAATAATATGATCAGCTTGGTGTTAAACACATACATCAACAAACCAATCAATCGTTGGCACATGGATGGATCTACCAATATGGAGTAAGATCCTCTTAAATTATTCAATTTTTTCACCATGGGAGTCGCCGTGGATTTGCAATACATCATACCGAATCTACGAAGGACCTTGAGAATATAATTTCCTTGACCAGGGAATACTTTGCCAAGTTTCTACCATACTTATAATCCCAATTAATAGTGCATCAACCCAAGATCCTTCATTTCAAACTCATAATCCAACTAATTCTTTCACTAAATGTTAAGAGGCTTGGAACCTATCAGAAACAAGTCATCAAAATATAATAATAAGATCACAGGTGCATTATTCACAACCTTAAAGTAAAAGTTCAAATCAAATTCACACATGGTAAATCTCAGTCTCATCAGATATCTATTAATATAAGCATACTAAGCCCTTGGAGATTTGTTAAGTCCATATAAGGCCTTCTTCAACCTACAAACATGAGACTCCTTTCCATATACCTAAAATACTTGAGGCTTCTCTATGTACACCTCTTCGTCAATCACACCATTGAGGAAAGCAATCTTCACACCAATTTTGTGCAAATTTTATCCCATCATGGTAGAAAGAGAAATGATGGACCTAATAGAGGTGTACCTGACAACTAGAGAAAAGGTATCATCATATTCTTCTCCCTCTTTCTGGGATAACCCTCTAGCCATGAACTATGCCTTGTATTTGTCAATACAACCATCTACAACATAATTTATCTTATAGATCCACTTGGAAGTCACCACTAAATTCCCTTCAAGCCTTGGCACAATATCCTAGACATCGTTCTTCATGATTGATTGGTATTTTTCATTCATTGTTTCTTCCACACTTATTAGCTAGATGATTCTTCATATGAGGAAGTTATTCATCAATAAGTTTTTTCATGGGAGTTGCATAGTTGGAGAACCTCTTGGGTTTCTTCACCTCTCTAGACATTCCATCAGGAGCTGCATGATCTTCTGCCTCTTCTAATGTGGATCTATTTCATGTTGGTATCTTCTTCATCTCAAGAACTATGACTGGTTTTTTTGGTTCTTGAGGCCCTTCTAGCCTTACGATACATTCTGTAGAACCTGAATATCCCTCCCTTGATACTTCCTTATTTACTTCATCTAAGGAATCTATGGAGACTTCCTTAAACCTCCAATATGCCACTTTCTCAGCGAAGGTGACATCTCGATTGACCTCAATTATTCATTGTTCTGGTATGTATACTTTGTAGGCCTTTGATGACTCGTTGTATCCAAAAAATACGCCTTTATTTTCTGAAGGCTCTAGCTTTTCCTCTTATCCTTAGGAACATAAATATATGTAGGAAAACCAAAGATCCTCATGTGACCAACCTCTTGCTTCCTCTATAGAAGGATTCTTTATGGGTCATACCTTCTAGAACTTTATGAGGACTTATACTTTTAATGTACACAGTTTTCAATGATGCCTCCCCCCAAAATAACAATGGAAAGTAAAAATCATGCATCATGTCCTTGAAAAATTCTTCAATTGACCTATTATTCCATTCTGCTACACCATTTTGTTGTGGATTATAGGGGACAATCATCTCCCTACTAATATCAACCTACTTGCTGAAAGCAACAAGGTCCTTTGAGGTGTATTCTTCTCCATTATCAGATCTCAATATATTGATCTCCCTACCTTTCAAGTTTTCCACTTCAACTTTGAATTCCTAAAACTTGTCGAATACCTCATATTTTGTCTTCAAGAGATATATCCATGTATTATGGGAGAAGTAATCAATAAATGTCACATAATGCAATGAACCACCAAGTGATTTCACAAGCATCAGACAACATACATTACAATGAATCAAGTCAAACGCCTCCTTAGATATGTTGTCACCATTTAGAAATGGTTTCTTGATGTTATTCCCAATAGCACAACTTTTTCATACACTTTCATTCTTTATTTTTAGTTCAAGAACCCTTGACACTATTTGACTCAAGTCAGGAAATGCTCTAAAATGAAGATGTCCATACCTTCTATACCATAACTCACTTGGATCTATGCCATCATGTACTAGTGCTTGATTTGGTTGATTTAAAAGTCTATATAGTCTTTCATCACAAATCCCAATAACCCAAAAATCATCTATATTAGAGCCCTTTGACCAAACACGTACTTTTTCATCCACAAAAGTAACTTTATCTCTTTTATCTTCTAAACAAGAAATAGAGACAATATTCTTGACATTGTCGAGATGCACGTTGTTACCATATTCTAACTCTATGGTTTTCTTTCCAACTCCTTTGAATGCATATTTGTTATTTTCTCCCAATTCAAACCTTTGATACAACTTATTTTTTGTCATTCTTGAAATATTCCCACGCTCTCTAGTCATGTGTCTTGATTCTCCAATGTAATATCCCAAAAGGGAGAATGCAGTAATACTTAAACACAATATAAGAACTGCAACTAAGTAAACAATAGATTTAAAGACAACATTAGAATTTACAGATAAGATGAGCCATTTTATTATATGGAGATGAATCAGTTACACAATGTACAGAAAATGAGTAGATCTAGACCAAGAGATGGTCTATAATCACTCTACAATGGTGCTGCAACTAGCACTACGTAACTAGTGAGCTTATAGGAAGCAATATTGCGATGTCCCTTCTGCTACTGATATGCATGAACTACTGCAAAAGGAAACGCAGATATAGGAAGCTCAGGAGTTCTGATGATGCTAATATTTAAGATCTGGCCAATGTGATGGGAACCCAAGATAACCCAAAAAATATTTTCCAGATCTACAACTTTGGAAAATCACCCTCCTAGGGTTTGATCCTTTATCTGTTGGGTTTACAGATCTGAAGCTATATATGAAGCTAGATCTGATCTAAATATGGATTCAATATGATGTATAAACATATCTATGCCTTGAGGGTTGATCCCTCCTTCAGATCTACAAGCTAGGAGCTTGAGATCTTGTCTCCTCTTCTTCCTCCTTCAAGTTGCAACAACTGAATATGCAGCTGCTATAGAAACTGCACTGTAAAAGAGGGAGAGTCTCTATGCCTAATGAAACATGCTGCAATATACTCCAAACTGATGGAAATACTAATGGCAAGGTGAGGGGATGATCCCTCATAGGATTACTAGCTGAAATGCTAGCAACTTCCTTCCTCCTTTGGATATGCAATGATGGACATCATAATTCTGAATGGAATTACTGCTGCTAGGAGGTCAATAACTCTTGGGCTGAAGCTAGATCTGAAATTAAGCCCTAGGAATGCTGACCTTCAAGCCCAATGTGACAACAATAAACCTTCACCGTTTCTCCAGCTGAAATACTGAAGACAACCTCCACCTTCCAAACTAATCTTCAGAAATTGTGTAATTCCTAAAGGTAGATGTTTTGCATATGATGGAAATGATAAGTGGCACCAATGCCTGATGTAGAATGAATTACAACCCTCTTCCAAGATATCACTCAATGAAAGAGGATGTATTCATGACCAGGAACACCCTATGCTAAACAACACTTGCAATTTGGCTAAACAACCCAAGAAAGAAATGGAATGTCACATGAAAATTCCAGATCTAAATAGACCTCAAAATCTATAATCAATAGCCGGCCTTCATTGTTGTCTTCATCTCCTTTATATATTTTATGAGCCTTCCCATGCCTTGGCCCTAATCTAAACTGCGTTGTGCGTGTGGACATGGTCCTCCATGTTTGATTGTGTTGTCTCACCAAGTCATCCATCATGTCTAGGTAATGTACACCCTCTCCATCATGTGTGCATTAATTGCACAACTTCCTCCATCATCTCATCATGAATGCTCCATGATCTTATGTTCGATTCCTTCCAATATCTTAGTTGACTGTATCAACCTCCATGATCTATCTCATTAATGAGACATGACCTCCAATCCATTCACATTAGTAGTGGCTCTACTACCTCATTATGTAGATCTAGGATTAATTAATCCACATTCACACATAAAAAGTGGATATTTATTCATCTTGAGGATTATGGGTCCCTCCACCCTTTTATTTACTTAATTAATTAAGTTTATTAAGAACTCTAATATTCCAAATATCATGTGAAAATTTGGGAATATTACAGCCCTCCCCGACAAAATGTTGTTTGTCCTCAAGCAACTACAAAAGTGGATGTTGCAGCAAACATCCTCCCTCCAAATGGCATCCTCATGTGGAAGGCCTCCCCATCTTTCACAATGTGTCATGTATGTCTTGCTCCAAATATGCCTCTCTAGAATATCTAGAATGGCTTCCAACTGAAAATTTAGATACCCTTTCTTATCAATGAATCTCCAAGTGGCAACCATATGATGACCAAAGATCTCCTCTACACATGAGATAAATAAGATGAAGTGGCTCATTCCCAAAGTGGAAAGTCCCAACTTATGAACTATCTCTCCAACCTATGATACATAGAGTAGATTACATATATCAATTCCCTTATCATTAGCCATGTTGGCCATATAGGAATCAAACATCACATCATCATAGTGAAAAAAAAGAAGTAGAAAACTATGGGAAAACATAAATAATGTCAAACCGTATTCTCCTAATAACAACAAACACAACAAAGCCTCTTGCTGCCATGCTAGATCATCATGAAAACAAGTAAGAGAGCCATACTCTCTCAAAATAATCCATCGCAACAATGCTTCTTATTGTCATGCCAAATCATCAATGAGAATATGAGAGCCATACTCTCTCAAAAGAAGCCAATGCAGCAATGCCTCTTGCTGCCATCCCACATCACCCTTGTAACAAATGTAGTGGCCATATTCTCTCAAAAGAAGCCACCTCAATAACGCATACAATGATCATAATTCCCCAACAGAAGCCAATGTTGTAAGGCCTCCCGTTGCCATCCTCCAACAATGTCATGCAATGTATGGAAAGAATTCAACCCATACTCTCTCAATAGTAACCATAGCAACAAGGATTCTTGCTACATCCTTGCATTATTATGGTGCAAGTCATGGAGAAACAATATAGTAATGGACATGTGAGATGTCTCATTAACATAATACAAACAAGCTCCTTTATGCCACATCATGTGAGACTTATACTTTCTCCCATCCCCAAGTACATACATGAACATGAGATACATCCCAAACAGAAATACATGTAAATACATGAGACATATCCCAAACAAGAGTAAATACATGGACATAAGATATATCATAAGATGTCCAAACTCTGTCATCAACAACCAAAGTAACCATGCCTTTTTCTTCTGTATTCTTCCAGTGATGTGTAAGGCATAAATCAGAAAAATATGACTCCTTGAGTGGTAACCATACTCACCCAAGGGAAACTAGCGCAACCATGCTTCTTGCTGCCCTATATCATAGATCTGCAAGTGGTTTGGAAAACCCTTGCTCCATATCATTAACCATTCATCCCAATGTGGATGATGGATCTCATTCTACAAATACTTGGCATCCTCCCATTGTAGGACACCAACCTCCTTAAAATGTTGAAGAACTTTTCACTCCATGATATGTTGAAGTGCACCTCCAATGATATCTCTTAATGAGACCTTCTTCTCATCCATGGCCTCCCAAAACCAATGAGGTTTTGGATCTGTTGTAGGTAGAGGTCTCTCTTTGAGCTATGAGATGCTCATTGAGAAAGTGTCATCTAGAAAGGATAAAATATTTCTCATCTCAATATGTCTACCATTCATCATCTTAACCTCCATTGCTTCATGAGTGAATCTACCTTCAGAATACTCCAAGAATAATGGGGCTCCTTCATTATCACTATTACTAATTGACAGCGTTGTAGATCTGTAGGGTAATACATATGTTGTCTCAAAGCAAGGTACAATACTAATCTCATAACTATTCATTGTACATAGGATCATGCTCATCCAATTTTTTGAAAATCCACACTTCAACTCAAAGGGTTGAATGTAGTCCATCCATGACAAACTGGGATAGCTTTCCATCTCCTCCTTGATTAGATCAAGGGTCCTCTGCGTTATGATAGTTTGCTGCTTCAAATTAGCATTTTTTTCTAACCCTTGGTTATGCATTGGCCCTGATGGCATGTCCCCATAAGTTCCAATAAGATCTACTAAAACAATAGGTGATGAATGTGTATGCATACCTTGGATCAACTGATGTGTGGGAACCTCTTGCCAGAACACGAGAGTTCCTCCAACCAGGAAAATGGTGTCTCCAACTGCTGGTAAGAGAGATGCATGCTCTTCTACCAATGTACCAGCATTGGAATCTTCCTCCTCTTCCTCATGCATCTCCTGAATCATGCATGGGACTCTATGTGTCAAGACCTCAAGACTATCTTTCAAGGTTGCAAGTGTCTCTTCTCTAGATGCAAGTACTTCTGCAGTTGGTGGTGAATGTAGTGACCTCTTGTCCAGAGTGACAAGATTGACATTCTCCTTTTTTTCCTTAGGAAATGTCTCTTTGTGACACATCTCTGTCTTCTTCACATCAAAATTCTTCCTCAACTTGTGAAATAAATCTGAATATTTATTCACCCTTGCATGCTCCATGTGACTAACCACCAATCATTGGCTTCACCTAAGAGATGAAGTCCTGCAATTTGGACAGCCTCTTTTTCAGCCATAGGATGTAGCCTGAAAAATGCATCTAACTCTTTCCTTCAAGCCTTAATATTGTTTGAGGAAGATCCATCAAATGTAAGAAAATAGAATCTATTGTGCCTCTTCCTTCTATTTCTGCTATAGGATCTTCTTTTTTCTTTGAGTTTAAAGAATTCTTAGAGAGTTAGACTTTCTTTGAAAGCTCTAGATTGTTCCTTGTACTCTTCAAGATACAAACTGAGAGTCTCATGAGTCTCAGTTTCTCTTATTTCTTCATTTCTATACCTCACCTTCTCTAAAGAAAGTGGGCATAGTAGACCTATGAGGAGATCTATGATTCTCCGATTTTCTTTTCTGCTCATAGGAAGTGCTTGGACCTTCCTCATCAAATATTCTTCTTGGATCTTCTTTTTCCCTTTCCTTCTTCATGTGATTGACCTCTTTGGAGAGATCTTGCATGGATCTAAAGAGAGGAGTGGAAAAGACTATAATCCTCCTTCATTATATATCTCATCTATCTTCTTCTTCTTTTGATGCAAAAGATAAAGTGTCCACAAGTTGAGCCAAAGATCATGCTCCAATACCATTGTAATATCCCAAAAGGGAGAATGCAGTAATACTTAAACACAATATAAGAACTGCAAATAAGTAAACTATATATCTAAAGAAAACATCAGAATTTACAGAGAATCTGAGCCATTTTATTATATGGAGATGAATCAGTTACACAATGTACATAAAATGAGAAGATCTAACCCAAGATATGGTCTAGAATCACCCTACAATGGTGCTGCAACTAGCACTACGTAACTAGTGAGCTTATAGGAAGAAATACTGCGTTATCCCTTCTGTTGCTGATATGCATGAACTGTTGCAAAAGGAAATACATATCTATGGAGCTTAGGAGCTCTGATGATGCCAAGATTCAAGATTTGGCCAATGTGATGGGAACCCAAGATAACCCAGAAAGGATTTTCCATATCTACAACTTTGGAAAATCACCCTCCTAGGGTTTGATCCTTTATCTATTGGGTTTACAGATCTGATGCTAGATCTGATCTAAATATGGCTGCAATATGATGTATAAATAGATCTATGCCTTGAGGGATGATCCCTCCTTCAGATCTACAAGCTAGGAGCTTGAGATCTTGTCTCTTCTTCTTCCTCCTTCAAGTTGCAACAACTGGATATGCAGTTGCTACAAAAACTACGTTGTACAAGAGGGAGATTCTCTATGCCTACTGAAATATGTTGCAATAGACTCCAGTCTGATGGAAATACTAATGGCAAGGTTAGGGGATGATCCCTCACAGTATTACTAGCTGAAATGCTAGCAACTTTCATCCTCCTTTGGATCTGAAATGATGGACAACGTAATTCTGGATGGAATTACTGCTACTACAAGGTAAATAACTCTTGGCCTGATTCCAAATCTGAAATGAATCCCTTGGAATGCTAATATTCAAGCCCAAGGTGACAGGAATAAACCTTCACCGGTTCTCAAGTTGAAATACTGAAGACAACCTCCACCTTCCAAACCAATCTTCGGAAATTGCATAATTCCTGAAGGTAGATGTTCTGCAGATGATGGAAATGATAAGTAGCACCAATGTATGATGTAGAATGAATTACAACCCTCTTCCAAGATATCACTTAATGAAAGAGGAGGGATTCCCAGCCAGGAACACCCTGTGCTAAACAACACTTACAATATTTGCTAAACAGCCCAAGAAAGCAATGGAATGTCACATGACAATTCCAGATCTAAACTAACCTCAAAATATATAATCAACAGCATGACTTCATTGTTGTCTTCACCTCCTTTATATAGTTTCTGAGCCTTCCCATGCCTTGGCCCTCATCTAAACTACGTTGTGCATGTGGACATTATCCTCCATGTTTGACTGTGTTGTCTCTCCAAGTCATCCATCATGTCTAGGTGCAATGTACACCCTCTCCATCATGTGTGCATTAATTGCACAACTTCCTCCATCATCTCATCATGAATGCTCCATGATCTTCCTTCTATTTGATTCCTTCCAGGATCTTAGTTGGTTGTATCAACCTCCATGATCTATATCATTAATGAGACATGATCTCCAATCCATTCACATTAGTAGTGGCTCCACTACCTCATTATGTATATCTAGGCTTAATTAATCCAAATTCACACATGAAAAGTGGATATTTATTCATCTTGAGGATTATGGGTCCCTCCACCCTTTTATTTACTTAATTAATTAAGTTTATTAATAACTCTAATATTCCAAATATCATGTGAAAATTTGGGAATATTACATCCAATGTCTACCATCTATGTGTCATCCTCGTCTACAAGAGAACATGTCAAAGCGGAATAGTAGAAGAAATCCTTTTCACCTTTAGTCTTCTTTGTTTTTTCATCTTCCTCAACTTTTGATGCAAAAGCATGTTGTTTCCATTTTCTTTTCTTGTTAGCCATATCAGAACAATCTCTCTTCAACTGTCCATATTCTTGACAACCATAACATTTTATCTTTGATAATTTTTTCTTCTTATTAGAGTAAAAAGATCCCTTTCCTAACTTCTTGTGTTGAGGTCTAAACTTATTCTTTCCCTTGTTCTTCAATCGCACTGCAAGGGCTTGAACTTCTTCATCTTGAAAATCTTTGGTCATCAATATTGCTTCTTCTTGAGTACACGATGTCCATTGTTGTTCAAATGTATAATCTTCCTTCCTATTGGTTATGACTACTGCAAAATCATCCCATGATCTAGGAAGACCATTGAGTGTTGTAATTACTTGTTCTTAATCTGGAATGGATTCTCCAATTGCTTGGATTTGATATATTATTTGAGAAATCCATATGAATTAAGAAGCCATGGTATTTTCATTAGTCATCTTTGTATTTTAGAGTTCATTCTTTAGGCTCATTGATTGACCAATGTTCTTGATAGTGTAGAGATTCATTAGGGCCTCATACATCTTCTTTGAAGTATCAAGTAATTTTCAATAAAGGGAATGAAATAATCCCTAATGGATTCTACTATAATTCTCATAGTATTGATGGCATATTCCCTGAACTTCATTTTTCTCGCATCATCTTCTAGTTTAGTGACTTTCCTGGTAGCGATATCCAAAACCTTGTTCTTGGCAAGAAGAATATCTATTCTCACTTTCCAAGCTATGAAACTAGATGCTCCCTCTAGCTTGTTTTTATATTGCATGGAGGAAGCTATATAAACCAATTTGCAAGAAGGACTTTAATGAAATTCTCCCTAGGGTGTTTTCAAATGATCTCAATATTTCCTTCTTCCTTCACCAAAGATCTGATACCATGTTTATTTTTTAGTGTAGTTAGGGTTAGCACAATATTTCTGAAATTCTAATAATTACTTTTGATGTGAATATTATTTTAGCTTATCCCAATTATATCATTCAACAGTTATACTTCAAAAATTCAACCATAAAGAATAGTATAATAGTAGAGATCACACCACACAAGAGAAGATAAGTTTTTCCCTGGGAAAACCCATCATGGAGAAAACCCAAGAAACCTTTTTCAGTAGAGAAATTTGTCTCGTTCAATGAGAGAGACACCTAGACCTATGGTCAAACCTGGCATTCTCCTCCAAGTCAAGCCACCCAAATTGATCTTGAACTTTGCTCTTGATCGCGTACATCAGAATTTAGACCTTCCTACACTAGCTAATTGCCCTAGAATTTTGGCCATGCAACAATTTCCTGAGTAACCCAAAAACTTCGACCCTCCTGCATTAGTTGCACCAGAAATATGTGAACCATAGAGAGAGATACTACCCCACATGCACGAGATGTTAGAGAGAGAGAAGAGAGAAAACTCGACCTTGTTTTCATCCTTCTTTTTCCTTCTTGTCCTCTGCTCACTTGCCTATAAATTATCTTGTGAGAGAGAATGTGAATGTGCCAAATGAGGAGCTTGAGTTTCCTTTATATATTATTTTTTCCAGGGTGAATGGACGTGACTCTTGGACAAGGCTTACTTGACTTGAAGGGAAGCCGAATTTTAACTTTTGGAGCCAAAATTTACATTTCAAAAATTCAATTTTACATATTTTAAACTATGCAATGGGACTTTGACTCAAATTAAGTTTTCCTTTGACTCAAGCTTTTATAAATATGTTTTACAATGATAAATACAAGTACATCAAGGAACCATAAGTACACTATGAAGATCTTCCATTCTTACAAATTCAACATTATTACCTATTTGAATTGTAGTCTTTGCTTGATTTCGGGATTGGGCCTCTTATTCCTTGTTCAAAGTGTTTCCTTCACATGATTTGAATATTGGACTTGATTTCGTAATTAATCCCCTTCTCACTTATTCAAAGTGTCACCTTGGCCTGATTTCAAGCTCAAGTCCGATTCCTCAAACAAGCCCTCTATAACCTAAGTTTGAATATGTTATGATTCATTCAAATTTAAATTCAAATTAATGTTTGCACTAGGAAAAATCAAGTGACCCTATGAAGAGACACCTGACCATGAATCTACATGTCGATAGCATAATTATTTTAAGTTGTAACTCACACACATGGCTCTAATTTCATCGGGTTAAGAGAGATTGGTGGCCCCAAAGCTCATGTTAACAAAGAGTTCAATTAGCATCCCATGGGAAATTGTGCTTGTCATTGATTGCCCCATATATGTTTTCCTAATGTTCAGAATACCAAGTTCATTTTTCTACAATGATGTATAAGTATGAGAGTCGTGATCTTACTTCACCCTATTAATAAGAAACCTTGCCTTTAAGTAAGATCATGCCAACACATATATAATAATCTCTTGCTATTGTTGCTTCCATTGTCGATGGGCCTACTTATATAGGTGAAAGATTTTGTTCACGAAGCTCAAGATTCCAACCTACCCCTACTTTAATAAATGTACTTTCCTAATTGAGTTGGGGCATTTCCAACATGAAACACCTCTACGACTAACCTTGTACATGTCAATACACTTTATTTTCTATTTTTCAAAGGTTTTTTCTTTCATCTAAGAGTTTAATTGTTCAACATCTTAAGAAGGTGAATTAGAGATACAGACCATTGAAATTTGAAGATCTACCTAGAACATCACAATTTTGTAGCAACAAATAGCATTCTTCTCCTACTTTTCACCTCTTTCATTCTCAATCTCATTATAAGAATCTTTTTGTTAACAAGCTCTATAGACGGAAGCAAGATGGCCTTAGACAATGATTTAGTAATCTCACCCCTAGTGCAATTTTTTTGTCTAAATAGAATGGTTGTTTCATATCTAAGACTCTATGATCCCCATCAATACTAGAATTGCTATTTAATAAATCTACTATTGAGTTTATTATGAAATCACATCCAAGACTGTTGCCACTAGTAAATAATAAATTCAAGTTATCCTATTTTTTCCTCTTCCTTTTATGTCTTACAAAATGTTGAATATACTAATGGATCTATGCTTTTCTTTCCTATTTGTATTTTGTCTAATAAATATGTGTTGAGAAAGTAGTTCTACCTTCTCCTTCACTCATATTTGTTCTTATCTAGGTTATTTACCAAGTTCAACTAAATAATGGCGCCCGTGCTTTAAAAGATCATTCCTACCACTAAATTTTGTTAAACCCCTTGCTAGTTGGCACCTTTGAATTATTTCTAATGTAAAATTCATCTGGTACCTCTTAATTTAATAGCAAAGATTGCTCAATGCACCATTTTTCTCTAATATAAATCCATTCTAATCTTTATATATTCAAATTGATTATTTTGAGATGATAAATAAACATTTTTACCATAGAAAAGATTGAATGAACTCTACTCTGACTTAAAACCTAACTTGAAATTCTAAATGAATAACATAAGAAAGTGGATCTCGACACCATACCCTAGCTTTGAACCCCTTTATAAAAAATAAACAATAAGCAATAACGTGAGGACCAACATCCTCATACATCCTTAAATTTGTTGTCATGTAACATAATTTAAAAGTTAGTATGGCCCTTTCTCTTTTATGGAGTTCTAAGCTTCACTTAGCATTTTAAATTTGGAACATAATAAATTCTAGATATGGTTGGTGTTGCCATCTTATTAAAAAAAAAACAATACTCATAAAGCAATTATAAGGGCACCCTTTGGGTAAATTCATTATTCGATATTGTTCGAAAGATGGCTTACTCCAATCCTAGGTAAAACCATAATTATTTGGTTGTGGCACATCTTTCATCCAACTACGTATGGATCTTACGGCCACTTTCGGCCATCACTTTAATGCAGATAACATCATCATTCCAAAAAAGTTAATATTTTGACAAATGCAGTTTTTCACGTTTGAACCTTCTCTTGCTTTACTAAAATCAATCTCCTCATTATCATCTACAGTTTTTCACGTTTGAACCTTCGGGAACCATGCCCGCGTGCACGTGTACCAGGGACGTTTACCAATTAATGAATAAAACCACTATGTACTACCGGGCTACCAGCCTCTTTTATTTGTGAAGAAAGTTCATACTTTTATGCACCCTTTATCAAAGTCCTTGCCGGTTTACATCAAAATAAAACAATGTCTTCAACGCATAAATCCAACACGACACTCAACTAAACACCCCCCTCCTCATCATGACTTACATAAGAATATTGACTTTTTTACACGTTTGAACATTTGGATTCTTGTAAGAGGCCGTTACTTTATCATGAAACATCCTAGGTTCACACTCTTAAATCAATTTAAATCCCTTGGTAAGAAGGTTCGACTCTAAAAGTCAAGAAATTGATCCAAAGTCAAGAAATTGAGCCAAGACATTGATTCAAACATAACCATATCTTTAGATATAACAATACCATATTCTAATTTGTTTGTTGTTTAAATATATATTAGAGATTTAGTTACTTAGTTTTTGTGGTTGAAAGTTTTGAAATTTATATAAAGAGGTATAAGAGGTATTGGAGTTAATACTCTAAATTGGTTTTTTTTTTGGGTACTCCACTTAATGTTTATGTCAAAGTTAGGCATGGTAAAAATAATTGTGTATGGGATACACATCATAAATACAAGGAAACTTTTGGGAATTGTCCTATGAAGTCTTGATTTAAGATGAAACTTTATCTTTAACTTTTCATGCTCTTTATGAAATCCTTTAAATCTTGGTAGATAAAAGCGATACCTCTGAAGTTCTAGGGGAGAAACTCAATTAATGATCGAAGTAATGTGAGTTTGCGCTAAGTGATCCAGGGTTCAAATCCCCACCTGGTTTACGGAGAGGACCCCTAGTTATGCCCCGTTTTACAGAGAGGAGCCCTAGTTGTGACCCGGTTTATGGAGAGGAGGATAGGTCGTAGACCCCCAAAGGTTTATTGGTAGCCTTGTGTCACGTGAGCTATCAATTTCCTTTGGTTTAAAAATAATAATTAACTCTGAGGTTTTCTTGAAATATATATAAGCTTCAACAATTGACTAATCATTACAAGACTCTCCAATTTCCACATATATGTCATCTTGGCTTTCATTGATAAAGTTGATTCATCAAATCTTTTCCTCAATAATGCACAACATATATTAACACTCATCAATGTGCTTGTACATGTACTTCACTTTGTAAATGTGTTGAAAACAATGTTTTTTACTATTGAGATGTGGAAAATGTTATGGACATTATCTTTTCTTATATGAATTTAGATTAAATGTATCATCTTCAACAAAACATTATCCATGGTCATATTCTTCTCTACAACCCCATCATCAAAATATCTTCTACATCTTATTAAAACTTAGTTCTTTCTATCGTGAACACAACACCAAATTTATGTGAGCTATTTATTATTCATACTTGTTTATTAATTATGCCCAAAGCATGAAGCACTACTTCCTTTCAACCCATCATGCTCTTCATTACACACTCCTTGATATCCAACCATTTACATAATAAGAAAACTCATATGTGCCATGATAACCACAATAGTTTTTTCCCACCATCTTCTTGAATTTATAAATAAATAAAGTTTTCGTTTGATTTCAAGATACCAAAAAACGATATGGATGAAAATGTGCCAACCACCCAGACAATGTTGAGTCTCCGAAATTATTGCTGGAAAAATGTACTTTATCCTTAGGAGATATGTGTTCCAATACCTCATTAACCCATCTCTGATTTATTTTATTAGATTTTTCTTTCCTTAGATGACTTTATCTTCTTGAAAATTTGTGACTTTATCCAAATGGAAAACTAAAGTGTCCATTGTTGTGTCCTTTACCTCAAAACTTTTATTAAAAAAGTCATATAACCAAGGTAAATCTCATAGTTTTCCAAATCCCATTCTTCCATAACCTTGTTCGACTCTTCACTCAAAGACACATTAACATGGATATTGCCATTTTCATCTAGGTTTTTGTCAATTTCACATCTTATACAAGTTATTAATGTCTTCCATTAGAATGTCATACTCATATTCCTTCCTTGTTGCATTGGTCTCTTCTTCATAAATCTCTTGTCCTTGTCATTCATTTAAGTTTTGACCTTATATAAGGGTTTCATACACTCTTTCCTCATATTCCTTCCTTGTTGCATTAGTATCTTCTTCATAAATCTCTTGTCCTTATTCTTCACTAAAGTTTTGACCTTATCTAAGGGTTTCATACATTCTTGGATATTTTCATTGTGCATCTGAGATCTCCATCTTCCTAATGTATTTTTAATGAAATCTCAATGATCTCCTTCTTATATCTATAACACATCTCTTCACCATCCCCATATAGCATTTCATCTTTATATTCATTGCTTCCAAAGCCTCATGAGTGGTGTCTTGCCACCAAAAGTATGTCATTTTTCCCTCATATCTCCTTTCCCACCTTGATCATCATGTAATCCTTATCATGGACTAGAATTTATTTGAGATTTTAGAATTTATGTGTATCATGATAAGTAGGGCCATAATGCATGTAAATTGGATAATTAGAAATGGTATGGGTGCAACTATGATGTATCTTTCGTGTATCACAATTATCATATTTAGATTCCTTCTTACCTCCTACAAGACTCATAATAGAGTTGTTTCCTTAATGTAGCTACACTACCATGGAATTCTAAGTGGCTTGTATTTCCCTTAGGCTTGGCTCACCAAACTTCTTCCAACTATAATGGTGTCTAGAAAATTAACCTACCCATGCATAGTTCCTTATAGTATTATGTGTCTTATAGTTAGGATTTCCAGCTTCCTTGAATTGAATCCTATCCATCCTTCATCTCATTTCAATTATTAATTTTTAAAATGCATTTCACCTTTATTTCCACAATATGTATACATGGGTGTGATGTGGATTTTTCCTTCAACCTCAATGGTGATGTAGAATGAAAATACTAAAATGTAGTTGTTATAAAAAATAGTTAGCATTTTCATGTTTCATGGTCCATTGAGGTAGTTGACTTGGTAGTTCTTATATTACAAATTATAATTCATTATAGACTTTCTAAGTTTCTTATTAATATCCTTCAACAATGTGAAAGTGAAAGGCTTGATATATGCATAGGACCATGTCTCCATAAACATATAAAATATGAAATTATCCTAATTAAGGAATGGGTCTAAGATCCATCCAAAATTTTTACTATGTAGAGTTGCACCACACAATGATATTTTGAACTAGGAATATTTCTTCCCTGTGTTTTACTCATCATAGGGATCTATAGAATTCAGGATAAATATATGTCATACCTATTGGTATTACAAACATATCTGGAGTGAAAGTAGGGTCCATTTTGCTTTATCTTCTCTAATAATATACATCTCTATCCCCATTTGAGTTTACCCTTTGAGAATGCATGTCCTAATTAATGTCTTATTGGTCCATTTGAAAGACATCAAGGAATCCTCCTCCATTTCCTTTACTAAAGTCATCCTTTATGTCACTCTATGTCATAGTTTCTATCTTCATGATCAACACTATGATTGAGGTCTTCTTTTCTTCTATCTCTTTCTTTCTCTTCAAAATTTTCCTCTTGTTTTTAAATAGATTTTGTCTCTCCCCTATGCCCAAGAAAGCTACTTTTATAGCCTATATAACTAAGGTTGCAGTGCTCACTCTTACTCACTCAACTTTTAGAGGTAATCTATCTCTTACAGTTTTCTTACTCGAGCTATCTAATATCATCCAACTATCATTTCCTTTAATCGTATTCAACTCGTTTCCTTTCACTTTCTTTAAGGTTAATCATGGGAATGCCACCCTAGCTTTTTGATGGATTGGAATCATGTTGCTTTTTCTCTAAATTCTAACCGATGCATAACTATAGAAATATACTAGATAATAAAACATCAACTAGACACAGGATTAATCATGGGAACTTGGGGGTTGAAAGAAAACCAATTCCACGATAATCATTTCCATTATGTTCGAAGGTTATTTTCATTCTTCACTAGTTTTATGGTTTGTTTCATGACCATGTCCATCCTATTATGTCATATTGTATGTTGTCTATGTCGAGCATCATAACCAATGCCCATGACCATCAACATGGAATATAACAATACTAAATGGACTATTGGTTCTCTCACCATTTATTTCTTAATAATCAACCTATGAATCATAAAGATAAATTAAGAGATAAAAAATTAACTAATTAATTGACTAACATGTCCTTCATCAATAGTCATCCTACAAATGGGATAGTTGCATGCACAAACCTTAGATCATCTCATTAATGTCAGCTAAGATGTAATATCTTTTACAATCAATGACCACTAAATATGTAACCATTTACTTGATCAATGTCCATAAATGTTTTCCATGTCCATAATTACTAAATGCCTCATGATTAACTCATCAACACCTACCAAAACACATCTAAAACCCTCTAATCTTGTAGCAAGATTCTCTTTTGTTTTGATCAATTTTTTTTACACTCCAAGTTGATTCAAAACTAGGAAAAACTCTTATGGGAATTTTCAACCATGCGTGAGACTTGGATCATGGTAAAAATCTACTCATACCTAAAATTTATATCAGATTCTTATTATATTTATAATTGAATAGAGGGTATGTTTACTGTGAGAGTCACTTAGTGCAAACACAAGCTCCTTTATAATCAATGAAAATTGTGTCCATAACCATTTACATTATCGATTTTCAAATTCCCACAATGCCAATATTTTCTAAAGGCCATGTCCACACAAACACATCAACTCATACTTATTGAAATAACTGGCATGCTTATATTTTACATAGTCATTTATTGTGCATGTAAAAAAATACATGTGTTCTCAAACATTAATGCCTAACGAGATATGTGGCCATCTAGGACCAAATCAAACTTCATCACCAAAGATAATACAACAAAGTTACTTTGGAAATCACATGACCATGTCCAAGGATTGAAAGCTTTTACAACAACATGTGATAAGTGTGATGTGACACAAAAGTTATAAACCCTAATGGCATAATATTTCTTGTAATTGATTATAACCACTTCTTTCCATATAATTATGATTGTAGTTACATATAAATAACAACCTTAAAAATTGTTGTACATTTACTTAGAAACTTATGGAGAACTAAAAAACACCAATAGTTCAATCTCTTTACAATACTTTTTCTCATATTTTTTCTAAAATATTTGGCTTATAGAGTGATTATCACTCTAGTAATCTTAATATTTTAGTGTACACATTGTCTAATTATAATTTAGAGTGGACATCTTCACCTTTTTTTTTATATACTCTTGGTGTTATAATGACCATTAATATATTTGATTTTGTACTTCATCTAAATAACCAATTAATAATAATAATAATATAGTTTTATCTTAAGCTATTTTTTATTTTTTCAAATTTGGGACAAGGAAAATCTTGAGATATTATTTGTAAGTGTTAATTAGTAATTATGAAAATACTATTAGCATAATACTATTACTTTTACTTTTATTAAAGTAAAAGTAGTTTTTCCTGAGGCTCACGCTTATCCAATTTTTTTTTTTTTAATAATTCATCATAATCTTTCTATTGATAACCAAAATCACTTTTACAGCTGATCAACAGTTACAATTCCAAATTGCATTTAGCATACCATACTCCCTTGCTCGACCTCGATGCTAGCGTTATGATTATCATTATGTATTCTTACGATAATTGTCATATAAAAACTATGAAATATACTGATTGTCACGAATAACATTATATTTATAACGGATAATTATGTTGGTGACCCTCAAAATATATTTTTTGAGTCAATTATTTAAGTAATTTAGCCATTAAAATTTTATGTTATATATATTTTAGTGTCATTTTAATGCAACTCTCATGTAGATGTAACGTCATTATTCTTGGCATTAGCATGAGAATATGTAAAGTTAAAATGTCTCCACTACAACACGTTTTTTCCCTTTCTATTTAATAATCCTTAGGGAAAAGAGCTTAGGGTATTAGGAGGTCTTTGATTATAGGGGGAGATTGGGTTTTAGGGTACTAGGAGGTCTTTGATTATATGGGGAGATTGAGTTTTTGTGTTCATTCTTGTAAAACTGAATCAATATAGGTTCATGAAAATTTTCTTAATTATTGGAAATTAAATATTTTTAAGTTATTAGTATTGTTTTGTTCTTTTTCAATATGTAGTAATTAAAACTTTTAGATAAAAGTAATTTCTTAATTTTTAATTTTTAGTAGTGCAAATGAGGGAAATTTTGAGTGAAAATTAGTTTGGGTCTAGAATTTCAATTATGAAAGTGTCATTCTATTGTAAATATTGTCACAAATATTGTCACAACATAAGATACATTTTGCATCACTATCCTAAAAGAAATCTTACTCGCAAGTGTTGAAAGAGGCTAGTCATTTTGCCTAAAAGCTTGTAATCGATTGTGCACTGTAGTGTGGAAAATGGTATTCCTTGAGGAGAATTTCAGGAAATCCCCATGAATCTTCTTCCTAAGAGTAAGTAGAATACTCAAATGGATGCCTTGAGTTCTAGAAAATATTTTTTTGGTGTAATTTTTAGGAGAGTTGTCTTTAAGTGAGTCTCAGATGTCTCAACTTTTTTGAGATTGTTATGTGGAGGTGGAGAGGAGTTTATGGAGCTCATGATTTGGATTGTGGGATGTTTGGATTCTTTTTTGGTGCAAAAAAATATAATATTTTAGTTCAAAATGAGTTTCTATCTAATTCAAAAATCACTCTTGCTTTTCAATATATCTAAATTTTGGTTCAACATAGATTCCAAATTTAGATGGGGGTTTAGAAAAGGAAGTTCTAGTTGATGATATGGATGCATGATATGTAAACTACTGTCGATATTACATTGGACTTATTCGTCACAATAGATTTTACTATATCTTGAAATCCCTTATTATGCAGTGTATTTTAGATTTAGATTAAATGCCACTAGCTTAATGCTTGGAATATTGAAATAAATTGCAATTGAAATTGAAGAAGATAAAAAATTAACAAATCATCCACATAATGAACACAATTTCTAGCATTGGAAAAATCAATACAGGGAAAAACCAATTAGAAGATAAGGGCTATGCTTTATGATTTTCTTCTCAACTGTGAAATGCAAATATGAAGAAAGGGGTACTCACTATGGAGTTTACATCCACTAAGAAAAACTAGTATTCCTATCACATGATCTTCTATTTCCTTTCTTCTACTTCAATATCCCACTCCTAGATGCTCTACCCGACTACAAAATAATAACAATACAATAAAAATGGAACACCTTTCTATATCAATGATTTGGTGTTTAACATGGGCTAATAATGATTTAGAGTTATACATGACTCAACCCCTAAATAATGTTAAGATTTTGGATCCTCTACAATCTTCTTAAAACTCCACTTGTAATTAACTCGACATGTGTAAGTAATGTGATTCAATATGGCATTCCCTTTGTATCAATGTGGTTAACAAGATATGCTAACTTGCAAGAGGCATAACTTTAATATACAAATTTTTACTAAAGCGATTTTATTGTGCCTTTGGAAGGCTCTTGATGTGTAGAAAATTTTGAGATGATATATAATTTGTACACAAGTTTTTGACCCAAGGAATGACCATTTAATGCCTCAAATATATTTTTTTGGATCCAAAATCATCAAATTGGGACCCACAATTAAAATGGGTCATATATGCCAATGACTCCAATTTTTCCACCCATGTAATAGGTGTAGACAAAAGTGCTATACTCGAAAAGTTCATTCTGTACCACATGGAATTTATGAAAAAATGGATTTATTTATATGAGAAAAAGAGAGAATAAGTGTTAGAAGCAATGAGTCAGTTTAAGAGATCAAAGCCAAGAAATACTCCACTTCCCACTGACCTTGTTGGCGAATGAGGCAAATATCGCACACTACAATGGGTTATTGAACAAATTCAAAATCAAATAGAAGATGCAGGTATAGATTCAAATATAAAAGAATATGAAATAAGAATGTGTAGAGGATGTGAAACAAAGGTATAGTTGGAATTTTACAAAATATTTGTCATTATATTTGTTTTCACTGAAATAAATGGTATTTCATAGGCAAGGAAATATCCTTCAATGTCGGCATATGGTCAACATTATCGTGTAGAAAGTGTAGATATAAATAGATGATCCTTTGATTATGGAATCATGGTTGATTTCATGAAATCTAGTCGATCAAGCTCAAAAGATAAGAATATTATTGAAGGGAATCTACAATTGTTGGGAAAATCAAAGAAATTATTGAGTTGGATCATCACTCTTTTAAATGTTTTATTTTTAAGTGTAGATGGTACGAAGAATTTAAGAGGACATGGAGACACGATACCCATACTAGATTGTTTTCTATAGATTTCTCAAGGCCCCTACTAGAGGATAAGGAGCCTTATGTTCTACCAATTCAATGTGAGCAAGTATTTCTTTAACTCAAACAAGAAGCTGAGTAGTGATCATTAATCTATTAATTCATATTTTATTGTGAATATGCGTGTGTGTGTGTGTGTGTGTGTGTGTGTGTTTGTTTATTAAACATTAAAATTGTTATAAATTAGGTCTAATATATGTATTTCATTCATGTGCAGGTGTTTTTATATGCAGATATTTTGGACCAGAAATGGATATTTTTCATACATTATGATCCAAGAATAAGGCATGTATTTGCGATGCATTAGTGGATATTTATCAGAACAATGATGACCAACAAAATGAGAGAGAGGAATTAGAGAAAATCTAAAAAAATTGACATCCATGATGATGTTAAAGATGTGTATGTCCAAGCACAGGAAGACAACAATCTAGAGTTAGATGATGTTATAGAAGAAAACAATATGGAAGGTATAGAAAATGATGATCCAAATACATTTGGTGACAATATCGATGGTCTACAGTCAAATTTCAATGATGATGAAGATGATACAATTCAATATGAGGATGATCATAATATTAAATACTTGAAAGAGCATATGAACATTGACAATGATACACCAGATGTAATTGTTGCAAAAAATAATGTTAATGAGAAATATTTCTAAATCTTCAGAATTATTTGTAATCCATGCTTAAAAAATGATGATTTTTATGGCCCAATATTTGAAATGCTTCAATATTATTTGTGTCAATACAAATGACCTATTGTAATATCCTTAAAGTGTTCAATCTTCGGTATGAATTTTCGATAGAAAAAATTAGGATTAATTGGATAAGGGTTAGCATGGTTAGTGTTCATTTATTGGTTGATAATGGTTTAGAGGTGTTGTTAGCTTATTTTTTTAGACTTGAACTGAACTAGTTTGAAGAGCCTATTGAATAACAATACATTAAATGCACAATTGATAAAAAAATATAATTACATATATTGTATAATATGTAGAACAATGTAAATCCAAACCATTGGGCTAAATGTATGCAAAGTTTTTTCATTAATTTATATTATAAAAAAAATTGAAATATTTCACTAATCCTAAGAAGATTATTTTATATGCGCAAAATTAGAAAAAAAAATTGTATTAATGTTCTTTATGAGTAAAAAATCACTCTCCAAGAAGAATAATTCAATTTGGCCTTGTAATAGAGGCTAGGCATGCATTTCTGTCAAGCAAGCCAAAATTTCCTTTCTTCAAAAAAATGCACGCCAAAGATTCATTTCTTGGCCAATATGGTTGATCAAATTGTATATTGTTTATTTACTAACTAAGTAAAGACATCATTTATTTTAATTGATACTTTGGAATGATGGAGATGGAGTTGATAATTTTTTGAGACTTGAAGCCTTACTTTTGCATTGTTTTGTTAGCCTTAGAAGGATATTTTGTCTGGTGAGATAAGGATATGTGGATTATATTCCTGGTGATTTTGATATATACAGTCTTATTATGCATCTATTTTTTTTATGTTGCTAAATTTGTATCTCATGTAAGCTTTACGAAATTTTCTTATTAAAAGAAGTTGAATCTTCCTTTGGAAAAAAAATAAATTGGAGTCTCCCACCACAAGAAACTTAAAACCATCATTCGAGAAGAATGAATATACCTTTCCAAGTAGGCCACATCTCTTCCTTATTAGTTGAGGTAGTGTCAATCCCCCAGGTACAAGACAATATTGTTTTACCATTTTGGTTAAAATTTACACCTCTAGCTCCAACAACCCCCAGATTTTCTTTTGAGGCACACTATGGTAAATTTTGTCATATGATGCACTAAGCATATTGTACATTTGTTCTACTATGGAAAGAAGACATATTTTTTATTTCAAATAGAAATTTAGTACATTCCATCGCACTGATTTATTGGGTCAGTAAGCTATCAACTTATAAAAGTCCATTACATTGTCCAAAAATAAAAGAGAAACTAGATCTCAATGATATCACAACCAAATAAAAATCCATGAAGGAGACATAATATTTAATCTAGATAGGTTTTGTTATTACAAGGCTATTATGAAAAATATATGTAAGGTAAAATGATGACCAGTGATAATGAATCTCAAACTCGATCTTTGTAATCACACTCTTAGCAATTAAACACTCTAGTTATTACCCTCAAACATTGTTCATACTCTCAAAAATAAACACACATTGCAGAAGAAACCACTTTGTCACACTATCACTCTTATTTAGAAAATAATAGCACTCTTGGAAACCATTCTCTCAACAAATGTTGAAACACACATTCAAATGAAATGAATGCACCATCAAGGTACAATAATAATTAAATAACTTTCACACTAATAAAGGGACCAGTCTAGGACCTATGTTGTTACACAATATAAAGGTTAGAATTTTCCAATAATTAAAGCATGAACAAGACTAAAAATAACAGTAACAAAAATCACAATTGAATTATAAAATGAGAGGAAATAAATCAAACAACTACAGTGTTGGAAAATTGGGAGACTTATGTATTATGGATTATTTTCATTAACTTAATAATTACATGTGATGTGTGTCAGAATTTTATTACTTTATTAGATATTTTTTCATCAAGCAATTACCAAAACATTGAAGATCACAACAAGATAGAGTAGTCAAGATGTATGCTCCAAGCTAGGGAAAAACCCCTCCAAGGGGAAGACCTAGAAAAATATTCCTCTTATTTTTTATAATTTTCTTAAAAAGAGACTTTCAATACCCAACAACAAAATCCAACAACGTTACCAAGCACCAAGTCATCCCCCAACAAGATATTCTCAAAGGAAGCTTCCAACTTCAACCTACTACAACTTTGTCTTAGAATCTCAGCTCTACGACTGCTTCCCATAATTTCAGCGGTGTAATTTTGACCTTTTGTAATTGTAGCTTTAAATAAACACTAGATTCACACGTGAGAGAGAGAGAGATAGATTTATCCCAAGAAAATTTTCTCTTTTCTTCCTTTATTCATCCTTCTAGCTCTTTCTCTCCTTTGCTATTGCAGATCAAACTTGCTTGAGTGAGTGTACAAATGAGGCCAAGAAACTCCTTTGTATTTATATCCTCCTTGAGGGGTCGAATAACCCTCGTTTAGGTTGACTTGATCTTTCTCTTGGGCCGACTTGGTCTTGGGATACAAAATGGCTTTTCCTTGATAAAATAAATTGCTTTATTTATTACAAAGAGTCCAAATGTGACTATGACTCATGACCAATAATATTATTTATCCTAGATAGACCCAAAAATACCTAGAAAACCTAAAAGCATGAAGAAAATTCTTTTGACTCAAAATTGAGCATGAAACCCATACTCCAAACATAAAATCTAATTTACATTTCTTTATTTTTCTTTCTTTATAAAAAATATGCAATGTCATGATTACAAATAGGTCATTAGGAAGACTAGACATAGTTACAATTTTCAATTCTCCCTCTTAACTAGGGAGGTATTCATATTCCCATTACATGGTACAAGGAATCTCAATCTTGAAGTATTCTCATAAGAAGATTCAGATTGATAAGCAATATTTTTTCAAGCATATTTATCATAACCAACGTTGTCCTTAAATGCCTTAACTAGACAAACTCATCCTTATTCAATAGCATTATGCTGGGAGGCTTTACATGAGCTACCACACTACCTCTAAGGCACATATCCCATCTGTATGTTCATCAGGTATATCCTTTTAGGGCTATTCTTATCTTGTATTACAAAACCATAATACTAAAAGAATATCAATACTCTTCAACTACTCTTATCTTGGATTACCAAACCATAATCCTAAAAGAATATCAATACTCTTCAAATACTCTTATCTTGGATCCCCTGCCTTGTCCTTAAAGAGTATCGGTTAAAAATTTATTTTACTCTATTATAATTCTATAGTAAGTCTCAATATAAGATGCTTATCCAATCCTCTAGACTCCATTCTTACTTTATATCCTTCACTAATACTTACGGTTGTTAGTCCTGGTCTAGTGCATGACCCATAAAGAAAAGAATTATCTAACATCACTCCCTATCAATTAGGGAAGTTATGTCGACCAAAACAAGCTTACCTCTCAGGTACTCAGGCTTCTTTTTTGGTAAAGATTTAGTTAGTATGTGATCAAGTGCTCAAAAATAAAAGTTTCTAGAATGGTGTGGAACTTAAATGACCGTGTAGATCTTGTTATTCTGAATTTTGTGCAACTTGTTTCGGAAAACCGACACTGTATGCTCCTGAAAAAGAGTTCTGATTATTTTCCCAAATAACCAAATTTGGGAAAAAAAAGTATTGCTAACTGTTTATTTTGGGCCAGTGGTAGGCATCCATGTGGCCTCTCTTGATTGGTTGAAAGTTTTGAAATTTTGTTGGGCCTACCACAACTTGACACATGGCAGGCCATGATTGTGCTGATGTGGCATATTTACATTGGTTGTTGGGTGGCCAACCACAAGTTGCCACATGGTCCAACTAGAGGCAGCCACGTGACAGCATGGGGCCACCAAAAATTGGTTAGAAATCGGAATTTCACTCTGCGAGGTTTGAACACACGACCTCCTACCAACAATCCAAACGACTTACTATTGCATCACAATAGGGTTCTTAATAAACATAGCTGAAAAAAGAATATTTAAAGTTTATACAGCCCCCCCCCCCATATTTAATTTTAAAATTAATTCTCCCAACCAAATTAATTAAAAATTTAGATTTTAGGCCACATTATGCAAATTGATGGTCCCACAGTTTTTGTTGGAATTGCGCCTGCATTGATTTGTTGCTCTGTTAGCAAAAAATGGGGCGGAATTGTAGGATAGTTGGTTGAACTTGGCGAATTTGTGGGTCAACTAGCAACAAAACTTGGGAAGGCCATAACTTTCTCAGTTTTTATCCTTTTTGGGAGAAGAAAGAGGCTAGATAGGAATTTTTGACAATTCTAAAGCTAACAGAACAAGTTTTGAAGCCATTTGAGCACTGTAAATGTATGAAATCACCATTTTTAGCATAATGATATAGGGCCAAGCCATTGGAAGCTGGATCAAGGAGACGTAGCCCAGGAGGGGTGAACTCCTTCATCACTTGTTGTATTGTGGTTATTTTTATGATGTGTTTGTCTATTGTTTCTACTATTTCAGAGTTTAAAATTCATGTTTTATGTGTTTAGAAATTTAACATAAAGGCTCATAAAACTCGGTTTTTACACTTGTAATGTATGCATCCTTAAGCACATTTACATTAAGATATCATACATGTCAATTTTGGTATCAGAGATTAGGTTTTCTTGTTGTTGTGAGGGTTTAATTTTTTACAATTATATGTGATTCTTACAAGGTTGAAGCTCAAGAGAGGAGAAGGAAAGCTTGTGGTTGCAAGTCCTCAAGTCAGTTCAAGGACAAGGAGATCATGTTTGCCACAATATCCACCACAAATTCAACCTCAAATTTTAGTTGAAGATTTAGCAAGTATGTCACATGAAGGAGAGCCTAAAAATATGTTAGAGCATGAAAAATCCTTTAGGAAATCATTCTTTGATATGACAAGAATGGTGAAAGTTATCTATGAGGAGAGAAGCACAAGGATGAAAGGTTAGAGATCCAATATTCCAAAGGGAGATAAGTCTTCAAAAGGAGAAGAAGGAGATGAAGACAAGCCTCCAAAATGTAATGGGGATGGAAACAAACCACCTTTAACAGCACCATTCTCCTCACCACCATCCTCACTACCATATTCACCATCATCTTCTTCCAAAACAAGCCCTTCACAAACACCTCCACATTCTCCAAAAGGTCATGGTAAAACTCCATTTTTGAAGCTTGACATTAAGTTTGATTTTCCTATGTATGATGGAGAGTTAGATTTTGAAATATTAGAAAATTGGGTATGTCAGCTTGAAGTGTATTGTAGGATACAAAGAATCAAGGATGATGACACAAATATTCAACTTGCTTCATTGAGATTGGAAAGTGAAATACTTATTTGGTGGGAAGCCAAAAATCAAGAGGACATGAAGAAACGTGGTAAGGTCTTAACCTCTTGGAATGATTTATTTGCTACCTTAAGGAGAAAATTTTATCTAGTATCATACATGAAAAATGATATAATGGACTGGTAGAACTTTAGGCAAGGTAAAGGACAAAGTGTGAAAAGCTATACTCAAGAGTTTAGGAGAAGAGCACTAATTTTGGGTGTAGATTTGACATCTCAAGAAACTTTGTTAAAGTACATTGGAGGTTTGTATAGTTACCTAAGACATACTATTCTCATGTTTAATCCTTCAAATTTAGGTGATGTGTATATACCACACATATAGTGGCAAGAGGGAAACATGTTTTAGAGGAGACAAGTGAGGATACCTTTGAGTCTAAAGAGAAAGGAAGGGGTGAGTTCAAGGGTAAAGGTAAGAATAATGCTTCCATCAAGATGGAGAAAGAAAAACTCACATGAAAACATTGTTCCAAATATGGGTAGGATGAAGATCATTGCTAGAAACTTCATCCAAAGATGAGGCCCAAAAAGCTTAAAAACAAGAAGAAGGAAAAGACAGCTGCAACAATAACACATGATTTAGGTTATTATTCCGGAGATGAAACAAAGATCACTGCGATGGGTTTGAAAGGTAAGGACATTGCAAGCACTAGTTCTTCAAGTTGTTAATATAGTACTCAAGATGATGAAACAAGAATTGAGCTTTTCCATGTTAGAGTTATTTCAAAGCATACCAATATTGACACTCTATTTGATAGTGGTTCAAAAGCAAACCTTATTTCTGAAGACTTAGTCAAGAAGTTTAATTTAGAAACCATTCCTCATCCAAGACCTTATCCTTTAGGTTGGATACATAAGAATGCAAACTTACAGGTGATGAGGAAGTGCATACTTATATTTTCAATCACTACAAACTTTCTTGATGAAGTTGAACTTGATGTTGTTCCACTTGATATTTCTGTTATTATTTTTGGTAGCCATATATTTATGATAGGAGGGTGATCTTAAATCACCATGAGAATAAGTATCACTTTTTCAAGAATGGGATTAAGTACATTGTTAGAGCGCATAGTAAAAAGATGAATTCATCTCTTATGGATGGAAAAATGAAGAGAATTGTGAACGCTAGTCAGATTTTTGCTTTGTTAATGTTCAAGCATCTACATGTTGTGAATGACGCCTTTCAAGGTGATGCATCAAATGAAAATTATAATTTAATTAAGGTTGTTAATGGTTGTGATAAGATGTTTCAGGAGTCTAACTTGTTTCCTTTCAAAAGAGGTAAACAAGATTGTTACCTAGAAAAATCCCTCTTGTGGAAAAAAGTGATCTCCCTTGTATCCCAACAGATAACTAGAAACAAAAATCCATAAGAATATCTCTTTCCCTAAGCTATTAGGATTCAGATTATCAAAAATAGAAAAGAGAGGATAGTTCTCTTACCTTTCAACAAGATGTTTGTTGAAGACCTTTCCTTTTGTCCCGAAGAAGTCCTTCAATGCTAAGAAGAACATGCAATCACAAACATGCAAATAATCAAAAGAACCTGCAATATGTAATAATCCAAATACTAGCTTAACTTAATGATCAAGGAGATTAAGAATTGTCATTGTTTTAATGAATCTAAAAACAACACAATGAGAAAAAGTATCCAAATGTATTATCAATAATATAAAGAGAAATCTTACAACCGAGCCTTGATGTCGTACAAATTCCTCCTATATGCCTTTCCAATATTCCTCCTTGGTTTAACAAGATTTCCACTCTAGAATGACTAGCATAAGATTATCATAAGTGAACCCCCTACCCTAAGGTTTTAGCTCAATTTATAGGATAAATTGAGGAGGTTTTAGATCCACCAATAGAGGTGTGTGATCCTCAAATGAAGGGATTAGGGTTCCTTCACCCAAGGGGATAAGTTCCATGATTGGAGGGATTTAACTTGAACTGGCACAACTTAGAGGCTTTTAGTTGGAAGAATATGTGCCCAACTATGCTTCTAGAACTTACTTTTCACCTTTAATTTATTTTAAATCGGGTGTGTAGGTTTTACGGAAAAAATAGCGCAGATGTCTACATGTAATCTTAGTAATATTAGCCCACGCACAGGAAGTGTCCACAAAAAGTGCAGAGGCCATCTTTCAGATTATTTAAGAGCTATGTTCCCAATTTCCAAGATTTTGTTAAGGAATATAAATGTTTGACTTCTAAGGAAGCATGAGTATGGATGGTGATAGATTCGTATTGATCATCAAATTTCATGGTGACAAAATGACATGTAACATATTGACCCATAAACTGCAAAGTTTGAGAAAATATTTCAAGAGAGTGAAGTGCTTCATCATACCAAGGGTTGGATCAGAGACATCGGTCGAAAATCTGTAAGAAACATTCAATGAAAATACATAATCATCACTAAGGTAGGCATTCCCATACTTAGAGAAAAACTAACTATATGTCCTAGTACAGAAGTGACCTAGAATTAAATCAATAGTAGACACAGTATGGACGCAACCATCTGTTATGAATTAGTCTATTGAAACATGAATACATAACTCCTCGTAGCCTAGATGGTTGAAACTAGATCCAAGGTCTTTATTTCCGCTTCTCGAAGTAGTGTGAATCTAACCATGTGATTGATTGTTTCGAAGTTGAACATGGTAGAAACCACTTGATTACCAGTCAATGATGAAAATCGTTGACAAGTGTGAAAGAAACCACCAGTAATGAAAATTTATCTCAAAGTACCTTAGTACCATCTATGAAATTTGAATGAATGATTTGCAGTCGAACACTCATATATTCCTTCGCTCGAAGGCCAATAATGAAAACCTATCGTCGAAGGCAAGAAACCTGCCATTAAGGCATGCAAATTTCAAGGTACTGATAGGATTTCTAGATCAACTTCCTACATAATGAGTTGAAGTAGATAGGAAGTGATCCATTGCAGGAGGGCCTATGACACAAAACCATTATGTCAAGTTTTGAAGAAATATTTTGCAATGATTAACTCAAGTATGGTCAACGCTAATGAAGACAAATATTTGCAATGAAAAATGGATTGAAGTTGAACTTTCTCTTGAACACATAACAGCACTGTAAATGACTTTGTAGCATTTGACTTAAATATAATACCCAAAACCAACTGAAGAATTTCAATGAGGTTGATTAACGTAATAAAATAGGATTACCCAACCCAAACATGAGTGTGACAAAGTGTCGTGTTCAAGAGTGACATTTTTCTTCTAAAACAAGTATAAAAAATGGATTCTTTTTCTCAAATTCCCCCCCACCATTACTGGCAAGTACCTATTTATTTTTGTCAAGCTTGAGGAGGATAAATTTTTCTTGTTGTGTAAGCTCATCCTTTGTATTAGTCCATCTTAGTAATTTTAACAAACCCAGAGGAGTGGTTCGGTCTCGTTGTGACCGACGGGTCCTGTACTGTTTAATTTTAACAAGTCTAGCATAGGATTAACTCGGTGTTTTTCAGTTTTAGGGAGTCAAAAGAAAAACATAAGTACAATCCATAGTGTTATTTTTCATGAATTTAGTCTCTCAAACCAGAAATAGGATAAAATAATGTAGGAGATAACTCTATTGACCATGCTCATTCAACGTATACCTTTTTCGTAATTAGTCTAGTTCAGTCTGGAAAAGGGGTAAAATTATACTAAATAGACAACTGTTAATTTATTTTAACAAGTTCAAATAGTCAAGTACTCGACAATATTTTCATGTTTATAGAGTCTGAAAAGGGCTTAAAAGGGAACTCTATGGCTTCAATTTTTTGTGTTTTTTGGAGAGTCCGAAAAAGTGATAAAATTTTACTTTATCACCAAATTTCAATTTAATTAATGATCAGGAAAAGACAGAAAGAACTTGACATTTTTATGTGTTTTACGAGCATGAATGATAGCAAAATAATCTCAGGATTTTCATGAGTTTAACGAGTCTTGAAAATAATAACCAAAATGGACTTGAGATAGGTTTCATTTTATATAAGCATGAAACATAGGAAAAATTATGCTTTAGAGTGGTTTCATTTTTACACAAGATTGAAACTAAGAAAATTTTTCTTGAGATAAGTTTCAATGCCCTCCAAGCATAACCCGCAAGGGAACATGCCACCCAAGATTAATTTCATTAACCTAAGTAGACTACCAGTTACTAATAGCTAGTTGGAATGAAGGTTCATTTACGAGATCAGATGAAAGACTCGACTTGATATTTACAAGATCTAGTCAAAGCCTCGACTAAATTAGGAGAGGATTTGTTTCATTTTTTAACGAGGTTGACACAGTAAAAGGAACTATCCTTATTTACTTGTTTCATTTTTTAACGAGGTTGACACAGTAAAAGAACTATCCTCATGGAATCTTGTTTCATTTTTTAACGAGTTTAAAACAAGAAAATGAATTATGCTCATAGAACTTTGTTTCATTTCTTAACGATCTTGACACAAGAAAAGGAACTATGCTCATGAGGACCTATTTCATTTTTTAACAAGTTTGACATAATAAAAGGAAAAATCCTCATCAGAACTTGTTTCATTTTTTAACGAGGTTGACACAGTAAAATAACTATCCTCATGGAAACCTGTTTCATTTTTTAACGAGGTTGACATAGTAAAATAACTATCCTCATGGTGAAATTTTTCATTTTTTAACGAGGTTGACACAATAAAAACAACTATCCTCGTAAGATCTTTGATCATGGCTTCCAACTGGAAGGAACACATGTCAAGGGACACACCTCGACCATGGCTTCCAAGAGGTCTTCATCAGATGGAAGAACATTTCTATGGAGAGAACACATGTCAAGGGACTCAGTAGGGATAAGACCATCATGTTCAAATACCACCATAGGGTTTACCATGTCAATTACTAGATCTAATTTAAAGGAAGTTGAGCAAACAGTGAGAGGCTCAATTGCATCGGTAACTAAAAAAATAGGATTGGTTTCCACATAATTAAGTCCTCGCAGGGTGGATACCACTTCCATATAAGGAGCATTCAACGATGTCAAATGGTTGGTAGTCGAATCAAGACTAACGAACGAAAGTTGGTCAACAGTCACAATGTTTCCATTGTGAGGGAAAGACATCACACGAATGAGTGTTGATACGACAACTTTGATTGCATAAACATAGTCTCACCCAAGGGAAAAAATGAAATCCAAGGGGCCTTTAATTACTATAAGATCAATACAGACAATTTTACCTTCCAAGGAAATAAGAAACTTAGGAAGGATCCCTAAAGGTTCACTAATGGTTATGTTAAAAGGTAACAGATTTTCTGTAAGAGCACAAGCTGAGGAGAACCCAAAGCTTGCCAAGCAATTGAGGATAAAATACTAATAGAAGAACTCTCATCTACATTTGTGAGATGAAAATTATTACCATAAGCTTTCAAAATTATTTGTAAAGGTATGGAAGAAGGAAGATGAGGTTTTTTCAGTCTACTCCAATCAAAGGAAAATACCTCAGTACTTGGAGGGGGTTCTGTGGGAATAGGTGGAATGCCCCCAAGTGTAGAATAATATGAATTAATAAAAAGAAATTGAGTGATATGAATTTTACTCTCTATAGGGAGAGTGGGATCGAATAAATGTGAAATTGAGTCGGCCACTTGATCAACTAATGGCTCATCAACCTTAGTGATATGTATTTCACTCTCTGTAATATTCCTTCTTAGGAATTTCAGTAATATGGACAGTAAAAACGCTATTTTCAGAAAATTACACTATATAATTGAGAAACTAGACTTGGATCCTTTATTTTATACATTATAACCCTTACATACAAAATGGGATCAGAAACAAATCATTCTAGCTATGTTAAATAGATCTCCCCGGCCCAATATAGCTCAAAAACACCCAAACCCCTTGACTTTTACCAAACAGAAATTATGAAGCATGTGACAAAGTTATTCCATGAGGGTTTCTACATAAAAATATGAATCATCATAGATCTAGAGATTACATTAATCATAGAGACGATAAAATGGAGGTTTAGCCCCTTCTATACAAAATGGAGACAACCCGACAAGAGTTTCATGAATGCACAAGTACAAAATGGTAGCTCTGCAGAAAAAACATGTATTCTACTGCAAATCTGTATTGATATGGTTGAAAAATACATAATATGGCTGAATTATACATAAAAATGGCTGAAAGACCCTCCTTACTAGCCTTCCAGGAGAGGAAGAGCCCCTTCTCTTAGGGAATTAGCACAAAATCAAGGGATTTAATCCTACCACAACATCACCTTCAGAAATGACACAGTTTCTACAAGAGACTGCGCTGTAGAGGTTGGTCACTGCTTGACCCAAAGTCTAATGGTGGAAATGTAGCCCATAATTATCCTCTTAGATCCCTTCAACAAGCTGAACCAAGAAAGAGAATGGAACTCCCGCATGAGAATCCCTTGCACTAAACAGTGCAGAAAACCTAGATAAACAAATGAAGCATGCAAGAATTCATAAGACCCAAACATAGACAATATTCTAAATGCTTCTCATGGTTTCCATCCCCTCCCTTTTATTCTTGGTGAGCCTCCTCACCCTTGACCCCACACATTTATGAGGTTACTTCCTTGCAAAGAGTCCTCCATAAAAATTGTGTTGTCCCCATTGGTTTCCCTCATCTTTTAGCAGTTTTGTTGATTTGGTCAAAATATATCTAGCCTTCATGCATTGCCTCCTTCCACACCAAAGGTAGCTTTATTTTTCCTTCCTAAACTGATCCCCTTTCACATTGGGAATGCTTTATTCCTACTAAATAGATTTAAGGGTCTCCTTACCCCATTTATTCTTCTAAGTTGCAAAATAGAGCAACATATAATATTCCAACTAGCAGTAGCTAATTGGGAATATTACAATCATCCCCTCTCAAAATTGTCTTGTCCTCAAGCAACAAAAAATAAGGATGTTGTAAGATCTTCTCTCCTTCCCAAGTGGTATCCTCATCAGGAAGATTTCTCCATCAAATCAGATATTCCTTGATCATCCAGTACCTTCGCTACCTCCCCCGTGTATCCAAGATTGCCTCTGGTTGCAAAATTAGATGGCCTTCATCATTAATATGTGGGATGCCCACATTGGAAACTATATTTTGTCCAATGTTCTTCTTGAGGCATGAAACATGGAAAATGTTATGGATCTTGCTCCCCTTAGGAAGCTCCAACTCATATGCTACATCCCCAACACAACGGGTCACCTTACAAGGTCCATAGAAACGTGGTTTGAGCTTCTCAACCCCCTTCTCTTTGAGTGTATATTTCTATAAGGCTGAAGACAAAGATAGACCAAATCATATACCTCAAAGTGTCTCTCTATCCACCACGGTTTGCATACATCTTTTGCTGATTTTGTGCAGTAGCAATGTTGTCTTTGAAGGCCCGCAATATGTCCTAACTCTCTTGAATCCATTCTTTAGCTCTGGGAGCCTTTCTAGCTCCAAAAATGACATCAAAAAATGAGAGTGCATCATACCCATAGAGAGCTCGAAATGGGTTCATACCAATAGACATGTGGTAAGTGGTGTTGTAGCAATACTCCCCCAAATGAATCCAATGCAACCATGTCCTCTGTTGTCCTAAAACATAGTTTCTCAAGTAGCCTTCTAGCCACTTGTTTAATATCTCAGTTTGTCCATCGGTTTGTGGGTGATCGCTACTACTTGCTGTCAATTCAGTCCCCACTAACCTGAAAAGTTCTTGCCAAAAGCCACCCATGAAGCATCTATCCCGATCACTCACTATGGTCTTTGGGAGACCATGGAGCCTAAACACATCTTTGAAGAAGAGCTCAACTACCTATGAAGCATTATAATATGCAGAAATAGAAAATAAGTGTGAATATTTTGTTAGTCTATCAACAACTACAAAAATACAATCCTTACCCTAAACAGAAGGTAGACCGGTGATGAAGTCCATGGAGATGCTCTCCCATTTTCCATCCAGAATAGGAAGTGGCTGCAATAACCTTGCAAGGTGGGTGTGTTATCCTTTGTTTTGTTGGCAAACTATGCACTCCTTAATGTGTTGGAGTACATCCTCCTTGAGACCCTTCCATGAGAATCTCTCCCTTATGGCTGGATAAGTCTCTGTGAATCCTTGATGCCCTACAAGTGGGGAATCATGTGATGCTTGTAGGATCTTTTCTTTGAGTTTATAATCCTTAGTCAAAAATACCCAATACCGGTAATAGATGATCTCATCCATTACTCTATACCTCTCATCTGATGTCACCCCATCAAGTATTTCACATGCAAATTTATATTTGGAATACTCAACCAACAATTGAGTCTTCCAATTTGCATCTATGCCCCTTAAGGACAATGTTGTTGGCCTTATGGATAGAGCATCAACTACTACATTGCTCTTCCACTTGACATACTCTATGTCAAAGTCATAGGCTTGGATTTTTCTCACCCATTTCTATTGTCTCTCTTGGAGTTGCTTTTGCTTAAGAAAGAATCGGAGACTGTTATGATCAGTCCTTACCTTGAATTTATTACCCACTAAATACTATCGGAATTTGGCTAAAGCATGCATAATAGCCAACATTTCTTTATCATAGATGGGGTATAACCTCTCATGTGGCAATAGCTTCCTAATCTCAAAGGCTATAGGATGCCCTCCTTGCATCAAGACCGCTCCAATACCTTCCCCTGATGCATCACACTCCAACACAAAAGGTTGAGAAAAATATGGTAGGACTAACACTGGGCAGCTACTCATTACCTCCTTGAGATTATCAAAAGCTCTCTGCACTATAGGTGTCCAATTGAAAGCTCCCTTCTTTGTAAGATCTGTGAGTGGTGCTGCAAGTTGAGATAACCCTTTGACAAACTTCCGGTAATATGTGAAAATGCCTATAAATCCCCGGAGTTCTATAACATTCCTTGGTTCAAGCTAATCCTTGATAGCCCAGATATTTTCTTCATGTAATCTTGCTCCATCCACTCCAATGATGTGACCCAAGTAAAGCATCTCTGTGAGTCCAAACTCACATTTGGAGAGCTTAGGATAGAATTTCTGCTCCTTAAGAATATGCAATACTGTCTCAATATGTTGCAAATGTTCTTCCCATGTGTGGCTGTAAATAGGAATGTCATCAAAGAAGACCAACAAAAATTTTCTTAGATGACCATGGAAGATGTGGTTCATGCAATATTGGAATTTTGTTGGGGAATTTTTCAATCCAAATGGCATTACCAAGAACTCAAAATGCCCATAGTGACACCTGAATGATGTCTTGGGGATATCTTGATCCCTCACCTTGATTTGATGATACCCGGATCTCAAATCAATCTTGGAGAAGTATTTTGATCCTCTTAGCTCATCCATTAGCTCATCAATCCTGGGAATTGGGTATCTATTCTTCATGGTATTCTTTTTTAATTCTCTATAGCCAATGCACATCCTCAATGTGCCATCCTTCTTCTTAACCAAGACTACCTAAGATGAAAAAGGGCTAGTGCTAGGCCGAATATTTCCTAGAGCTAATAGCTCTTGGATGGCCCTTTCAATCTCATCCTTATAAGTTTTGGGATGCCTATAAGGGGTGGTAATCACTGCTTTAATTCTATGATCCAACTCCATAGTGTGCTCAAATCCTCAATTAGGAGGCCTCCTTGGTGGAATATCTCCAAACACTGTGGAGTACTGGTCTAAGAGGGATTGTATATCTGGATGTACTGGTGAATCCTTCCCTCCTGCTTCATCTAATGAAGTTATAATGCCCACTCTATGTCTCCTCTGCGTAAATCTACTTCCATCATGTGGGTTGAAACAATTTGAGGTGGGTAAGTGTGCATGCCTTTGACTTTCTGAAGCTTACCATTCTCTTTTTCTATCCATTCCATCTCTAGAGTCTCCCAATTAGTGGTAACTCTCCCAAGAGTGATTAACCACTGGACACCCAATATAACATTGGTGTTAGGAATATCAACCAAAAAGAAGTGGTCTGTCAGAGTGTATGTTCCCATGGTGATAGACAATTGTGGAACATATTTGGCACACTGCATAGTTCTAGCTCTGTTGGTCAATAATTGTCATTGATGGAATATAAGCTCTCTTGATGAGCTCTCTTAATGGAAGATTTATAGATGTTTCACTATGAAATATGATGACATGGAAGACACACCATGTTGAATAATATCTAATGATCTCTTATTGTCCCACCTTCTGCACTAAAATTTTATGAACAGTCACAAAGAAAAATAAATTTAGACACCTTGGAAGCATCCTTTCACAATGAATCCTAGACCATATTAAAGAGGATTTTTCCCTCTTTCCAACAAGCTCTTACTTGCCCCGAAACTCCCCTTAGTTTGTAAGAAATTGAATTTTTAAGATAATATATATATATATTTGCAGTCAAGCTGACCTATGTAGTCATATATTGTTGGCCTTTCTTCCAATGGATGTGTCTCTTCATAGGGACAAACCACTATATATATAAATCTGCGTTCATTCATTTCTGGTCATCAATTCGGTGAAGAACATCCGAGAAACACAGAACGTTGAGGAGAGTTCACATCTTGTGAACTAAGGTCGAGGAGGACTTAAAAAGCATATTGTTTGGGTTATTCTTCCTCAAGCTCGGACAACAGATTATCTTTGTTTAGCCACTTGTGGTAAACGGTCACTAATCTATTTATGGGCAGTAAAAAATTCTGTGGGAGACTTTTTGACTATCCTACAACACTTCGAACCTGAGGTTGTGGAGCTTAGGCTATCCTACAGTATCTCGGACCTGTAATTGTGGAGCTTAGACCATAATAAAACAACTCAAACGATAATACAACACTTCGGATCTATTGTAAGTGTTATTTCAGACTCAGTCGCTTAAAGGATTGCACCTCAGATATTGAATTATAGTGCTACAACAACCTTACTCTCGAACCTGAGATAAAGCTACTTCATGCTCAGTTGTAGCCTCAGACCTCCTTCAAAGTTAGATTAATACACTGCAACAAATCAACAGTTAGGAAACCTGTGATTGTGAACATATAAAAACGTGGTTGGACTGTGTTTCTTGACTCGAACAGTGAACATTGTAGAGGAATGTTGTCCTTGTGGTGGATTGCACCTTGGTGAAGGCTTAGAGTTATGTGAGGACTATTGAAGTCACATGATGGACAAATTACAGTAAAGAAATAACAGTGAATAATCTTGTTGATGACAGTCAAGTAAGTACATCACACATTTTCTATTAAGAAGAAGACTGATGGATTGGTGTCCTTGGGGTAGGTGCCCCTAAACACAAGGTTGGTGCCTTGAGAAGATAAGGTCGAAGCCCTAGAGGTCAGAGCCTCATCAAAGTCCAAGTTGGTGCTTGGCAAATAGGTTGGTGCTTGTTTCACTAAAAGGGTTGGTTCCCTTCTCTCATCTATTGTATACTATTATTAAAAAGGAATTGAAGTTCTCTTTAATTCTTAATATCGTTATTATATATGTCTCTTTGTCTTTAATTGTGCATAATATAACTGGAAATAATTAAGAATTGAAAATAAATGCTGATTCACCCCCCTCTCAGTATTTCCAACAATCGGTATTAGAGCCAGCTTCTTCATTATCATCCTAACAGCTGGAATAAGGATTCTTAGGCACAATGAAGAACATGGAAGCAACAAGGAATCTCCCTATATTTGATGGAACAAATTTTAGTTTCTGGAAAAAGAGGATATCCTACTATCTAATGTCTCTCGGCCCTGAAGTATGGCACTCTGTTTTGGATGGATACAAAGCACCCACCAGTCTTCCAACTGATCAGATGAAAGAAAATTCTACAGTTCTAATGCCAAAGCTTTAAATTCCATCACTAGTGGAATCACCGATTCCAAATTTATAAAAGTCATGAACTGTGACTCAACCAAAGAAGGGATAAATTGGTTTTTCTATATGATGAGGACTCCAAAGTTAAGAAGGAAAAGCTTCAAACCTATAGAAGACAATTTGAGAGTCCTAAAATGGATGATGAAGAATATATTGCATCATACTTCCTCAGAGTAGCTGAAGTGGTTAACTATCTTAAAGGACTAGGGGGAAATATTGAAGAAAGCACCATAGTTCAAAAAATCTTGAGATCACTTCCTGACATATTCGACTCCAAACTAAGTGCCATAGAAGAAATGAAGGACCTAGATACTCTCAAGATGGATGAAATTCATGGAATTCTTATTTCCTATGAGATGAGGAAATGGCTCCCAAATTTCGAAGAAGCAGCTTTCAAAGCCTCAAAATCTACAAAAGAAGGAAAAGGACGGAATTACAACAACGATGAATCAGATACTGAAAATGTGTTAGCTCAATTTGTACGAAGACTAAAAAGGGGATCTAAGCTAAAAGGTAAGTACCCTCTTATTTGTTTCAATTGTGTAAGAATAGGCCATTACGCTGCAAAATTTCCTCATAAACATGATAGTAATGATGAAAAGGACTATAAAAGAATGATGTAAAAGAGAAAGGGTTTAATAAGAAGAACTTTTCTTCTCTAAACAAGATGAGTCTGATGAAGATGAATTCGTAGTCGTAAAGATGAAATCAACTAGAAATGTGCATCAATACAAAGAAAGCGATGATGAATCAGATGAGAAAAGTAATTATGTTGGAAGCAAAGAAACACTATTCATGGAATTTACAAATGATGATGACTCAGAAATAGAAGATGAAAGAAACATGGATAGTTTGCTAATGAGTGCCATTGAAGAAAATGAGAATCTACAAAAGAAGATAATTTCTCTCAAAATAGAAAGAGAGGAAGCAAAAAGAAGGGACGACTTCTTGAACATCAAGTTAAAAGAGAAGGATGATATCTGTGAAAAACGTGAAGTTGAAATAGTGTCCCTAAGAAAGGAATTGGAGCAAATCAAAAGGAGTTGGAAAATCTCTCTAACTCTTAACAACATTCTTAACACTGAAAGACCTCAACATGAAAAGTCTAGAATTGGTTTCAAAGGAGAATCATCAAGTACGAAGAATAATGCTAGAAGTTATGCTGATATACTCTCTTGCCATCCAAAAAAAGAAAAATCATCTCAAGAAAAAGGTCACATCTCAGAACCAAGATTTGAAAGAGCAACTCCAAGGAAGAATGTTGATTCAAGCTATGGATACAACAACAGGTATCAAACAATTTTTCTTGGGCATTGTTACAATTGTAAAAACTTTGGGCATCAAGCTAAGCATTGCAAGGCTCATAAGAGTGAAGCACCAAGATTGAATAATCAACCAAACCAAATGCGTGGGCCTAAAGAGAAAGAACAAATCAAAACTTACAATTCCTTTTATCCTTTGGCTAAGTTTGATCTGTCTTGCTCATTATGTGATGATTATGATCATAATGAACAAAATTTCCCTCTCAAAATGGAAAAAGATAAAAATGCAAATCTCAAAACTGATAAATGTGGCCTAGCTCTATGTGCTCAGAGTGAAGAAAATCATTGGTTCGTGGATAGTGGATGCTCGAGAGATATGACAGGTGACCAAAATAAGTTTATCTCATTGAACAAGAAAAATGGAAATGTATCCTTTGGAAGTGGATATGCTAAAATCACTGGAAAAGGGACTGCTACCCTTGTCAATGGACTAGGAAAGGTTCAAAATACCTTGCTGGTAGAAGGGCTCAAACACAATCTCTTAAGTGTCAGCCAGATTTGTGACCAAGGACATAATGTTGTCTTTAGTACCAAAAATTGTGAAATAAGAGACTCGTCCTCAGGAGAGCTTGTGGCAAAAGGAGTAAGAACACCAGATAATGTTTACATTTTCAGTGGAATCCAAGAAGATAGATGTTACTTAAGTCAAACAGATGAAAGTTGGTTATGGCAGAAGTGATTGGGGCATACAAGTTTTGATAACCTAGTCAACATCAGCAAAATTAATGCAGTAAGGGATATTCCAAAAATGTGCAAACCAAATCAAGTTGTATGTGACCCATGCCAACATGGAAAGCAAACCAGAACTAGCCACAAAACTAAGGAGTTCTCAACAACAAAACCTTTGGAAATTATTCATGCAGATTTGTGTGGGCCAACCAGAACTCCAACTCTTCAGGGTGAAAGGTACTTTTCTCTATTTGTTGATGACTATACTAGAATGATGTGGATATATTTCATAAAATATAAATCCGAAGCATTTGAATGTTTTAAAAATATTAAGGCTCTCATTGAGAATGAGAAAGATTCTAAGATTAAATGTCTTAGAACGGATAGAGGAGGAGAATTCACCTCAAAAGAGTTCGATAAATTCTGTAAAGAGCATGGAATCGAAAGAGAACTCTCTACTGCTAGGACACCCCAGCAAAATGGAGTAGTTGAAAGAAGGAACCGAACCATTCAAGAAATGGCAAGGACAATGCTACTAGCAGCCGATTTGCAACCAAAATTTTGGAGAGAAGCAGTTGGCACCGTAGTTTACACCTTAAATCGAACTCAACTAAGACCAAATAATGAAAATACTCCTTATGAATTATGGAAAGGAAGACCTGCTTCAGTAAAATATTTCAAGGTTTTTGGAAGCAAATGTTTCATAAAAATAACTAATGACTCACCAGGTAAATTTGATTCAAGAGTTGACGAAGGAATATTTCTTGGATACTCCACTAGGAGCAAAGCTTACAAATGTTACAACTATCATCTACGAAGAATAGTGGAAAGCATTGATGTAAATATTGATGAAGGCCTTCCAGAAAAAGGAATTGAAGATCATGAAGTTGAGCCTTTCTTTGAAAAAAGTGAAGAAGAAGAACCTGAAAAAGAAGAGGAGAATGAAGAACCTCAAAGAGAACCTCAAAATGAATCTTCACAAACTCCCTCCAAGATCAAGTTTGTTCAAAGATATCATCCAGAAGAACATGTCATTGAAAATATAGATGAAGGAATCCAAACTCGAAGAAGGATGATAAGCACCCCTAGAAAAGATGATGTGGCTCTATTATCTTTAATAGAACCTAAATTTTTTTCTCAAGCAAGAAAAGATCCTCATTGGATAAAGGCCATGGAAGAAGAAATGTCTCAAAGCGAAAAAAATGAGACTTGGGAACTGGTACCTCACCCAAAAGATAAAAATATAATTGGAACAAAATGGGTATTCAAAAACAAGATGAATGAAGATGGACAAATCATCAGAAATAAAGCCAGACTTGTCTGCAAAGGATACTCACAAATCGAAGGAATTGACTTCGAAGAAACCTTTGAACCATTAGCTCGAATGGAAGCCATAAGAATGTTTCTAGCATTTACTTGCTCAAAAGGATTCAAGGTTTATCAAATGGATGTAAAATAAAAATTCCTGAATGGAGATCTCAAGGAGGAAGTTTACATGGAGCAACCAGAAGGATTTGATCTTGCTGAAGGAAAATACCTTGTATGCAAACTAAAAAAGGCCTTGTATGGATTAAAACAAGCCCCTAGAGCATGGTATGCAAAGTTGGATCACTATCTGCAACAAGAAGGTTTCAAAAAGGGAGTGGCAGGTAGAAATCTCTACATGAAGATGGACAAGGAAAAACTTCTGATCACTCTTGTTTATGTCGATGATCTAATCTTTTCTAGCAATGATGAAGAAATGAGCCATGAATTTTCTCTAAATATGTCCAAAAAATTCGAGATGTCAATGATTGGTGATTTGTCTTACTTTCTTGGGCTACAAATAGCTCAAACCTCTGCAGGCATGTTTATATCTCAAGAAAAATATCTTAAAGGCATGCTTAAAAGATATGGGATGGAAGATTGTGCACCTATGAGCACACCAATGACAACGGATTGTAAATTAAGAAAAGATGATGATACCCCCCAAATAGATGCAACTCTTTACAGGTCAATAATTGGAGCTCTCCTATACTTAACTGCTACAAGACCAAATATTATGCAAGCAGTAGGAATGGTAGCGAGATTTCAGTCAAGTCCTAAACAATCCCATCTAGTAGTTGTGAAAATAATTCTCAGATATATGAAAGGAACGACTGATTTCGGTTTTTGGTATCCTAAGAGTTCAAATCTTATTGTGACCGCTTATTCTGATGCTGATTGGGCTAGAAGTGTGGATGATCGAAAAATTACCAGTGGAAATGATTTCTTTATGGGAGATTTTCTTGTATCTTGGCTCAGCAAAAAGCAATCATCTATATCCCTTTCTACAGTTGAAGCCAAATATATAGCTACTGTTGATTGTTGTACACAAATTCTATGCATGAAGGAAGCCTTGAAGGACATCAACATAGAAACTAAGCAACCAATTACTATTTTTTGTGACAATACTAGCGCCATCAGTCTTTCAAAGAATCTGGTGATGCACTGAAGAACCAAACATATTCCAATCAAATACCACTTTCTCCGTGAACAAGTTTCTGAACACAATATCAGGTTGGAATATGTCAATACAAAAGAGAAAATTGTGGATATCTTTAATAAACCCCTTCCACGAGAATAATTTGAGTATCTTCGCCAAAATATGGGGATCATTGCTCTTGCATCACATTAAATCAAACAGCATGTCAGGGGGAGAAACATGACAGGGGGAGTACTTGGGCACCCCATTTTCCATTGATGTTAAAGGGGGAGAGAATTCTATAATATTTCCATCAATGACAAAGGGGGAGTCTGATTGTTGGTCAATAATTGTTATTGATGGAATATAAGCTCTCTTGATGAGCTCTCTTAATGGAATATTGATAGATGATGCACATGGAAGACACACCATGATGAAGAAGCTCTAATGATCTCTTATTGTCCCAATAACCTTCTGCACTAAAATTTTATGAACAGTCACAAAGAAAAATAAATTTAGACACCTTAGAGGCATCCTTTCACAATGAATCCTAGACTATATTAAAGAGGATTTTTCCCTCCTTCCAACAAGCTCTTACTTGCCCCAAAACTCCCATTAGTTTGTAAGAAATTGAATTTTTAAGATAAAAAATACATATATTTGCAGTCAAGCCGACCTATGCAGTCATATAATGTCGGCCTTTCTTCCAATGGATGCGTCTCTTCATATGGACAAACCACTATATATATAAATCTGCGTTCATTCATTTCTGGTCAGCAATTTAGTGAAGAACATCCGAGAAACACAGAACATAGAGGAGAGTTCACATCTTGTGAACTAAGGCTGAGGAGGACTTAAAAATCATATTGTTTGGGTTATTCTTCCTCAAGCTCAGATAACAGATTATCTTTGTTTAGCCACCTGTGGTAAACGGTCACTAATCCATTGATGGGAAGTAAAAAATTCTTTGGGAGACTTGTTGACTATCCTATAGCACTTTGGACCTGAGGTTGTGGAGCTTATACTATCCTACAGTATCTTGGACCTGTAATTGTGGAGCTCAGACCATAATACAACAACTCAAACAATACTACAACACCTCAGATCTATTGAAAGTGTTATTTCAGACTCATTTTCAGACTCGATTGCTTAAAGGATTGCACCTCAGACATTGAATTATAGAGCTACAACAACCTTATTCTTGAACCTGATATAAAGCTACTTCATGCTCAGTAGTAGCCTCGGACCTCCTTCAAAGTTAGACTAATACGCTGCAACAAATCAACAGTTAGGAAACCTGTGATTGTGAACCTATAAAAAGGTGGTTGGACTATGTTTCTTGACTCGAACAGTGAACATTGTAGAGGAATATTGTCCTTGCGGTGGATTTCACCTTGGTGAAGGCTCAGACTTATGTGAGGACTATTGAAGTCACATGATGGACAAAGTACAGTGAAGAATCTTGTTGATGACAGTCAAGTAAGTACATCACACATTTTCTATTAAAAAGAAGACTGAGGGATTGGTGTCCTTGGGGTAGGTGCCCCTAAACACAATGTTGGTGCCTTGAGAAGATAGGGTCGAAGCCCTAGAGGTCGGAGCCTCATCAAAGTCCAATTTGGTGCTTGGCAAACAGGTTGGTGCCCTTCTCTCATCTATTGTATACTATTATTAAAAAGGGATTGAAGTTCTCTTTAATTCTTAATATCATTATTATATATATCTCTCTATCTTTAATTGTGAAGAATCTAACTGGAAATAATTAACAATTAAAAATAAATACTCATTCACCCCCCTCTCAGTGTTTCCAACAAGCTCCTGGGACCAAAACTGAGAAGCCTTCAAAGTCGTCCATGTGGATGCCCCTTCTTTGTACTAGTTGTGAGTCAATGAAGTTATGAGTATCTCCACTGTCTACTAGTACTGACACTCTTTTCCCCATAATAGTGCCTCTAACCCTCAAGGTAAGATATTTAGGGACTCCTCTTAACATTGCAAGAGCTCCTCCTTTTGGAGCAAAATTTTTTACTGCATCTTCTGGGGGTGGTACAGCGTTGGCCCTCTCCTCTTCATCTGAAAATATCTCAATGCAAAGTGCCTTCCCTGCAACACATTGATGGTTTGAAACCCATGGTTTCTGACAAGTGAGGCAAATTTTTTCCTTTGTTAATTTATTCTGATCATTTCCCTTTATCCTCTCTTGGACATGAAGTAATTCCTTGCTGAACTAATGCTTTTGTCTTGGGCAAAACATGTTGTAAATCTCTAGCCTTCTCCATAGCTTCTTGGAGTGTAGTAGGTTGAGAAGATTTCACTAACCCCTGCAATGGTTTAGCTAGCCCATCAATAAACATGCACATCCTCCTGATCATAGTGATGTTGGATACCATCACTGAAAGCTTCAAATATTCAGAAATATAATCTTCTAGATCTCCCTTTTGTTTGAGCTTGGTTAGCTCAACAAAGTGGGCCTCTGAATCTCTTGGATCAAATCTCTCTACTATTTTTTTGGTGAAAACTAAGTATGAAGAGATATGGGCATGCCCAAGTGTAGTCAACCCATGGAACCACCATTCATGAGCTTCCCCTTTCAAGTGCAGTGCAACTATTTTAATAGCTTCTATTTCAGAAACTTTGTTGAGTTGGAAATAAGTATTCAACTTCTCCACCCAATCCTTAGTTGTGCATTTAGGTGATCCATCATATGAAGGCAAGAAGAACCTTCCCGTACTATGTTGTATTTCTGATCCCTGCATAAAACCTCCTTCCCTTTGGTGAAGACAAGTCCTCCTTCCATCCTTGATCCGACAGAACTCCTAAAAGCTCAAGTGTTCCCTGAATCTTTGGGATTGGGCTTCATATTCCAAAAAATAATCACCAAGGTTTTCTTCCTCACCTTCCTCGGATAGGAATGTGGGCATAGTGGAGCATTGTGAAGAAGGATGTGTGGCTTATTTTCCCAAACAATCTGATGTACTGGTGCTTCTTTCATGATAAAACCCTCTAGGGGCTTCCTTATGCCTCATCTCCTTGATATCTTTGGCAATGTTCTACATGGTTTGAAGAATAATCTTTGGAATCTCTTTCTCCTCCATAACTATAGATATATTGTTCCCCACAAGCTGAGCCAAGAACAGAGCTGCAATTCCACTGTAATATTCCTTCTTAGGAATTTCAACAATATGGACAGTAAAAACACTGTTTTCAGAAAATTGCGCTATAGAATTGATAAAATGGACTTGGATCCCTTATTTTATAAATTATAACCCTTACATACATAATGGGATTAGAAAAAATCAATCCAGCTATGTTAAAAATATCTCCCCAGCCCAATATAGCTCAAAAACACCCAAACCCCATGACTTTTACCAAACAGAAATTATGAAGCATGTGATAGCGTTATTCCATGAGGGTTTCTACAAAAAAATATGAATCATAACAGATTTGGAGATTACATTAATCATAGAGCCAAGAAAATGGAGATCTAGCCCCTTCTATACAAAATGGAGACAACCCGACAAGGGTTTTATGAATGCACAAGTATAAAATGGTAGCTCTGCAGAAAAATCACACAGTCTACTACAACTCTATATTGATATGGCTGAAAAATACATAATATGGCTAAATAATACATAAAAATGGTTGAAATACCCTCCTTACTAGCCTTCCAGGAGAGGAAGAGCCCCTTCTCCTAGGGAACTAGCACAAAATCAAGGAATTTAACCCTACCATGACATCACCTTCAGAAATGATGCAGTTTCTACAAGATACTATGCTGTAGAGGTTGGTGACTGCTTGAACCAAATTTTGATGGTGGAAATGTAGCCTAGAATTCTCCTCTTGGATCTCTTCAACAAGCTGAACCAAGAAAGAGAATGGAACTCCCATATGAGAATCCCTTGCACTAAACAGTGCAGCAAACCCAGCTAAACAACTGAAGCATGCAAGAAGTCATAAGACCCAAATATAGACAAGATTTTGAATGCCTCTCATGGTTTCCATCCCCTCCCTTTTATTCTTGCTAAGCCTCCTTACCCTTGACCCCACACATTTATGAGGTTACTTCCTTGCAAAGAGTCCTCCATCAAAACTATGTTGTCCCCATTTGTTTCCCTCCTCTTTTAGCAATGTTGTTGATTTGGTCAACATAGATCTAGCCTTCATGCATTGCCTCCTTCTACACCAAAGGTAGCTTTATTTTTCCTTCCCAAAATTATCCCCTTTCACATTGGGAATGCTTTATTCCTACTAAAGAGATTTAAGAGTCTCCTTACCCCATTTATTCTTCTAAGCTGCAAAATAGAGCAACATATAACATTCCAACTAGTAGTAGCTAATTGGGAATATTACACTCTCTAATGGAAGAGTGGGATTCATTGTATCTGGAATTAGATCAATCACTTCATCAATTGATGATAGGTTGGGATAAAGTTTACGGTAACCAGTTGTTGTTGTTGTTGTGGAACAGTAAGGTTTTCCAACAATTTTGAGGCTTCATCCATGTGAGGGAAATGTGAGTTTGATGACTCCTTTTGCATAACCTAAAAGGAATCCTAACTTTACCCTTTTTCCCAGGAACCTGACAATCACTGGTTGATGGATCAATAGAAATTTGATAAGCATTTTCTGACCATACTTCGAAGACCTTAGGAATACCAAGACAAATGATAAGGAAGTGGTCACCCTTACATAGCTTGCAAGGGTATTTGGGCTTGCAATGGATGTTGGAAGTTTCCTCAACATTACTAATACTTACATCCATGGTTGGTTGGCTGACTTCATTCTTATCTTGCTTCTTCTTGTTCTTCCCTTTCTTCTTCTTCTTAGCCACCTAGTTACTAGCATCGAGGATTTTACCAAGCAAAGAAGAAGAAAGGTAGGAAGACATGTTGGGTGTGTTATAAAACATTTTGTCACTATCCCTGTACTCCTTGTTCCCATATCTTGGAGAACCCGTATAGTGGTCCCTGTGTACTTTTCCCATCATTGAAAACATGCATTTGGATCCCATACAATCTGAAGATCATTCCATCTTTTAGTCATTTATGGAGTAGCTCCCTAAAAACCCACTTTTGGAGCGGCGCAAACCTTCAGTGTCTCACCAGAACTTTTGGAAAATCCTTAGCCTATGACCAACGTCGATTGACGCTAGTATGGACCCCATAGCCGTGTCGATCTACTTCTTGAATATTTTTTAAAAATGGAAACGAATCTTCATGGCCTAGAAGCTTCGAGAGCGGAGAGCTAGATGTTTTTTGATTAGGATATAGCTGAGCTTCCTCCTTTGGGTCTCTTATTTCTACAAAAGAGGAACCAACCAAGGAGATAAACCTTTCTCCCATCTTAAGTGGATCCATGTCCCCTCCTCCATCACTATAAGCTGATCACTTTCCAATGGCTCTACTAGAGGGAAGCAACAAAGAGAGTCATATTGCCTACACTAGTTTGGAAAAGGTTGCTTTAAGGTGTCTTGGCTTGGACTTGGATCAATCAAAAGGGAGGTCTTCAACATCAATGCTTGGTTGTAACTTCTCCTTTTCATCTATTTATATACAACTACACGTTCACTTTCCATAAATGTGTATGATTAAGTCCATTTATTATAACTCTCCTTGATTTGTTAGATATATTACTTTTGATATATGATTTTTGTACCTTTATTTTTATTGTTTTGTTTTGGTCCTTTGTGCAGGTATTCAAACACCAGTAGCAACGAGAATCAATCTCGGAAGAGTGAAATACCAAAGGTTTCAACAAGGATCAACATCATAGAATTGGGTTGAGGTAGGCCATCTCCTTCTTCCTTAGTTTCAATTGTAATCTAGGAAAGGGTCTTGTAGATTTTCATGCTTGTTGCTAAACCTACTCTCTTAGGCTAGAGGGATCACCTCTATCTGCAGACGATATTTACCTGCTCAAAAAATTGGTCACTCCACTAGGGAAGTTTCAACCCTTCTCCCTCTTTCCTGATCTAGTGTTTGGAACAGTTTGACCAACTATCTATTTCTCTATTCATTTATGATGATTTAGGTTTACACAGTAGATGGTTACTACCCTAGAGTACTGGTTCTGGAGTATTACAGCGTTATTTTTTCCAATAACAGTCACGCTGGAAACATTTTTTTTCCACTGTCTACTTGCATTGATTATCAGCATGGGTTTTTATCTAAAAAGGGTGTTGATCAGCGCATGTTTTGGTGTAAAAAAAAAGCATTGATGGCTTATAAGCATGGGCTTTGTTATATAAAGTAGCACTCATCCTTGAATGTGAGGATTTGTAACGTTTATGCTAAAAACTCTAGTGTGTATTGGTCGTTGAGGCCATTTCCTTGCCTTGTTTGTATCAAATATTATATGTTTTCTTTCAATTTATCTGTGGTGTGAAAAAGTTAATCCCATACTTTAAGTGGTAAGAGTGAAATTTTGATTAAATTTTGGATGTTTTGATTCGATTAAAGTCATTGTTTGTTGTTTTTAAAATGGGGAAAATACTAATATATTGTTGATTGGACATTAGTACTTATTTTGTGATCGTAAAAGAAAATGATCTTGCATTCATTTAGTTTTCATCTCGAAGTTTACTTTTCGTTAAAATGCATTAGATCACATTGCATTGAAAAAGTCATTTTTGGGATTCCATTGAACTTAGATTACATTGTTTAATGATTGAAAGCTAAAAGATGTATTAAGTAGTTTCTCATTTCATCGAAAAGGGAATTGAGTGCATTATCATGCATCAAAAAAGAAAAATAGGAAATTGTGCATAAATTACAATTGCATAGTTTTCGAAAAAAAAAATTGCATAGATTACATTGCATAATTTGCATCTTTGAATGTTTTGATTTGAATTGGGATAGTGAAAGTCATCCGGTTAGGAAAAGCTTCATTTTCTGCATTATTGTTTGTTGCATCACTTTTTCAAACACTTCCCTAAACTAAATAACATTCATTGAATTGAAAGAATCCTTTTCTCATGTTAGTTTCATGATAGGTATGCAGGTGACATCGTTTTGAGCCTTAAAATTGAGACTTAAATTCAAGATAAAATTTAAAAATTTATTCAATGAATCTAAGGATAATTTGGAACTTAACGCAAAACATATGGAGTTCTAGGCTAGAGACATGTTCCGGAGTCTATAAACTTTGCAATTGTCGCTAACAGCATGTGTTGCATTTCGGGAGTGAAACCTCGTCCCACGTATGGAAGTATATAGAACTTGAAAAAGGTATGATTAGTATAAAGGGAAACTCTCACTGAATGGTTACACATTAGACAATGCAAACACATACTTGTGCTCCCCGTACCGTCGAGTATATAACGAGAGACCCCACTATTTTTCTATCCTTGAGCCACAGGTAACCGAGTCTGCTGCCTCGTAAACGTGATACAACGAACACAACATTCAGGGAGATTTACTGCACATACTTCTTGGCTCCCCAAGAGGTATTATGCAATTCATGGATACTTAGTAAACCCTGTTTCCTAGATTACCCCTTTTTGGATTATTTTTTGTTTAATTTCTAAAATTTATTGTCCACGATAACATTTTACCCATGCTCATCTACTTAGCAGATCTTAGGTTGGGACTAATGGAAAAATTTACTGAGTTTACCAATCAAGGAACCCCCTTAGATGGGAATCATGGTCCTTTTCCTTCTTTTGGAAATTTTGGTGCTCCCTATATTGCAACGTTGTCCCTCTTGGGATTTACCATTGGTTTGTCATTTGGTTATTTTACGTAACACCAGTTTTCTCCCTTCAAGCCCCCCCTCCAAGTAGTTTGATCGCTTCTTTTGATTGGAGTTGACTGACGAGATATTGTATTCCTTTTGAGATCGCGGTAGAAGATTATAATGTGGTTGTATCTAGCATAATAATAGATGAAGGTGAATGTGTTATTATTATGTCCTCAAATACCTAGAAAGCTTTCGGTTCCCCACAGCTTGTGCGTATTATCCAAAATCTATTGGCTTTTAACAGAGGATTCAATCAACCGTTAGGGATCCTTCCTGGGTTGCCTATTACTATGGCAAGAAAGACTATCTACATAGACGTGATGTTTGTCCAAGGCCCCTTGGAATTTAACTTACTCCTTGGGTGTGACCTATACTTATGTCATGGGAGCTCTTGTATATTATTTCTTTCGTGTGATATGTTTTCCACATGAAGGATTCATTGTGACCATTGATCAGATGTCTTTCATTGGTCCTAATATGGCTCCTAGTCTACCATCATCCCTAAATGGTCCTTACACACTGGTGGTATCTTCCCTGCCATAGGTTAATTATGTGGCAACATGTTCCATGCCCGCATCCACTGATGGTTCAATCAGTGATATAGTGTAGCATGTACTAGAGGCATTGGACCCTAATTTCCAGAGTGTTTTTCTCCCATCAAATGAGAACTTATTGGAATCCATGACTTCTTATGAGTCATGATTAAGTGTTTCAGAGCATAGTTCCTTTTCTTGTGTCAAGATCCTTAAAAAATGAAACAAGATCTTCAAAGCAGATTTCCTTTTCTTGTGTCAAACTCTTTAAAACATGAAACAAGGTGTCATGAGGATAGTCATTTTACTATGTAAACCTCATTTAAAAATGAAATAAGCCTCTATGAGCATACTTATTTTACTGTATCAAGCTCATTAATGAAACAATTTCCCCTTCAATTTGAGTCTTTGATTAGATCTCGTAAAAACCCAGTTGAGTCTTTCAGTTGACCTCGTAAATGAGCCTTCATTCGATCCACCTATTAGTAACATGCAGTCTACTCAGGTGAATGGAATTAAGCTTGGGGGGTATGTACCTCGAATTGAGTCACCATGTTGGGGGCATGCAACCTTATTCCAAGTATAGTTTATTTCTTTTAAGCTTTTGTAAAAATGAAACTAGTGCCAACCATAGTTTATCTTTGTTTCAAGCTTGTGTAAAAATGAAACCAATTCCAAGAATAATTTTCCATGTTTTCAAGCTTGTGTAAAAATGAAACCATTTTTATTACACTTCTTGTGATTTCCATTTACTTGGCCTGTTTTTTCTAGATGAGCCTTGGTTTTCTCTTTCCATCATCACCATCTGCTTGGCCAATTATACACTCTCACTTGGTTGTTTTACCCTTGCCTAGGGAACCACAATGATGAGTGGTATTATTAGCCAACCTCTTGACCTTCTATGTTTTTTGAGTAGTTCCATCATGACTGGAACTGGTTTCTATCCTTTACACCACTTGTTCCTCCAAGAGGAGTCAAATTTCAGCTCTTTTCTAACTCTCGAAACATGAAAAGAGTTATGAGTACTTGTCGTTTTGAACTTGTTAAAGGAAACGAAACTTCATTTACCCATTTTTCAGGCTAGGATAAACTATTTATGAAAAATGAATACCTTAATTAATCACGACTAAGAGGTTCTCTCGAACTTTGTTTTCTACCTTTTCAGATTCGAGAGACTATCCACAAAAAGGGACCTTCAGAGTTTTATTTTCCGCTTCTTTTTCAAACTCCCTAAACATGAAAAAGATGTCGATTTTTACCATTTGTCAGGTCTGTTAAAACTAAACGACATTGGACTTGTCACCATGACAAGAATGAGTTTCTCTTTCCTAGGGCTTGTAAAACTTACTAGGATGGATTCATATGAAAGATTTAAATTATATGCAAATCATATGCTATCCTCTTCAAGCTTGTGTAAAAATAAAGAGGTACTCGCCATAAATGGTGGGTGAAAATGAAAGTATTTATCATTTGTGTCAGTAGTATGTCACTCTTGAACATGACACTTATCTGCATTTCGTGTTGGGTTTGGGACATCTTACATTCATCACTTTGCCTCCATGGGTTTGGGAAATATGTTTGCCTCTCATTATATTACCAATATTTTCAAAATGACCTATGATCCTATTTGAGTCAAATGTTTCCATACTCTGGAGTCGTGTCGTTGATATGTTCAAGAGCAGTTTTTTCATTACCTGATTCTCTGTTAAGTCTTGATTCACAACCATATTGTTTCCTTTGTCTCGTTTCGATGATGTGGGATACATCATGACCCTCCTTCGACAGGTCGCTTCATGTCGACTTCAGCTCATTATCCAAGAAGTTGATCTAGAGACTCATTTTCAGTACCTTAGATCCTACACGCCATAATGGTAGGTTGTTCGCATTCGACGATAGGTTCACATCATTTTCCTTCAATCGGGTGGTTTCAAGAGGGTTCAACTTCATTTCCTTGTTCATATATCATGGATTGTACAGCTAGTACCTTGAGGGCCATTGTCATTATTGGCAGTCTCTCTCGTGCTTGTTAATAGTTTACATCATTGACTAGTAATCAGGAGATTTTCTTGCATGTTCGACTTCAGCTCACTCACTCACATGCCTGAATTTCTACTTGAATGGGTCATGATGGAGCACAAGACCCTGGGATTTTTTTTATCAAGTTTAGGCTGTGAGGCGATATGAGTTATTCATGATGTATACATGACTCTTCTAGATGTATAGTTGTGACCATACCTAAGTCTGTGATCCTCCTTATTGTTGGATGGTTGTTACATGGTCTTTTTTATAGATGGTCGCATCCATGCCTCATGTTCATGTATTTCTAGCATATATTTCAGTTATTTATGTATTTATATGCTTTATTTGTAGGTCTTCCGATGACGGAGTCCTGGTCCTCACTCTCGTTCTGTCTTCATGCTTTAGGGGGCATATGTTACACAAGATTCTGTCAATGTCCCTATACTCCTTGTTCCCAGTGTTGGGAAAAATACAGAGAGGGGGGTGGTGAATCAATATTTACAAGAATCACAATATTTTACTTTTCTTTTACTGATTTCTATATGCAACTCTGATTAGTCCAACTAGACTATGTACGTGACTATCTTAAATGAAACTTGCATATTCCCAAATAACTTAATGTTCAGATAAATATTCAAAAAAATTTCTTAGTCCAGTTCATCAGTTATGTATCATAAATTTAAGTAGTAAACATGTGCAATAATAAGAGAATAAATCATCACACAAGGGCATCACACATGAGCACCAATATTTAAGGTGGAAACCCAAGTCGAGAGAAAACCACCATTGATGTCGTCTCTGTCTTCAATATTTATTATATAGAAAATTGATTACAATGTTGTACTTATGCAAACTCATGTCAGTACATAGGCACCCACCTACAAAAGGTTGCAACCTTCTCCCGTTCTCCATCTTCTACTGGAAGGGAGCTCGAACCCCCTGATCTCGTTTACCAGCCACTAATGGAAGGGAACTACAACCCCCTAAATTTATCACCAGCTTAATTGGTAGGAAGCTTCAACTTCCACACTGAAGGTTTCAACCCTCAGAACCACTGCAGACCACGTTTCATAAATTTTCACACTAGATCCAACAACTTCAACACAATGAAATTTGTAGATTAACACCAATAGCCATAAACCAATCTTTAAATAGAATAATGATATCATTGTAACTAGATCACACAAATAAACCCAGACTTCTGAATTAACATGCATAATCAACTTCAACCCTGATAAAAGTGCATATGCTACTTTACTTACTGCAACCTGCGTATATACACACTTTCTTGTGGATGAACCTGCGTATAGATTTTTATATACTGAATTTAGGAATCTGATAAGACTCAGAAGATATCAAAGACATTCATGCATACTTTGTCAGATTTACAAAACCATTATTCAGTCAACAACATCCATCATATTCAATCACCAAGTCACTGATAATATTTATACATAATCTACTAACAACATAAACAATATTCAAATGATCCTGATCTACATGAAGACTTCATTGACAGAAAACAGAAATATAGCAGAAATGATCATAAATTTTCTACAGCAATCTTTCATTGCAACGAACCAGCGTATAGATCTGTAAATATTCAGGATTAAATAACACTTCATATCAACAGAATTACTCAAATCATACCCTTCACTTCAGAAAACATGCGCCAGATCACAGATCTAAACATCTCACAAACAGATCAAGAAAATACATATTCATTTCAGGTCTAGAGATCCTGATCCATCATTGTATTCATAGGTGCATCATTATTTCGGATCTATCAATAAACGTTAACCCTTTCCATGCAGATATACTTCAGAGTGAAATATTCAATCAATACCCATATGCCCATATGATTGCACACATTTGCACTATGATATTCTCCTCCTTATATAGTTTGAGCCTTAGCCAATACCATGAGCCAAAACCACACAAGTGCCGATGGTATTCTTGGACGGAATCAAATAGACGACACAACGTTCAACACAATGGGATAAAACGATGGTAAGGACCCTTGGTATCATAAACTGAGTGCGTAAGTACATACATGACTTGCCTTCTTCGTACCCACGTATATGCGTGACTTTTCTTCACCAAAACTACGCATACATCTTGAAAATTTATCTTTATTATTCCTTTCCCCCTAACTAGAATTCCTTTCTCTGTCATATCTGAACTGACCTGTAGATACATCATGTTTGCATCTTTAATAAATATATTTCTATCAAAAGGCAACTCATCGAGTAGGTTGTCATCAAGGACAACAAATTAAATCATAATGCCAACACCCAAATCTTGAAGAACCCCTAAATTGTTCCATGTGTACTTTTCCCATCATGGAAAACATGCCTTTGGATCCCATACAATCTGAAGATCAATCCCTCTTTTAGTCATTTCTGGAGTAGCTCTCTAAAACCTCAATTTTTGGAGTGGCGCGACCCTTCAGCTTCTCACGAGTGCTTATGAAAAATCCTTAGCCTGTGACCAGCGCCGATCGGCACTGGTATGGACCCCATAGCCGCGTCGATCTAATTCTGGAAGATTTTTTAAAAATGGAAATGAAGCTTCATGGCCTAGAAGCTTCAAGAGTGGAGAAATGGATGTTTGTTGATCAGGATATAGCCAAGCTTCCTCCTTTGGGTCCCTTTTTCCTACAAAAGAGGAACCACCAAAGGAGATAAACCCTTTTCCCATCTTAAGTGAATCTATGTCCCCTCCTCCATCACTAAAAATTGTTCACTTTCCAATGCCTCTGCTAGAGGGAAGCAACAGAGAGAGTCATATTTCCTACACTAGTTTGGAGAAGGTTTCTTTGAGGTGTCTTGGCATGGACTTGGATCAATCAAAAGGGAGGTCTTCAACATCAAGGCTTGGTTGTAACTTCTCCTTTTCATCTCTTTATATACAACTAACGCTCACTTTCCATAAATGTGTATGATTAAGTCCATTTATTCTAACGTGCCTTGATCTGTTAGATAGATTACTTTTGATATATTCTTATTTTACCTTTGTATTTGTTGGTGTGTTTGGTCCTTTGTGTAGGTATTCGAACACCAGTAGAAACGATAATCAAGCCCGGAAGAGGGAAATACCAAAGGTTTCAACAAGGAGCAACATCATAGCATCAGGTCTAGGTAGGTTATCTCCTTCTTCCTGAGTTTCAATTGTAATCTAGGAAAGGGTCTTGTAGATTGTCATGTTTGTTGCTAAACCTACTATCTTAGGATAGATGGATTGCCTCTGTTCGCAGAGGGGATTTTCCTACTCAACGGGGTGAAGAAGGTAAAGGGTCAACATGAGGTTGGTGATGCTGAGATGGTGAACTCGGTTGAGGTGAAGCATCTGATTGAGGTGGAAAATATTGAGTATTTGAGGCCAACGAAGATGAAAATAACCAAACGGGTAAACCTATGTTGAATCTAGGTAATGAAAATGTAGCCATATAAGGAGGATCAACATTTCCAAAGCAAGGAAAAGGACTAGGATTCTCATTAAGAGGGGTTCCTTGGTTGGTAATTCAAGAACTCTTGCCATTAGATTCAACTTCAGTGAATTTTATTAACAATTTAAAACTATTCACAATTCACAATTCACACGTAAGGTCTCTAAAAAGTTTAAAAAAAAAGAAAAGAAAATGAACATGTGCTATCAAATCTAGGATTCAAACCACACACAAACAATATGTCTCCACAATAAACACTAGTTAGTTATGAAATCCAACCTCGCAGAGATTAATGTGGAACACCAGTGGTTGGAACAGTTACTGTAACAACCTTCTTATTGAAACAGTCTGGTGCAAGTAGCTCCACCATGCCATCTCAAAGTGAAGGCTACCCTCCAGAAATTCCAAGTGAGTCTAGTCAACATCTGCTCTAGGTACAGTGGAACCTTCCCTCCACCATCACCTTGGGAAAAATCCTAATATTACGGCTATTAAAGTTACCAACTGAGACAATCAAACATATCAGAATAGCTTGTGGCCCGATATACAGACAAGGGAAGAGGAAATAAGCTCAATCCCCTTGAAATCTCCTCAACATGGTAAATACGAGGTTTACTAACAAGTGATCCCAACCTCCTTGACAATGGTTAATTTGAGGTTTACTGTTTGTAATGCATGCACATATTCTATATTTACCAATTAATTAGGTACGATTACTCCACTGGGTCCGATATGACCTTGTGCTTGAATCTTTTAAGAGGAGCTTCCCAAAGAAAAATTACAACAATTGGAATTTTTCCCTACCGCAACATATTAATGTTTGTTTATTTTCTTTGGAAAGTTAACTACTACCCTGTTCCAAAGCACTAATCCTGATCTAAAAGGGTAGAATGAGCCTTAGAAAATGTGAAAATTTCTAGATTAATTTTAATTAGTGTTGTGTTATTAGGTTGTTGCTTTCTCAAAGGGTAAATGGATATGACACCTGTCTTGTTATGACCTGACCCAAAACTGAATGCAATCGAATATGATAATGTAGTTTTTTCCTTTGATGAATCCTAACTAAAGTAATGAGAGAGGTTCCATTCACTCCCAACTATGAAAAATTTGATAAATAAGAGAAAATATAACAAATTCTCTAATGCACTAATTTCAGCAGGAAAAAAACTAATGCAAATCAATTCAAAAGAAATTTTTATTTTTATTTCTTAAAACAAGCATAAAAACATGTAAATTCAAATCAGGGCTATCTTTCAATGAGAGACACTATATTTTCAATCGTTGAAATAACGCTTTACAACAGGCATAAATGAATATATGATGAGATTCACTGAAAGAAAAGAGATTCACACAACCAATTCCTCAAGCGAAAGACTCTTTTTTGATAGATCAGCAAACCAAAAAAACTCAAAACCCAAAATTGTAAAGATAAGTTATTTTCCTCATAAAGACAATGAAAGAAACTTATCTAAATCTACGATTGATTTTTCTAGAATTCAAACTATGCATATGTAATCTATGCACAATTCACTTGAAAAGTATGCAAATGTAATCTATGCACAATTTTCGTTCACATTCTAAAAATGAGAATTCTAACTATGAAAATGTAATCTATGCAAGAGAATTCTCAAATACAAGATGATTCCAAATCAGTGAAAGAACAACAAGACTATTTTGCTTCACTAATGTAATATAAGGAACCAATCAAGTGTAAGTAAAGAAAATTGGGTGAAAATTCCAAAGGTGAAAAATAAAAACACCCAAAGGAGATTAACACTTAGAAATAAGAAAAAAATATGCAAAAATTGTTAAGAAACTGAGACAAACCTCGAAGTAATGACCAAAGGAAACCAAATTAATACTTTCTAAAAAAATAAAGTTCAAAACACTCAATCAATTAAGATGAGTTCACAAATAGACTTTGAGGGTTGGTATAAGTGAGATAGAACCTCTAGAAATTAACCATCAGACTCTAGGAGAGAAAAAATTCATTTTTTTCAAAAATTATTAGGGGTGTGCAGGTAGTCAGTGAAAACCAGTGCACTTGTGCACTATATTAAGCTAATAAAATGCGCAAACCTGGGCTCTATTTATGAAACAAAACCGGGTAGGGGAGAGAAACTTCAAAAAAAAAAAAAATAAGGTGTTCTAATTCAGAGGATCTAAAATTTTATAAACCCAACAACACTCAGACATAATCAAACTAGAGAAATCAAAAATCTAAAAAAAAAATAACCGAGAGAAAACTAAGCTTATTCCCCAGTGGAGTCGACAATTTTTTACCCGGATAAATCCATCTTGCGGACAAGAGTGATCTCCCTAGTATCCCAACAGATAACTAGAGACAAGCAGACATAAGAATATATCTTTCCCTAAGCTATTAACATTCAAATTATCAAAACTAGAAAAGAGAGGATAATGCTCTTACCTTTCAATGCGATGTTTGTTGAAGAGCTTGCATTTTGTCCCAAAGAAGTCCTTCAACGCTGAGAAAAACCTGCAATCACAAACATGCAAAGAATCAAAAGCACATGTCGTATGTAATAATCCAAATACTATCTTAACTTAATGATCAAGGAGATTAAGAATTGTCATTGTTTTAATGAATTTGGAAAAAAACACAATGAGAAAAGGTATCCAAATGAATTATCAAGAATATAAATAGAAATCTTACAACCGAGCCTTGATGTCGTATAGATTCCTCCCGTATGCCTTTCCAATATTCCTCGGTTTAACAAGCTTTCCACTCTAGAATGACTAGCATAAGATTATCATAAGTGAAACCCCTAACCCTGAAATTTCAACTCAATTTATAGGATAACTTGAGGAGGTTTCAAATCCACCAATAGAAGGGTGTGATCCTCAAATGAAGGGATTAGGGTTCCTTGATCCAAGGGTATAAGTTCCATGATTGGAGGGATTTAGCTCGAACTTGCGCGAATTAGAGGCTTTTAGTTGGAAGAATATGCACCCAACTATGATTCTAGAAGTTACTTTTTTCCTTTACTTTATTTTAAATGGGATGTGTAGGTTTTAACGGAAAACAAAGTGAAAATATCCACTGGTAATCTTATTAATATCCACGCATGCGCAGGAAGTGACCGTAAAAAGTGCGTAGGCCATCTTTAAGAGTATTTAAGAGCTATTTTCCTAGTTTCTAAGACTTAGTTAATGAATATAAATGTTTTAATTCTAAGGAAGCATGAGTATGGATGGTGATAGATCCATATTGACCGTCAAATGTCATGGTGACAAAATGACATGTAACAAAGATGTGGTAAAATTGCAGCAACATGCATCATTGTTGAGAAATGTTGTGATGATCTGAATTTATGCATGAATGCAATAGAATACACATATAACCATAAATAAAAATATGCAATGGAAATAACGCTTTATTTCATTAAGATCAAATAACTGAAATTTTTTTACAAAGAGAATGGAAATAAACTAGCTAGGGCGCTGGTAGCTTATCTCCGAGAAGAGATGTGATGGCTATAGGCCTATGAATTGTGTTAAAATGAGGCTTGAGGGCCTATTTATTATTGAGAAACAATGGAAAACCCTAAACATCCAAAAACCTAACCCTAGGAGATGAACCGCCAAAATTATGGGCCCCGTTTGGGTAAATTGGTACATCAACTTCCCGAGGACGTAACTTTGGCATACTATCTCTATTTAATGCGCACATTACCTCATTAGAAAGATATATTCGAGGAATAAAAATTTTGATGTCAGAAACATCAAAGGGACTTGCATGTTGCTCTTGTTTTTCCCAAAAAAACGTCATTTAGGACCTCAAAACAGCTCCAAATGTTCAGGACCTGAAAAACTGCTAAAAATAGTAAATTGTGCTACAATTAAGGAAAATGAAAAAACTAAAAGAAAAAATGGTGGGGTCACAAGTGGAATAGGCAAGTCGCCACCAATATCCACCTAGATCATTCCTCCCCGCTTAGGAAGCAATGGTCCCCATTGTGTGGAGTTCCTCCATGAGATGAGGAAACTTCTGCTGAACTTGGTCCCTGGTGAACCACTTGCCTTGGTGTAGGAGTTGGCCAGCTTTGACAACCCGATACAGTTGGATATTCTGATGGCGAGTGTTCTTGATTTTCATGTCCATAATACGATCTGTGGTGGATTTTTCCATGCATTCTGGGTTTAACTCTATTGTTGTGAGTTTTTTTGCAATGTCAGAGATGTCCAGTAGAGGTGGGAAGTAGGGCTGAAGGTGTTCCACATTGAACACTGGGTCTAGACCAAGGAATGGTGGAATAATAAGCTTAAAGGCATTGGCCCCTATAGCCTTGGTGATGTTGTACGGCCTATATCGGAGCGGGCGAAGCTTGTGGTGGGGTCCAGCGAGGTGCTCCTTCTACAAATGTAGCCACACTTTGTCGCCCACCTAGAAGTTGTGTGGCACCCACTGTTGATAATGTCGTTGCTTTTACTTAACATTAGATATGTCAAATATTTCATGAACCTATTGGTGGATGTGTTGAATGTGCTCAATGAATTTGTTCGCTTTGTCATCTTCAGACTGGACATGATCCGAATCGGCCTGAGTAGCCGCAAATGGCATGGCTACGTCCATGGGACATAGTGGTTGGAATCCCAAGCCCACCTGAAAGGGGTTGTGACTGGTTGAGTTATGGAGGATCTGGTTATAACTGTGTTGTATGTAGGGAAGGCTTTCATCCCATGTGTGTGGATGCTTTGAATTGTACATGTGCAGAATGTGTACAATCATCATATTGACCACCTTTGTCTAGCCATCAGTTTGGGGATGGAAATTTGTGAACTTGGTGAGCTTGGTGTCCAGCATTGACCAGAGGTTGGACAAAAATGTGTTGAGGAACCAGTTTTCCTGATCTGAGATGATATACTATGGGATCCAAAAGTGCACCCACACTCATTCAAAGAATAATTTAGTGGTGGCTTTTGCTGTGATATTCTTCTTGCAGGGCGCCATAATGGCCATCTTCGAGAATCTTTTGACGACCACAAAAACACAGTAGTTTCCATGCTTAGTAGAACGAAGTCCCGACATGTAATCCATGGATATGGATTCCCAAGGTCGGCTAGGGGTAGGTAGAAGAGTATTATAGAGGCCTTGTTTCTTGATGGTTGGTTTGCAATGGCGTAAGCATTACAGGATCTGATGTACTTCCCGACATCCTGTCAAAGGTTCGACCAATAGAATTAATTCTATAGTACTGCCATTGTTTTCTCGACCCCTAAATGAGAAACAACCCGACTGTAGTGTGCTTCCCGAATCATCTTGGCGCACTCGCTTGAAGGAACACAAAGGTGTCATAGGTGACATAGAAGTGCATCCTAGAGGTGAAAATTTGGAACTTGCATACCCTCCAAGAGTGTCTTGTATGTGTGGTCGAATTTTGGATCTCTCTTGTAGAGAAGCGACCAATCTGAAGTCTCATACCCACAAGAATTGAGAACAGTGGTTAGTGCCACGATCGGTGGTCGGCTAAGTCAGTTTGCAACATTATTGGTGTTTCCCTTGGGGATGTAACTTTGGCATACGATCTCTGTTTGACACGCACAATACCTCGTTAGAAATATCTATCCAAGGACTACAACTTGTGATGTGAGAAACACCAAAGGAACTTCCATTTTTCTCTTTTTTTTCCCAAAAAATGTCGTTTAGGGCCTCAAAATGGCTTAGGAAGTTCAGGACCCGAAAAACTTCTAAAAATAGTAAATTGTGCTAAAATTGAGGAAACTGAAAGAAACAATGGTGGAGCCCCAAGTGGAAAAGATGGGTGACCACCAATATCCATCTGGATCATGTGAATAAGATGTCATTTCATTAGAGTGCAAAGTTCAAAGAGAAAGCATCAAAACAATTTGACAAAGAGGGCATTGCGTTCAAAAGTTCTTATTGTGGGTTTCACAAAGTATTTTCTTTGAAATGGGATGTCGCATGGCATGGCGATCACATTTGGTCAAGATTCAATCCAAGCACAAGGAGAGACATGCTAAACATCGCCATGTCAACAGTGTTCGAGGTGAGAAGAATTTCAAGTTGTTTAAGTTTCCTTTGATTAAAGACCGAGGAGGGAACATGCTTGTTTCTTCAAGGACAGTTTGTTATTCTAAAAATTCTAGGAAATTGCAGCAAGATGGTATATACAACAACAAGACAGGATCTCCAGAATCAAGTGAAAAGATTAGTTTTCATGAAAAGCTCAAATTGTTGAATTCAAGAAAATTCAAGTGGATTGAGACTAGAAGGGTGAGGGGGTTGTACCCTCATGCAAATGTTCCGTAATAAAAAATATTTTGGGGTCAAAAAGCTTCCAGTGGGGAGGAGTGATCAGGTGCTCAAACAAATTATCAAAAATGAAAGTTGTCAGAATAATGTGGAACCTAAACGACCGTGTAGATCTCGTTGTTCTGAATTCAGTGCAACTTGTTTCGCGATGAACCGACATCATATGCTCTCGGAAATGAGTTCTGTTCGTTTTCCCAAACATGCAAATTTGGAAAAAAAAGTATTGTTGACTGTGTATTTTGGGCCAATGGCAGGTTGCCACATCGCCTCTCCTAATTGGATGAAAATTTTGAAAATTTTTTGGGCCTACCACAACTTGACACGTGGCAGGTCCTAATTGTGTTGACGTGGCAAATTTACAATGGTTATTGGGTGGCCAACCACAGGCTGCCACGTGACCCAACCACAGGCCACCACATGGCCCAACCAGAGGTTGCCACGTGGCAGCATGGGGCCACCAAAAATTAGTTAGAAACCTGAATTGCACTCTGTCAAGTTTGAACACACGACCTCCTACCAAGAATCCAAATGACTTACCGTTGCACCACAATATGGTCTTAACAACCATAGTTGAAAAATAATAGTTAAATTTTATACAAGCGCCCCCCATATTTAATTTTAAAATTAATTTGGCCAACCAAATTAATTAAAAATTCAGAGTTTAGGCCGCATTATGCAAATTAATGGTCCCACAATTTGCACCGGAATTGTGCTGATTTGTTGCTCCGTTAGCAAAAAATGGGGTGAAATTGTAGGATAGTTGGTTGAACTTGGAAAATTTGTGGGTCAAATGGAAACAAAACTTGGGAAGGTCATACTTTCTCATTTTTTATTCGTTTTGGGAGAAGAAAGATGCTAGACAAGCATTTTTGACAATTCTAAAGCTAATGGAATAGGTTTTGAAGCCATTTGAGCATTGCAAATATATTTAATCACCATTTTGAGCATAATGATATAGGACCAAGCCATTGGAATCTAGACCAAGGAGATGTAGCCTAGGAGGAGTGAAATTCTTCATCACTTGTTGTGTTGTGGTTATTTTTATGGTGTATTAGTCTGTTGTTTCTTCTATTCCATAGTTTACAATTCGTGCTTTATGTGTTTAAAAATTTAACATAAAGTCTCATAAAACTCTATCTTTACACTTGAAATTTATGCTTCATGCACATTTACATTAAGATATCATACATATTAGTATGTTGGCCACTTGTTCATCTGTAAGTAGATAGTGCAGCTCCACGACCCCATATCGTACCAAGCTTCTAACATAGTGGTACTTATTATTTATATTCTTTGTCCTGGCATGAAACATCGAGTCTTCCATCAATATTATGCAGCTTTCATTGTCACAATATATCCATGTAGGGCTAATCAATCCTTCAAATAATTCTGATAATAACTTCATGAGCCAAGATTCTTCCCGACAAAACTCGCTTGCAACAACATATTTAGCTTCAACACTACTCAAAACAATTGCATACTCATTCCTGCTCATCCATGAGACCATGGAAGATCCTATGTTGAATCATCTACTTATTTTTCTTCTTCCATATATCTCAATGCCACCCCAATCTGAATCTATATATCCCATGAGTTGGATTCATTACCAGTATACCATAGGTAGCGATGTATAGTTCCACGCAGATAATTTAGGATATTCTTGGTTGTAATAAAATGATCATACTTTGGCTCCATTTGAAACTAACTGAGGACATTCACTGCAAAACAAAATTTTGGTCTTGTATTTACCAGATACATCAAGGACCCAATAAATTGTGTATAGCGAGTAGGATCCACTCAACTACACTTTGAACTCGTAAAATTTTTTCTATTGGTAATCATATGATTCATCCTATGATTTATATTCATCATTCCAAACTTCTAAACTATCTTGATCACATATTTATCTTTACCAAGATATATCTCTCCTATATTCTACCATACTTCTAGTCCCAAGTAATAATGCATAATCCTAAGATCCTTCATATCAAACTCAGCTGCTAAATGATTCTTTCATTCTTGAATCTAATGTTCTATACCTATGACTAGTAGATCATCCACATACAATATTATGATGAATAATTAACCTTGGACTACCTTGATATATAGGCTAGGATCTGCAATACTTTTCGTAAAACCAAGTCTCAATAGGTACACATCCATTATTGCATACGAAGATTTATGTGCTTTCTTTAAGCCATATAAAGATTTATTCAACCTGCAGATATGCATACCCCTCTTATTTATTTCAATTCCTTGAGGTTTCTCAATGTAAACCTCCTCATCAATGGTCCCATTCAAGAAAGTTGTCTTGAAATTATGGATTTCCTGTCCCATAGTAGCAACCAAAAAAATAAGAAATATTATAGTTGTATATCTAGTTGTGGGAGAAAATGTTCATAATGAATCCCCTATTTCTATGAGAATTCTATTGCTACAAACCTTGCTTTGTATTTATCAATGATCCTATCTGTGGTGTGATTTATCTTGTAAATCATTTTTGAAGTGACTATAGACTTGTCACTTGGCCTAGGAACAATATTCCAAACATCATTCTTCATTATGGAATGGAATTCTTCCTACATTGAATTCCTCCACTGTTGATGTTTAGTTGCATATTCATAGGAGGAAGTTTCTACTTTAGCAAGCTTTTTCATATATGAAACATACCCAAAATACCTCTTTGGTATTTTACTTTCCCTAAAGGTCCCCAATTTCATATGTCATTCTTATTTCTATATATTAGTTCTCAACCAGGTAGGCCTCTTTCGATTTTCTAGGATAGTCACTTATTCTATCAGCTCACTCAGATCTTTAAAATTTTCTTGAGTAGATGTCTGACCTTGATCATCATTTTCCCTTGATATATCCTCAAAAATAGTTATCTCTTCTTCACAAGAGCCAACTAGGACATCCTTCGATTTCTTTTAAGCTACAATTTCATCAAATATGGCATCCCTACTTACTTCAATTCGACAATCCTCCTTAACATAGGTTCTATACAAATTTGATGAAACACTATACCCAACTAATATTCCCTTTAGATGGGTAGGATGTAACTTCTTCCCTTTTTTCTTAGCTATATGAATATGCACAGGAAACCAAAATATTTGAAGGTGATCCACACTTGGCTTCTTTCTTGTAAATGCTTCTTCTGGAGTCATGTTGTTGATGATTTTGTGAGGACTTCAATTCTGCAAATACACAGTTGGCATACATGCTTCTCCCCATAATATTTGATGGATCTCTTTATCATGTATCATGGCCCTAACACATTCTTCAATAGTTCTATTCTTCCTTTTATTCGTGCCATTCTGTTCAGGATTATAGGGAATGATAAGCTGCCTCTTGATCCCAACTTCCTTGCAGAAAGATATCAACTCTTTGGAGATGTATTCTCCACCACTATCTAACCTTAAAGTATTGATCTTTCTCTCAGTTAGATTTTCCACGTCATTCTTGAACTACTAATTTTTTTTGAATACCTCATCCTTGTCCTTGAGGAGGTATAAGCATTTTTTCTTTGAGAAATCATCAGTTAAGGTTATATAATACTGATGCTTGCCATGATACTTAACTTCCATAGGTCCATATACATATGAATGTATGAGATATAAAACTTCCTTAGATATAGTATCACTTCTTACAAATGGCTTCGACACGTTCTTTCCTAGAGCACATCCCTTATAGGTGCCTTAATGTTATTCCTCTAATTAGGGGATGCCATTGACCATTTGACTCAGAGATGGAAAAATATTATAATTAAGGTTTCCATACCTTCTATGCCATATTCAGTAAGGAATCACATCCAAGTGGACTAGGGCATGATATATAGGTGTAAGAAGTTTATATAATGTCCCCTCATGAATCCTAATCACCCTAGCATAATTAATACTAGATACCTTACCCCAAACCAAAACCTTGTCATCAAAAAAAGAAACTCTATCGCCCTTATCCTTTATACTATAAATAGAAAGTAAGTTTTTATTCAAACATGAACATATAAAATATGTTTGAAGTGAATTCTTCCACTAGACTTGAGCTCCAATGAGGTAGATCCAATCCCTTTCACTAGATATCTCTTCTTGTCTCCAAGTTTGATTGAATGAGATGAATTTCCTTTATATGGAGTTTGAATTTTATTGCATTCTCCCATCATATGTCTGGAAGCACCACTCACAATAACCCATACATTCTCATCCTTGAAAGTGTAGATAAAGCAAAGAAAAATTCCATTTCCCACTTCCTTTGCAAGCTTGGAGATGACCTTCAATAGACAATCCTTAATATATGTAGTGATTTTCCAAGAAACTTGAAACCCTTCCTTAAAACCCTTGCCATAGTGCCAACTAAGATGTGATCTTCAATCTCCTTCTTGCACCTTAGCTTTGAAGCCATGTTGGAAAATAAGGAGACATGTATTATAGATGATTTACATTAACTTGATAATTACTTGTGATGTGTGTTGGACTTTTATTACTTTATTAGATCCTTGTTCATCAAGAAAATACCAAAATAATGAATATCACGACAAGATAGAGTACACAAGATATAGGATCCAAGCCATTCAAAAACCCCTCCAAGGGGAAAACCCACAAAAATGCTTCTCTTCTTCTTTATAATTTTCTTACAAAAATACTTCCAAGACCCAATGACCAAAGCTGATAACCTTACCAAGCACCAAGTCAAACCCAAGCAATATTTTCTCCAAGGAAGCTTCAAACTTTGACCTACTGCAACTTCGTACCATAATTTTGGCCATACAACTACTTCCCATAATTTCAAGCTCATGTAACTACAACTTCACATAAATCCCATATTCACACATGTGAGATAGAGATATATATTTACCCTAAGAAAATTTGTTCTTTTCTTCCTTTCTTCGTCCTTCTAACTCTTCTTCTCCTTTGCTATTGTGTATCTAACTTGACTTGAGTGAGTGTACAAATAAGGTTGATCTCCTTTGTATTTATAGCCTCCTTGAGGGGTCGAATAACCCTCCTTTAGGCCGACCTGATCTTGCTCTTGGGATGACTTGGTATTGGGATACAAAATAGATTTTCCTTGATAAAATAAATTTCTTTATTTATTACAAAGAATCCAAATGGTACTATGACTCATGACCACTAATATTATTTATCCTAGAAAGACCTAGAAAATATAAAAGCACAAAGAACATGCTTTTGACTCAAACTTGAGTATGAAAGACATACTCCAAAATTAAAATATACTTTCTCTTCTTATTTTTTTATTTCTTTATAAATAATATGAAATTTCATGATTACAATGAGGTCATTATGAATATCATAGCTAGTTACAATTTTCAACATACAATACCTTCCTAACTAGTGATCCCTGTTAAGGAGGAGAGCCCTTCCTTCCTAGTAAGGGTTGGTACACTACAAAACACACAAGGTAGTCAACAGAAATGTATGCCGCCATGAAATATTAAGGTCACATTAATTAAACATGCAAGATTGCAATGTTGTTTCTCTCCCACTCCATCATTGTCTATCAGTTTATATATGTCTATCTCACACATGCATAGAGCACGCCTCTTTATAATTTAAGATTACAATGATATTATCATCATGAGAATATATTGATTCTCATGTGATATAATTTTATAATACATATTAACCATTCAATAACAATTTCCAAGGTTAGGACAAAGTTGTAAAAACTTTTCCAAATTACAATAATTATCAACATAAACTACTAATTGTTTTAGTTGCACTGTCCATAAACTTCTCCTTTGACAGTTAAACTATCTTTTGACCATATTCTTTCCAAATTGATCTTAATGACTAATTTAATTATTTCATCGGGTCTAAAATATAACTTCATGTGTAATATTAATGCTTAGCGATTTCTTGTTGTTTCCTTGGTGAGAAACAACTAGAAAGTGTAATCCTGAAGCAACATCTCAATAGACCACAAACCATGTAACAACACATCTATCAGTTTTATGAGAAAAATAGGCTAAAACAGTAGTTCTCATGCCAAATTAAAATGAGAATTGGATCATAAGGATGGAATTTAAAAAGAGGCATATTTAGGTTGATAATTGTTGTTACAATGGCAGAGTATGGTCTCGAGAATAAAAAAGGGTAAAGAAGAGGTAGGAAAATGAGTGAAAAAAAGATATCAATTTCACTTCCCAACATCTCCTCCCAACTTGAGTATTTTCATGTCCTCATGTAGACCCTTATAACTAGTTCATGATGTGTTGAGAATGAAATTCTAAAAAATTATAGGCTCCTATAGTATCCTCGGTACCTTCTCTGTAGAGGGTCAGGAAAGTACCAACTCCATCTCCCATAATTTATCAGTAACATGGTATGGATGTTGATACTGATAGGTAGGGAGACAAATAAGAGGAAATATGAACCTAAGTCCAAGCCAACAAGTTAGGCATATCTTAATGCACTCCACATAATAAAGAACCCTAGAAAGTGCCCAAATAAAATTCAAAAAACAATAAGGGTCCTCATCTCTTAACTCCTTCATACATGCATCCCATATAAGTCTTCTCCCATCTAATGCACCTATCTCATCCCTCTAATTCTTCTAAGACAACATTCCAAAACCTTGTTTCTTAACTCCATTAACATCTTCCTCGTGTTTGGACACTTCCATATCCTGCGATATAGCCTCAAGACTCTTTCAATAGACCCAGGTTCATATCGAATAAGAAATTTAACCCTTTCTTCATTATTTGTTACAATATTATGGGAAACCTCCAAAATAACATGGTTTTGCACAAAACACACAAAGTCTCTCAACTAAACATCTCTAACGTATGGTGTGAGATTAAGATATATTTCACCAAGAAAAACATAGTCATGCAGATATAGTTCACACAATATATGTTGTTTTGGAAAAGTGGACTTCAAGAGAGTTTCCAAAAAGCCTTGTGCCTCCCTTACCTCATATGGTCGCTTTTCCTTGAGGTTTATCAATAAAAAAAGGAAGCACTTTTCTTGCAAAAACAGGGGATATAATGGAGAAGGAGGTTTGCAGCTTAATATATTGTGAACAAATTCATGCATAGACTCATTTTCTTTTTGTAATAATTGTACTTCCTTTTGCAATTCTTCCACTTACAACAATGCATGCTTCCTTTCTTTCTAAATCCTCACCAAGTCTTGAAGGTTCATTTTTTTACCCCATGTCCTCTTTAGATTATCAACAAATTCCTTATGCTATTTTAGAGGAATAGCTTTAACTTTTAGCAAAATTCCAAATTTCCTCCACTTCTCCAATTCCTCAATAAAAAATATTGAATTCAATGGCTCCTCATGTTTTAATTGAGTTGTTTTTGTTATTTTTACAAAGACATTTTCAGCAGTTTCCTGAAGCATCTCTTCATTCCCTTTCTCCACCAACTGCACTATCTCATCTATTGGTTCTTATGTGAGAGAAACAATGTCAATAGGTTATATTGGAGTAGTGACTAGTTTTATTTCAGTTTGCTTTGTTTCAACTACTAGTTCTTGTGTAACAATAGCATCATAAACGGGTTCTTTTGGAATAACACATCGTTTTTCTCCATCCCACTCTTCTTCAACTGATGGTTCTTATATAACATCAACATCTTCAGTAGGTTTTTGTGGAAAAACGATTCACAATTCTTCATATTTCTCTCCAAATTGAATTCCAACCAAAATAGTGGTTTCCATTTCACAATATACTCCCTCTATCACTTACATAAATCCATTGTATAATCTAACTGACATTACTTTTTCCACTTTTTGTGGGGTTTCTAATCTATTTTTCTTTCTAGAATGAATTTTCCCTTCAACCATGGTAAGTATTTTCATTAAATTCTTGTTTTCCTCCTTAAATTTATTAATTTTTTGAATAAGGAGGTCAATTTCAGACTTACTTGGTAAAGAGACATCTTCTTGTTCCTTTTTGAGCTCCTATGCTTTCTATTTTTCCTCGGGTTCTTTTAATTCAGGTGGAACAACATGAACTTTGGGTGTTGAGGTATGTTATTTTATAAATTATTCTTCTTTCTATTCATTATGTTGTCCCTCAAACTCCTCTAGTTCTATTGTATCAGTAAATTCCTCAGATACTGGAGTAGTGGATCGTGTAACGATTACCCACACTCCCTTCTTGGGATTATTTCCACCCAATGACTTCTCCAATTTCCTTTTTTTTCACCATTGTTTGAACATGAGTATATTTTTTAGATACTTCCTTATATTACCTGTGAATTCATATTTTAGGAACCCCTGTTTCAACTGATGTTATTCCAGGTTCCCCTATTTCAAGAGTCTTTTCCTCAGGCCCTTCTTCCTCAATAGGGAATCCATAATAATTGTCCTCATATTTTCAAGTAGATATATCCATAGGTTATTTAGTGCATTCTCTTTATACTTCAGTGGATGTACCATTAAACTTTATTATGGAACTCCATCTCCTAAGGTTTATACGATGGGGTTTATGAGGTGTAACCACTCTTCTTTGTTTAGGAATTGTAGTTTCTCTACTTTTTCTGGGAGGTGTAATTGCTCTAAATTTTGGTGTTGTTTCAACACTTACTTCATACCATTCACTTTAAATTTCACTTTCTTTTGTTTCAGTGGTCGGTTCATGTGACTTTTCCAATAAACAAGTCCATGTGCTTCCCTACTGTTACAGTGAATGAATTATGATTAACTTAATGAGTGCAAGGTTGGTTAAGTAGGTCTTTGGATGTTTTATAATATGCACCACCTATGCCATATGTTGTGATATTTTAGCAAATATTAGGGGAAAATGTATCATTTTTCCATTTCAAATATGCGCTAATAACTGGAAAAAAATAAATTGAATACTGTCCCAAAATGTCCCTCCCAAGTAATGAACTTATAAATAAAGAAAGGCATGTCATCCCAAGTGTGAAGAAGGGATATTCTATGAAAATTATCCCCTTGCTCCTTACTTCCTCTCCTAGTTATAAAAATATTTACATAGCTATTGGAACTACTATTTTCCTAGAACCCCAACAAGCCCTTATCTGAGGCAAACCTGTCACCCTGGAAATTTTGTTCGTTGGATCAACAAGTGTGAATCCTCTAACCTCTAGATTTATCTCTTACAGAGCCTGTGTGAATTCCATAGAAATATATTCGTTGAAATAATGCAGCTTCTCAAAGTAGACTAACCAACTTGCATTCTTAAATATTTCTAAGGCTATGATATTGTGTGGGAGTGCATCAATGGAGTCTAGTTCATGACATATTTTTTCTCATCCCATGGTTGTTTCAGAGACTATTACTACTCATATATTATTACAGGGCCACACTTACTACAAAAAAAAACACTTTCCAAGGTAGTGAATATTAGTCAAATGAAATTTGGCAATGAGTAGGCAATAATTAAGGTTACTCTTTCATTGAATTCAAAATTTTCATCATAAATGACAAGTACCAAGAATGATTTCCAAGTAGTCACATTGATTTTCATAAATGACAGTAGGAGTCAATACAGTAGTAGGTAATTACTGAATTAGAATAAGTGTATTGTGCGTCAAACAAATGGTATTTACAAAATTGGGTTACAGTCATGGTGTATCATATGATAGATATGGTACACTCCTCCCCCCAACTTAATTACAAAATTTGTCCTTGACATGTGTAACAAAAAAAATTCATATCATCCCTTAAATCCAAATTCTACAAGTAAATAATGATCAAATGTATCTACCTTGGCTTACCATTATGATGGTGTAGTGTTGTACAAGCAAAGTGATTGGATCAATGTTGTGCAATATTTCATGCGTGCCTAAAAAGGAATCTAAAGTGGACGCTAAAAACAATGCCATAACAAGGAGCAAAATCGTACGTACACAAGAAGCTAAAACGGAAACTAAAAATTAGAGAAATTTTGAGGTATAAAATGGGCCTCCTAAGGAATATTATAAAATAATAGTGTAAATCATAAAACAAGATTAGAATACATCATCAAATTTACAGGGAAAAAATAAAAACTTGTATTTTCAACTTATCTCCCTGTATTTTTTCTCAAATTTTGAGCACGAGCACTTTTTGGATGCATAATTTAATTCCTTGTCCAAGGATTACCCATGTTGCATACTTTCGATGGACATTGGTACAAGAAAATTTGAGAAATACATGAAATATGTGACTGCAATAATGTTTTTCATGTATTTCACATTTTTAGTGTAGCAAGGTCCATCAAAAGTATGTATCATGGGTACTCCTTGGATGAAGAATTAAATTCTACATCAAACAAGTGATCCCTCTAGAAATTTGAGTAAAATTATAGGGAAATAAGTTGAATTTTTTTTTTTAATATTTTTACTTTTTTACTCCAAAAATGTTGAATCATCCCCCATGGATGACATCATCATATTTAGTCATACTAGTTTTTATAAAGTTGGTTTTGGTTGTAATTTTTTTTAGGCCCACTTTTTACCTCAAAATTTCTCTAATGGTGGATGCTACAAAAAATTCCATAACGAGGAGAAAAATAGGACATTACTAAGGAATTTATACATGAAGCTACATCAAGAGCTAAACTAGAGGTTAAATTGGGTGTTTACATCAGCGCTAAATTCTACACTAATAGTTCCAACTAGCTGTGATTGGTGAAAAAAATACCACAAATAACACCATCCTGATTAATAGCCTCAATTTTTTTTTAAAGGTGGAGAAAAATAAACTAAAATAGTTAGTGGAAGAAAAAGAGAGAGTTGAAAAGGAAGCTAATCATAGGGATTTATGGTAATTGTATGAGACTCTCCATTGGTTTCTTATCAACATCGCCATCAATTTACATTAGCATTACATGCAAATGTAGCTCCTCCTCTTTATGTTTATGAGTTCCTCCTTGAATTTTCTCCTCATTTTCTGCAACTTCATGAATGACATCCTTTTCATTATTCCACAGAATAATTGCTTGCCCTACACAAGGCTTTTCATTATTTTTCTCAACTGTGTCTTAATCTCCTCCTCCTTGAGGTAATTCTATGTTCTCTTCTTCATGACCATCTTCCCAAGCCAGTCTTCTTCTTTTACTAATTGTATGAGGTAGTAATGTATCCTCTCCTTTTATGACTAACTCTTGGGTGTTTTCTCGTTCTTCATTTCTTTTGGCCTCCCTTGAATTATCCACAATGCACTGAACTGATTTATTCTTGTCACCTCCCCCTCCACCATGTTTACTTTGATCCAATTCACATATCTAAAAAACATATGGTTTCCTTTCTTTTCCCAATTTCCATGTCTTTAACCCATGAAAAAACCTTTTCAAAAAAGACCCATAAAACATTTAGTAAGAGAAGACACAACCAATCAAATATACCTCTGGGTGTACTCTTCCTCTCACATATTTAAAGAGTTTTAGACTAATATACCTTGTGGCCTTCTTCCATGTTTCCTTCATAAGCTAACTTTGCATCCCCTTCCTTTGTGATAGCTCCTTAATACTATCCAACTTCTGAAACAACTTCCCCCCACTTCTCTTTATTAGTGTAACTCAACTTCTCTTGAGGTTTTGTATCCTCCATACCTTCTAGCACTACTATAGAATTGCCTTAGAAAACTCAATCACCATGTTGAACCCTTCAATAAACTATGCGACTCTTAGTTCAAAATAATTTTATTCTTTTAGTCTTGGACTTTCCAAATTCACATGGATTTCATTGTCGCCGATCTTACTCATACATAAAATCGAAAATTGTGAGATACTAGGTTCTATACAAATGACACACTCAATATACAATAGCTTTGGGAAGAAAATAAAAACCTTCGATCACCACGCCTCCCCTTTGCTATATTTTCTTTTAGCCCTGAGATATTTCTTGGTCTAGTCACTCTTAATACATTATTGATTCCATAAATGATAAAAGGGAGAGTTAGAATTCAGTGACCAATCTCAACTTGATGGTTCATTCTCGTTGAGCGCACACCGAGACTACATGAGAGCATACATATACAACACAAACTAACCCACTCTATTAATTTTACTCACAATATGTATAATTACGAAGGGATACACAACATTTTTTATGTGACTTTATGGCCTCTGTCTCGACTGCCTCTCTGAGTTCTACTCTTAACTCCCTGAGCCTCTTCCTCAATTACTAAAGTTATCTCTTAGTCTCATTGAAACCTTGGAATTTTAACTCTAATCCCTTGAGACATATCCTTCACTTGGACCTCTGCTCAAGTCTATGAACTCGACTCCAAAATAACAGGAAGGTTTCCAACAAATCACATTCTTACTGTCAGTCAAACTAATTCCTACCTCAATATTATGCTAGCGAAGTTACATATATAAGCTAATTATATAGAAAACCCATACATATGAGTGAAGGGGATTTAAAATTATTTTCATTACTTTGACATGAAATATTTACAGTGAATTACAAGGACCCCCTATCCTTAAAAGCTCTACTCCCCAACTCTATCTCTCTAATTGCAAAGGCATTACCAATATATGGCCAGGGACATCAAACTAAAGAAGATATTTGTTTTTTGACACTTTTCCATACTCTAAACTAACTAATAGCTCAACCGATGCTGATTAAATTTGCAAAGGGTTGTGTTGTCGCACAAAATGTCTAGGCACCGCGACAACGGCTTAGATCGGGGGCTGTCACCCTGATCCCTAATATCTCTATCTAAGTTGTCTCCTTGTAAGCTAAGGGAGGTAGACCCTAATGAAAATGTAGGAGGAGAACTGGTTGGAGACCAACCAATTGAGGAGACATAGACAGATAATCAAATACTTGTTAAGATTCACGAGATTTTACATATCTGATTAGATTTGAAACTTCAAAACCAGTGCCTTATGGAGTCAAAATATCCCGTTATAAATTTAAGATCAAGTAAATGATATGTAACTGCTTCTATGAAAATCAATCAACTACAATGACATTCAATAAAACGCCCTCACAATTATGCATTAACAATGTTCGATGAAGTTGCATAATTTATCATCACTTGAAATATTCCCAAAGTTGATTTAAAAAATTAACTACCGATTTCAAGTAATTTTAAAATCATGATTAAAGATAGCTCAATGATCACCAACCACATCTAAGCACCATCAATTTAAATTTGAAACAAAAATGCTATCATGAGAGAACCATCAAAGTTAAATGCCAGGTATTTCCAATATTTCCGAATTTATGATATCCCAAAAAATTCCACTTCAGAAATATATAGTCAAACTTAAGATAGAAAATTAAAGCTTACCTTAACTATGAATTTTTTTGAGAATTTTCTAAATTTTTTTATATTTTTGTATTTTCTCTAAAACTAAAAAATATATATACAACTAAAGCTAAAGTCTAAAAAATAAAAAGTTAAGAAATTCTATTAAAGTTTTGGCCCTTTTATAGTTTTTTTTAATTTTTTAAATGAAATTATTAAATTTAAAAGATGAAACCCAAAACTAAAAAAAAAACAATTTTTTAATTCTGAAGTTTTAAAATCTAAAAAAAAAAACTAAAATGAAATCCTAAAGATTTTAAAATAAACCTTAACCTTAGCCAAACTAACCTAAAATAAAAAATCGAAATCGAAACTCAAAATATTAAAATCTAAAGTTAAACTAAAACTAAAATCAAAGGTTTTAAAACCTAAACTAAAACTAAAACAAACGAAAAAAAAAAATGTGAAATCTAACATTCAAAAACCAAACTAAAAAAGAATGAAAATAGAATACGATAAGATTTATTTTTTGTGTTCAGGTGGAAGTCAAAGGTATGCACAGACAACATGACAGCTTAACAACGCAGACAGAGCTGCCACAACGAGGAGGAAAGGATGGGAATAAGAATGCGGGTAGAGGCTAAGGGACGAAGATCTATGCAGAGGAAGGGATGGGATGGCAGACAGCATGGAGAAAACGCAGGAGATGGACATTGATGTAAAGAGGAGCAGATTAGAACGCGTGAAAGATGTAATGCGGAGTGCAGGATTTGGGGTTTATTGACGAAGGTGGAAAACATACGAACAATTGCAGCAGAGATAAAGATGGCAGAATGCAAAGGTATTGGTAGGAACAAGGAATGATTATCTCAGGGAAACCCAGTACACATGAAATTCCTCCAACAATTAAAATTTTGCCAATATAACTAAGATTTGCAAAATATTGACTTGGATGCACCTGAGATTCACACTTTGCAGCAAAATAACATTGATATCTGCCAGCAGAAATGATTCTGAGGCCAGATCTTACCCTCCAGGGCCTAGATCTGGCTCAGATCTAAAAAAAATTCTGAGAATTTCCCTGCAAACCTACACAAAACCAAAAAAAAAAAAAAAACCAAAACTATGCAAAAAATAACCCTTACACCCTAGAAAATATTTGCAAATTTATAGTGCTAATTTATAGATTAGAGGCCCTCATGGCCATATTTAAAACCATTTTTGCACAATTAATAAAAATAGGAATTATGAGAGGCACAAGCCCAAGAAGACCTTGTAAAAAAAAATCTGTAAGATAAACTTGGGAATTAGGAAATAATGAGTTTTTTCAGATTTATGAAATCTAAGAGTCAGTTGGTCTAACTGAAGACTTCCCCAAATTCTCAAACCTTAAAAAAAAAAAAAAACGATCTCTGCACACTTAGATCTAAATTTTAGATTGATATAGATTAAAAAATAAACATGAGACTTTTCAAAAAAACAGATAACTAATCTTTCCGTTAAATCAAAATCCAATTTTAGCAACCCAGAAAACTGCACAAGATACCTATATGTAGATTAATCCATAAAGGCCATCAACCATCAAAGCCAATAGAAGTAGCAGAGTTTAGAGACAACATCACCACATAGATCTGGAAAAGGAACACCAAAGTCTTTATGCTTTATTCATCAAAAAATCACAAGAGCTTCCAAGAACAAGTGCACGATTCAAAGATCGGATGACTGAAAGACTGATAAAGACCTCTAATTTATAAGATAAAATCTCCAACGGCTAGTTCGGTTGATCCATGTCAAATTAATCTCGACCGTCGAAAATATTTGATCATCTTTTAATCTGGACCGTTGAAATTATAACTTTGAGGAAATTCGAATTTATCATTTAATTCCATTTTAATTAACTCAAAAATAATATTTTTGAGTTAATTACCTCAAAATTTTGACTTTGACTTAACCACCAAGGCCCAAGGGTCCAAAATTTCTTGAAATTTTCAATATTCCCTCGGCCTGGGACCTTTAAAATTTTAATTTTTAACGACCCACGAATTTTTCCTTTGAAGAATTTTAACTCACCTAGGACCTAAAATTAATTAAATTTTTGGCTTAGGATTTTTAGTTAATTTGGCCATAAATTTTAATTAATTGACTGAGAGGGGATTTAATTATTTTTTCCAACCCTCTTTATATAAGATAAATACATTTAGACACATAAAGGGGGAATACCCATTTGTATAGACCCTCAAATAACTACCCAATTCTGCGACTCAAAACATGATCTAGTAGACCAAGCAGATTGTAATAAAATAATGTAGCCAATTAGCTAGGATTATTCCCAAACTACTTTTACAAAGACTCGATAGAAAACACTAGGACTCGCTTAGCATCTTGATAACAAAATCCACCCTGGCTTTGGGATGAGGTTGGAGGGGAAAACTCTGCCGATCACTTGTGTCGAAAAACACAAGCAAATCAATGAGTCAAAAAACCTCCTAGGATAGAAACTGTCACCAAAATACTAGGCTTACCTAGGTTGTTACATACATGATGGTCTTTCTTAGATCATTTACATCATAAACATGTAGAATGGGTTTACATTGTTTATAAAACTGCTGACTGATGATGGAATCTAAATGGCGCAAACACATCGAACATGATGAATCCCATTTGAAAAAATGGGGGTGTATTGTTATGGGGTTGTTGACAAAGTGTGGTCAACATATGGCTCTACTTGGGGACACATTGCTTCACTGGAGGAATGTGAGAATCCAGAATCTGAATCCAAGCGACACACAAAATTACATAAGTAGCATCCATCCAAATATCATCATATAACATTAAGCACATGAAAAATAGAAGCTCTTCTAACATTTATTATTCTACTTGACATGAAAATTAAATCTAATCTAACTAAAAAATGAAATTCTGAAAGGACAAGGAGTAGGGTTATAAATACAATACAAAGGATGCCCAATGGCATCAAATGTCATCTTTGAAGAACAACTTGAGCAGTTGGCCATTCGCAGGTAATTGAAGTGGTTCGCCTTCCAACGTGCTCAAGTGGAATGAGTTTGGTCCAGCAATGCCTCTGATAATATAAGGTCCCAGCCACAAACTGTCAAATTTCTTGTGTTTTCTAGGCTTTTCATTTTTTTGGTCCCAAAGTAATACCATGTCTCCAACCTACAAAGATCTAGATCGAGATGATTTATCAAAGCTTTTCTTAATTTTAGATTGATTCTTACACATATTATCTAAAGCTTTCCTGCGAGTTTCATCCAACTCAACAATCTGATCAATTCTGTTTTGAACAACATCTTTATCATTGGAAAAATGTTGGAGGAGTTGGTAAGTTGGTAACTTAAGGTGCACAGGAAAAGTTACATCCAAGCCATAAACTAATTCAAAAGGACTTTTACCAGTAGCTTTCTTTTTAGTAATTCTATTTGCTCATAAAGCATACTTGATTTTTTTGTCCCAAGATCGCTTATTATCTCCTACTATCTTCTTGATAATGGTTATAAGATTTTTATTACTTGACTCAACTAGGCCATTACCCTGAGGATAATAGTTAGATGAATGAGATAAAGTGATGCCATACTTAAAACAAAAAGATTAAAATTCAAAAGAACTAAAATCCTTGGCATTATCAGTAGTGATCTTGGCAGGGACACCAAATCTAGTAATGATTTGATTTTCAATAAAGTCCATAATGACCTTTTCATTGGCATTCTTAGTAGGAATGGCTTCAACCCATTTAGTAAAATAATCAGTCGTAGTTAAGAACCAGGAGTAGCCATTGCTAGAATTTTCATGGAATTTCCCGATGAAATCGAGACCCCAATGCTGAAAAGGTGCCTCAACAACCACAGGTTGTAGGGGCAGGGCAGCTAGCTTCTGCTTCCCAGTGAATAGTTGACAGGCTTGACAACTTCTGACAAATTTATGCACATCTAAAAAAATCAAAGGCCAATAATAACCAGCTCTCATAATTTTGTGGGTGGTAGTTCGAGCGGCCTAATGACCACCACAAAATCCTGAATGAAACTCAGAAATCAACATTTTAGACTCAATCTCATCAACACACCTAAGTATTATCCCCTCGGGATTTCTCCATCCAAGGCCATCCTTCATGAGGCAATACTTAGTGGATTTTAATCTAAGAGCCCTTCTTCGATGAGTGACTAAATGGTTAGGACATGTAAGATTTAACAAATAATAAATAATGTCCTTATACCATTCATGCTCTCCTAACCTTTGTAGCTTAGGCGAAGATGCATCATTAAGACAGATCAAACCAAGCACTTTCTCATTACCTTCTATCATCATTTCAGCCAAGCCTTGACCTTTGACTAACTTGGTGGGCTTAATCTCTAAATCATACTCTTGAATTTTAGTAACCCACCTAGCACGAGTCCCTAAGAAATCAGTTTGAGTTAAGATATATTTAATCGCAGAATGCGGGACGAAGGCAATGATTTTAGAATAACCCACATAAGTCCTAAAATGCTTAAGAGACTTTACCAAAGCATAAGCTTGCTTTTCCATAGTAGTATAATTTAATTCAGAATTTTTAAGCACTCTACTTATGAAAGCAATAGGCTACTCGTGAACTTCTTTATTATTTTGTAACAAAACACCAGCAATAGTATCTTCAGAAGAGAAAGAGAAAATCATAAAATCTTTAGAGTAATCAGGACTCACCAAAACAGGAGCTTGAGCAATAGCACCCTTAATCCCTTGAAAAGCCTTTTTACCATCTTCTTTCCATAAAAATTTTACATCTTTTTTAAGAAGATTTTGAATAGGCTTAGCTATTTCTGCGTAATTTGGAATAAATCTTCTAAGAAAATTAGTTTTTCCTAGAAAAGACTGAAGGGATTTAAGATTATGAGGTAGAGGAATCTTTTGGATTGCCTCAACTCTTTTAGGATCAATCTTGATCCCATCTTTGGAGATGATGTGACCAAGTAATTTCCCTTCATTTACCCCAAAAACAGATTTAGCCAGATTCAAGGAAATCCCAAACTCTCTACATCTGTCAAAAACCTGCCTAAGATGACCTATGTGAGTAATACCATCTTTAGAAAAAACAGTAAGATCATCTTGATAAATTTCAATAATTTTCCAATTAAACCTTTAAAAGCATAATCCATAGCCCTTTGAAAAGTAGCCCCAGCATTAGTCAAACCAAAAGGCATTCTAATGTATTCGAAAGTACCCCATGGTGTGATGAATGTAGTTTTGTGACGATCTTCTTTTTTAACCCAAACTTGATTGTATCCAGAAAAACCATCTAGCAATGACATCATTCCTGAACCTGTTACTCTTTGCAACATAGTCTCCATGTTGGGCAAAGGGTAATTATCCTTTTTACATGCTAGATTAAGGTTTCTAAAATCGACACAAAGTCTAATGGTACCATTCTTCTTCCTAACAATCACTAGGTTGGAACACCATGTTGAATGTCTAGTTTGAGCAATGATTCCAGCTGCGAGCATTTTTGAAAGCTCTTTCTGAACCAAAGGTGCTAACTTAGGATTTATTTGCCTAAGCTTTTGACGAAACGATTTAGCATTCTCATCTTTTAAAGGGATAATGTGTTGCATGACATCTTCCCTATATCCTTTTAATTCATCATACGAAAATGCTAAAACATCCCTATATTCATGAAGTAAATTTGTCAACTTTTTCCTTTTTTCTTCATTAGTACCTTTACCAATTTTAACAATCTTAAGATCCTCAGAGGTACCAATATTTACTTCAATGAATTCACCCGAATCCATTTTGTTTTCCTCTTTCATCTTTGTGGCATCATGCCGATCAAAGTGTTGCTCTAAAGCAACAATATTCCCAGGAGTAGGATTTATAATATCATCATGATCCTCAGACCCATCCTCCTTAGAACTTATCCGAAAATTTTCAAACTCATCCAAATTATTAAGAAAACGAATGGCCTACTTTTCATCATTGAAAACTTGCCAATGCTCTGAATTATCTGGGACTAAAGGTCTGAAAATAATTTCCATTTTTATCTTTTCCTTAATTAATTCATCAGATAATTGTAAAGTAGAAGCAGCCACAGCAAGCACATCCGCCAAGGCATTCTTTTCTCTTGGGATAGCTTCAAGGTTAATGGCATCAAAGTGTTCCATAACATTCCACACAGCATTTCGATAATTCCTTAACCTTTGATTTTTACATGTAAATTTATTCTTAACTTGCATGATAACCAAATCAGAGTCTCCCTGGATACTAAGCAACTTAATTCTTAAAGCTTTTGCCAACTCAAAACCCAACAACAAGGCTTCATATTCAGCCACATTGTTGGTTGCATCGAACTCAAGTCTATAGGCAAACTTTAAAATATGACCAAGGGGAGACTTCAAAACAATTCCAGCACCCTTACCATACCTAGATGTTGCACCATCAAAATGTATGTACCAAGCCTAATCCTTTAGGTCCTCAAACTTCTCATCAACCTTGTTATCTAAGGGAACTATGAAATTAGACATAATAGCATAATTCCCCATGTCAGGGTGTTCCTTAATTATTTCATTATGAGGTCTCTTAGGATCTTCCACATGGAATCTTCTTTTAGGCTCTCTATTTAGCTTCACAAACCCTTCACCTCTAGGGGAAGGAATCATAGCATAAGACCAATTCATCTGAATACTTCCTCCTAGATCAGAGGCCCACTTTCTAGATAACAACATACCCCAAGCATCCGGAACATCAACTACAACTATGTCCATAACAATCATGATGTCAGGGTAAACCGATAAATGAACTTGTAAATCCTTGATTAACCCATGAACTTCAATTTTCTTAGAATCCATGGCACATATGTTGTAGTACGGTCTAGAAACTCTTAAATTAAGTTGTTCCATGACCCTCTTGGTCATGACACAAGCTGAAGCACCAGAATCTAGCATACGATTATTCAATTTATAACCATTAACCATTAAAGTAACAAAAAATTGCTGATGATCCTTGTTATCCGATTCCATTTTTTGCAAATATATAGGGGCATCTTGATAAGAAACTTCAGGTGTCTTATCTTGAGTAATATTAACATGCGACGCTCCAAGAACATCTAAAACTTTAGCTCTCTGAGTAGGAAGCTTTAAAATCTCAGTAACAGGCACCAAGATCTTAGCATTATTCAACCATGCACCCAAATCAATATCTAAACCAGGACTAGGATTAAAAATTCGAGGGGGAGTTTGATTATGACCTTGCTCTTTATCCCTTCTTTGATAAGTTAATCCTTTGTCCTTAGCAATTTCCAAAACTTGATCAGGGGAAGGCTTTTCACCAAATAATTCAATCATCAAATCCCTCTCATGATCAAAATTATTGACACTATACGAAGATGTGGAAGGCCTAACATCTTGACTATTTTCCTTAACTTCCATCCAATCTTCCATAGACAAAGAGAATTCCTTACCAACAACATTTATTTGATTACTTGCCCCAAACATTCCACTATTCATGATTCTTTTAATAGTGGGACAAGTAACCTCCTCATGAAAAGCATCACAAGCTCTACAATAAGGTGGAGCTTCATCAACCATATTAGTAGATTCAAGCGGAGTAGGAGGTCTCTGCTCACTCGGTACAGCCTTTTGCGTTTGAGCCCTTTCCATTTGGACCAACCTAGACTGTAAAGTGCTTATTTCCTTAGCATGGTCAGAGATTAATTTCACTTGGTTAAGCTCCATGCTTTCAAGCTTTTGCATTAACTTTTTCATAGGGTCGTCATCATCTTCTAGAGGCTCTTTACCTTTAGGCCCTTTCAATTTAGTTGAAGACCTATCAAAACCAGGAATTTCAGACTTCCCTGATGTCCTTTTATCCTTTTCAAGTTCTTCAACTAAAGATTGGCAAGCCTTATAATTGGCAGCTTTAGCATGCCTTAGCTCATATGAAGTATCAGAATTAAAAGCATCAATGTAAAAATTTAGAAGGGATCCATCAGGAGGCTTATGAGTTTGAGATATTTCTCTAAGGATACCATTAAATCTCCTGTTAAATTCTTCAATCGTTTCATTTTCTTTCTTTTTTATGGTACTGATCTCTTTCACCAAATGCCTATCTTCCCTTTTATCACCAAACTTATCCTTAAAGGCAACTACAATTGATTCAAAGGTATTGAATGAATTATCAGGTTTTTCAGTAAACCATTCCATAGCATCTTGCTCAAAAGTAAGAATAAAGAGCCTCATCTTTACATCATCGAAATTGTTATTTGTAACCACAAATTTATTCCACCAATTAGCAAAAGCAAACAAATGAGATTTGCACTAATTGCATTATTTCCTTGAAAAGAAGGTAACTTATCCATTCCATTTTGAGGGAAATCATGGGGATAACCCTGAATATTAGCAAAATTACACGGGGCATATAAATCCATGATATCGTGTTGAGGCGGATCACAAAAAAGAGAATGGATATCAGAGAGAGCTTCCTAACCAAGATTAACAAAAAGTGAACGAGAAGAGAGCTTGTGTAATCGGACTTTGAGAACCTTTTCAAGATCTGGAGTAAGATTAATCAAGCTACTTGGATATCTTCTAGTACAAATTCTTGTGGAAGATGAAGCCAATGGAGTCGCCACTAGGACAGGAAGCTAATTCAAATACCTGAGATGAAAGACGAATAAAGAGATGAAAGTCATAAAGCCAAAGTCCAATAAATTGGTCCCCGGTAATGGCGCCAAAAAATGTTGTCGCACAAAATGTCTAGGCACCGCGACAACGGCTCGGATTGGGGGCTATCACCCTGATCCCCAATCTCTCTATCTAAGCAGTCTCCTTGCAAGCTAAGGGAGGTAGACCCTAACGAAAATGAAGAAGGAGAACTGATTGAAGACCAACCAATTCAAGAGACACAGCGAGATAACCAAATACTTGTTAAGATTTACGAGATTTTACAAATTCAATTAGATTTGAAACTTTAAAACCAGTGCCTTATGGAATCAAAATATCTCGTTATAAATTTAAGATCAAGTACTTGATATGCAACTGATGCTATGAAAATCAATCAACCACAATGATATTCAATAAAACACCTTCACAATTACGCATTAACAATGTTTGATGAAGTTATGCAATTTATCATCACTTGAAATATTCCCAAAGTTGATTTAAAATATTAACTACCGATTTCAAGTAATTTAAAATCACAATTAAAGATAGCTCAATGATCACCAGCCACAGGTAATCACCAACCATTTAAATTTGAAACAAAAATGTTATCATGAGAGTACCATCAAATTTAAATGCCAGATATTTCCAATATTTCCGAATTTATGATATTCCAAATAATTCCAATTCAGAAACCTATAGTCAAACTTTAGATAGAAAAATAAAACTCACCTTGACTAGGTAAAATTTATAAATCTTTTGAGAATTTTCTAAATTTTTTTATATTTTTTATATTTTCTTTTAAATCTAAAATTAAAATATATATATATATATATACAAAAACTAAAGATCTACCAAAAGTTAAAAATTATATATATATATATATATATAAAGTTTTTTAAATCTAAAAATTAAGCTAACAGAAAACGAAATCCTAAATTAAAACTAAACTAAAGCAAAGTTACATAAAATCTAAAATCTAAAAATTGCAATTAAAAAATAAAACTAAAAACCAAAACTAAAGGCTGAATTAAATGAAACTTTAAAGATTAGAATTAATGCTAACTAAACTAACCTAAAAAAAATGAAAAAGCTAAAAACTAAGAACTAAGCCTAAAGGCTTTAAACGAAAATCTAAAAATTAATTAAAACTAAAACCTTAAAATCTAAAACTAACAATAAAGCTAGCGTTAATGTTTTTGTTTAAAAAAAAATGAAATGTCATGGGTTGTGTTTGTGCAGGTTTGGTGATAGTCGTACGACTCGTACGGACAGAGGAATGAATGGCAGCGTACGGAAGATTGCTTGCAGACAGCGTGAGGAGGGAGCCGAAATGGGAAAGAGGGAGTTGTGGCAAAGATGGGGGCAGCCAGCAGAAAATGAAAGGTTTTCGATGGGCAGCAATGTGAATGTTGAGGAAATCGCACAAGCAGGAGCAGATCAAGGGAGGTATATGGACAGCGGGAATGGATAGCAAGACAACCAGCACACATGAAATTCCTTATCACCCAACAATTTAAATTTTGCCAATATTTTTTTTAAAATACCAATTTAGATGCACCTGAGATTTACTCTTTGCAGCAAAATAACATTCAGATCTGCCAATAAATTGATCCTGAGGCCAGATCTTACCCTCCAGGGCCTAGATCTGGCTTAGATCTAAAAAAAAAAATCTGAGAAACTCCCTGTAAACCTGCACAGAACCAAAAAAAACCCAAAACTATGCACAAAAAATATAAACCCTTACACCCTAGAGAATATTTGCAAATTGACAGTGCTAATTTACAGATTAGAGGCCCTCTTGGCCAGATTTAAAACCATTTTTGCACAATTAATAAAAAGAGAAATTATGAGAGGCACAAGCCTGAGAAAACCCTCTAAGAACAAAACTCCGTAAGATAAACCTGGGAATTAGGAAACAATGAGCTTTTTCAGATTTATGAAATTTGAGAGTCGACTGCTCTAACTGAAGACTTCCCCAAACGCTCAAACCTTAAAAAAAAACGATCTTTGCACACTTAGATCCGAATTTTAGATTGATAGAGATTAAAAAATAAACATAAGACTTTTCAGAAAAAACAGATAACTAATTTTTCCGTTAAATCAAAATGCAATTTTAGCAACCCAGAAAACTGCACAAGATACTTGTATGCAAATTAATCCATAGAGGCCATCAACCATCAAAAGCCAATAGAATTAGCAAGAGTTTAGAGACAACATCACCACATAGATCTAGAAAAAGAACACCAAAGTTTGTAACCCCAAAGTCTTTATGCTTTATTCATCAAAAAATCACAAGAGCTTGCAAGAACAAGTGCACGACTCAGAGATCGGATAACTGAAAGGCTGACAAAGACCTCTAATTTATAGGATTAAATCTCCAACGGCTAGTTCATTTGATCCATGTCAAAGTAATCTCGACCGTCGAAAAGATTTGATCATCTTTTAATCTGGATCGTCGAAATTATAATTTTGAGGAAATTTGAATTTATCATTTAATTCCATTTTAATTAACTCAAAAAATAATATTTTTGAGAAAATTACCTCAAAATTTTGACTTTGATTTAACCACCAAGGCCCAAGGGTCCAAAATTTCTTGAAATTCTCAATATTCCCTTGGCCTGTGACCTTTAAAAATTCATTTTTTAAGGACCCACGAATTTTGCCTTTGAAGAATTTTAACTCACCTAGGACTTAAAATTAATTAAATTTCTGGCTTAGGATTTTTAATTAATTTGACCATAAAATTTAATTAATTGACTGAGAGGGGATTTAATTATTTTTTTCCAACCCTCTTTACATAAGATAAATACATTTAGACACATTAAGGGGGAATACCCATTCGTATAGACCCTCAACTAGCTACCCAATTCTGCGACTCAAAACATGATCTAGTAGACCAAGCAGCTTGTAATAAAATAATCCAGCCAATTAGCTAGGATTATTCCCAAACTACTTTTACAAAGACTCGATAGAAAACACTAGGACTCACTTAACATCTTGATGACAAAATCCACCCTAGCTTTGGGGTGAGGCTAGAGGGGAAAACTCTGCCAATCACTTGTGTCGAGAATCACAAGCGAATCAGTGAGACAAAAAACCTCCTAGGATAGAAATTGTCACCAAAATACTAGGCTTACCTAGGTTGTTACATACATGATGGTCTTACTTAGATCATTTGCATCATAAACATGTGGAATGGGTTTACATCATTCATAAAACTATCGACTGTCGATGAAATCTGAACGGCGTGAACACCTCGAACATGATGGATCCCATTTGAAAAAATGGGGGTATACTGCTATGGGGTCGTTGACACAGAGTGGTCAACAGGACCATTATGACCAATCATACCATTGACAAACAATACACCAAAACCCTTGATCTATACATATCTAATTGGTTTGAGGCATGAGTAGAAGGCCAGAGTCCAAGTTAGCTTTAAGAGAGACTACCATACATTGGATCACACTCACTTCTTGCGCTATTATTGAGGAGGCTCAACAGCAATGCTCAAAAGTCTATTGTTGCTTTATCCATTTTCAAAAGGCCTTCCATATAGTGCCCAAACAATTACTCACAAAGCATCTTCATACCCTAGAGATACTTAACCTTCTAGAATCAATAGTCATGTGTCTTTACAAGACAATTGTGGGTTGCTTCCACATCTCATGGAATCTTCAAGGGTATCATGGGTACCATTGGGGTCCAACAAGGATGTCCTCCTTCCCCCACTATTTCAAGTCTAGATTGATGAACTTGAGTATTTTAACAGGGAGTCTACTCAAGAGGAGTAATTGTCTCCTTAACTAGGGCCTTATCTCACTCCTTATTTGTAAATGATGTAGTTTTGTTAGCTTCCACTTCAGAGGAGTTATGGAAGCAAATAGCTATGTTGGGCCAAGTATGTGTTCATTGACTATTAGCAATCATTCTAGGAAAACCAAAATCATGGTTTTCAACACAACCAGAGGTCTTTTCTAGGTATCATCGTTCCTTTCAAATGCAATTTGTGTAGGTCACCACCTCTTATACATACCTAGGGGTTAGCATTCAAAAGTCCTTGGTTCAACATAAACCTTCCATCCCAACCCCCAGATTGTAAAGGGTATACTTCTCTAGCCCTGTTGGAGAGACCATTTTTTGGTTTAGTTCAAAGGCATTGCACTGAGCATGAATATATTTCATGCCATCAGCAAAACAACGACTTCATATGAATCTAAGATCCAAATCCCCAACTATGGTCACACATAATGGTCTCACATCCAATGCAACTATATTGTCCCTCAATATGCCATACAAGCTAATTTTGGTGGATATTCTCTTTGCCTGGAGATGGCCTTCAAGTTCGCCATTTATCTCATAGAGTACAACAAATGGTGAAATCCTCTTTAGGACAACAAATAAGATAAGATATGATAATTATATTAATGTCCAACAAATGACCACAAAAGTAGGTCAATGAGACTGTTGAGTGCAATGTTGTCAATACAAAGTAGTACCAGGAGAGATACCCCTACTTGGTGCTTTGCTCTTCTAAGAGAATCTCCTCTTTGGTCAAATGAACCAACAACCTCAGTGGTTTTCTAAGATACTACCATTTCTTAAGGAGGTGGGTATCCCTCTCTCCTCAATATCCCTTAATACCCTTCCCCACCTTCAACCCCACCAAAAGAATGAAATTCATGCCACTATCAAAGATCACACAACTCTTTTTGGACTAGGCCATTTTGGAACTTGAATCCCAAGTTGCCCTTCTATGTCAAGCACTACCTCAAATCAAAGATTTATGTTCAATCAAACTATTTTCACTTCCATCTCTACTACAATGATGATTGTCTCACATCATAAGCATGCAGTCTTCAAATTTTGTAAAGAACAAGGACTTCTTTCTTCCAGTGGAGATGTCTAGATGACCAAAGCTCTTCAATACTTGCAACCTCATCCAATGTAATCTTACGGGAAATGGGCTTTATCTCCGGCAATGAGACTAAAATGTTATAACACAAACTTGCACTTCTTGAAACAAAGACCAAACGCTCAAGTGTGATTAGAGTGAAACTCAAAAGGGGTCCACTATCACCTCACCAACTCTCTTCTCAATTCTAGTTGGCTCTCCATCGACTCAAGGAGGGCTTCCCTATGTTAAAATTGTTACGGTTTTAAGCCAATGAAGCTAAAGGTGTTATGAAGAGTAAAGCCAACAAAATGGTTTTGAAAGAGTTTTAGAATATGAAATATGATAAGAAGACTAATGTTTTTGCATTGGGTATATGTGGTCAACCAAGTCTCCATTGAGAAGGTAAAGAATAGATACAGAGTGACTACTAACCTTAGAGGATCCCCCTACAAGGTGATAACTAGGGTTGTCCACTACTAACCCTATAAAATCCTCCTATGAGTTTTACAAACTCTGAGGGCTTTAACGAAGGGATTTGCTCAACAGAAACCAAGTGAATGCACCATCTATACTAGACAAATATAATTACACTTAAATCATCGTAAACAAATCCAATAAGATTAGAGATACAACTTACTCATTAAATCAAGATCATCCATCACTTCCTAACCATGAATTGCCATGAAAATGCAAAAATTCATCCACAAATCATCTCCTCAATGAGGCACAGTTGATCTGTAAACTGTCGTGGATATTCCACTGGACAGTTCGTCACAACATATCTAATAATATTATTCTATAACTCTGAAAATTCTACACTATTACAGTTTATTAAACTTTAGGAGCTATCGATTTAAATGTAATTAGTGCATTCATATGAATGGAAATTATGCAGAAAAAGTAGAGAACGACAAAATAATCACACACACACACACATACACAAGACACAAGATATGCTCTCTGGGAAACCCTATTGGGGAGAAAACCCAGCGGGAAGGTGAGGTTGCTTCGCTCTCTTTCTTTGTCTGGAAATATGGTTGCAGGTACAAAGAAGTAATGTTTGTGGCCCGTGGGCTACTACAGTGCATAGATCCTCTCTGTGTGCTCTACCTCCTATCTCTCCTGGCTATCTTTGCTCAATTATGGAACAAAATGCTCTCAAAAGAATGGAATGCCTCTTCCTCCTAGTGGCCTGATTATAACACAGCCCGATAGCCTACTAGTGGTTAATTTTGACAACATCAAATCTTAACTAGAGTTACAATATAGACTCTTCTAGAGTCTTTTACATCACAAACATGTGGCTAGCCCCTTTTCCATAATAATGGGGGCTAACGCGGCATCCTCCCGAACTATAGGTGTAAAAACAGGAAGGTCAACTTCTAAGTGGCATAACTTTTGCATACGGACTCTGATTGGTGCATGTCTTGCGTCGTTGGAAAGATCTTTGTGTAGAATAGCCTAAAAAGGTGTTGGGCTAAAGCGGCAAAGTTTACCCCCAAAAAACGTCGTTTGATGCCTCAAAAGCCTCTCGGAAGGTTTCAGACCCCATTTCGCTAAACAGGGTCCTGCCAGTAAAAACGGTTTCGTGAGCTGATTCTTCCACTTTTTGCACTCCAAATGCATCAAGATGGATGACAAACAATATAATGATCCAATCTAGATCACACCTCCCCATTTTGGGAGGCTTTTGGTTCCCAAAAGCTTTGACTGAATGACGTGAGGAAATTCTTCCTCCACCTTCTCTTTGGTGTACCATTTAGCTTTGCCTGGAAGTTGTCCCTTCAAACCAATCTACCAAAGGTCATGTTGCCCCTATCTTGTAGTTCTGGACCTCTTCTGCAAAATTGTATCTTCTGTCAACTTTTCATGAGCATTTGGTGCCAAATCCTCCACAAAAGGTAGGACTTGTTCCTCTTCCTGATCTAGCATGGAAGGCTCATAGAGTTTCAAATTCTCTACATTCACAACTGATTAAATGCGCATATATGGTGGTAATTTGTAAACTAAGTCGATAGGCATTATCAGCCACCTTTTCCAGTATCTCAAAGGGACCACACCTCAAAGCCTTGATTTTCTTACCAAGCCCCTGCAACCTCTCCTTGTTCAACTGTGACCATACTTTGTCTCCCACCTTGAATGATTTCTCTATTTTGTGCGGTGTTCAACTAGGTCGGTCTGAATCGAATTCGGCCTGGTAGACCGAGCCAGACCCCTGCCCGGGTCAGCTAGGTAGAAAAACCTATCTAAGGGTTGGTCCATTACCGGACCGGCCAAGCCGGACACCAATTCGACCGAGCCCATCTTAAACCGGTCAAAATAGTCCACAGGGGAAAAAGGCAACGACTCGGACTTCAAACTCTTTTTTCTTTATATTAATGTCTCTACCCCTCTCCCAAGCCTATAAAACTAACCCAACCCCCTCACATTTACTCACAGCTATCTCAAGCATTTGTGTGAGCATTTGTGAGGAGTTTGTGAAGAGTTGGAGTTGGTTTTTGGAGCAGTAGTGAGGAGCCATGGGTTTCCCCGTCTGAATATGATTCAAAGTCTGAGCCGAATGATCTTGCCTTGTTTAGAAATAGTGACTAGTGATGTTTTGTTGTAGAGGCCATTTAGAGCCTCCTTGGTTATGTGTTTTTGTTCTGATCTGTATATATTACATGTATTGGACAGTGGTGTCATTTTGATATAATAGATATATTCATGAGCATACTTTGATCATATGTTGTCTTCTCTCCTAAGTTGCACGAAACACCGAAACGTTTAGAAGTTTCCAAAACGGAGATGGCAAGAAACGCAACCCCCGAAAAATGGAAACACAGCCGAAACATCACTATTAAATAACACATTATTTTCCAAGAAAAGAAAGAATGAGACATATAAATGACATTTTAGCAGGACATTCAAATTTATATTAACTCCAATAGATGATTACATAATGCAAATATACAAAATTAGCCTTTAGAGATGAGGCTTTACATCTAAGGTTCCAAAATCAGCCTTTATATGTGAGCTTCTATGTGCTAAAACTGAAATAAAACATGAGCTAAAGACAATTATGGATACATTAACATATCATTACTAATAAAACTCATCCACATCAGCAAAGATAGAACAAGATGCTTGTTCAATAGAAGAGGAAACTCTACCAGTACTTCTAGTTGCACTTGCACTACCATTGGCACAAATATTAAGAGCAGAAAGAGATAGCTCTAAATCTGGACATTTGGGTTTTAGAAGGGGCCCACACCCTTCTTCACCCCTTGAGCTGGTCGAAAAATTTAAATTAAAATTAAAAAAAAAAGCCTTTTTGCTGCCCTAAACACGGCCTGTAGCGATCAAAACACTGTCAGTCGTATCGTACGACGTTTCGAGATTTTGAAACGTCGTACGGTACAGCCAATGGCGTTTCAGTTGTGTTTCAAGGTTGTTTCAGCATTTCAGGCCATCCCTGGTACCGGTACCGGTACGCCACCTTTTTAGGCGTTTCCAGCAACATAGCTTCTCTCTATATTCTAATGCTTCGAGTTTGGAAACACGAATGAAAATTTTTAAAAATATGTTTTTTCATAAAATATATATATATATATTGAAATCAACTAGGTCAAGTCGATACCGAGTTAGAGTCGGAGTCGGAGTCCACCCTCGATCGGTTCTGAATCCGAGTCGAAAATTTTAAAACTATGGTTCTGTGTTGATCATGCCTGGCTTTATACTTCTCCTGCGCCTTTTGCAGTGTTTCCTATACCTGTAGATGGATCTCCCCGATCTTCACTATAAATTTTCCAGCTCTCAAAGCATCTCCAGTAAGATTTTCCTTCACTTCTCCTTGTCTGCCATATGCAATATCCAAAGGTGAGGGAGGCAAATCAACGTTGCACGAAGCGGGGACTTTTTTTGGACACAGGAATGCGAAAGCGTGATTTCCAAAAAATATATGAAGCGAAGCATCTCGGAAGCGTCTATTATATATATATATATATATATATATATATATTTTGCATTTATATTAAAAAAATATCCAAAATACCAAATTAATTGTTGAAGATATGGAAGCATGCATATTTGTACATAAATCAAGATAGATATGACATCCATTGTACATTAATGATTAATTATTTGAGCATCAACCATTTAGATGCATCAACCATCTATAATCTAGACTCTTCTCCTCTTGTCTAGCCTTTGCCTCTACCTCGATTATCTAGGGACATTAGTCAAAATTGCCCAATTTTGATCAAACCCTAATGCAAGCCTTAAAATATGGTAGAAAGAACTTAACATGCTTGATCGATTATTTTGACTTGATTGAAATGTAATTTTTTGCTAACGACATGACAAAGGAGTTCAACAATTAACACCACCAACACTAGGGTACATATAAGGCTTGGTGCTCTTGATTAAATGCTAATCAAATACCCTCATACATGATATAATCTAATGACATGCCACCATACCATTGATCCTGAATTCCTGAAAATTGTTAAGTCTGCTGAATTTTGAATAAGATATGAAATTCTATTTTTTCCATATGAAGTTTGATCAGGCTGGAACCACTCCCAAACATCCTGAGTCATTTCATGGTAATGTTAAAAATTTAAGTACAAGGATGAAAATGAAAAATAAAAGAGAATGTCACTTTTACTTAAAGAATTTAACATTACCATGAGGGAGCATCTAAGAAACATCTAAGGAGGTAAAAGAGAGCTTATATTTTTTTCATCCTATCCCTAACTCAGCACTAACTCACCTACTAACCCAACCAAAGACAAAAATTCAAAAAATCAAAATCAAAAAAATCATTTTTCTGACCTACATTAGTCGGATCCGTACGGCGTTGTATGGAACCGCTAGCAATCCGTACGGATCATTCGCGGATCCGTAGTACGGAAACGTGGATCCGGACATACGGATCCGGATTTCCAAGAATCGCAATTTTTTTTGCGAACCACGTTTTCGAAATTCGGATCCGCAGTTCGGGGTGTGGATCCTGTACGAGACGCGTTTCGGGGCTTGGAGCCGGGGGGGGGGGACGTTTCCTACAACATTGCCCTAAAGCCCCAATGTTGGGCTAGGAAAGGGGGGTCGAGGCATCTAGGCCACAATCTGCCCTAAAGGGCTTAAACAATTGATGCAGGGGGTCACTAGGCTTACGCAAGGAGGAGAGAGGCTGATGCTAGCCTTGGAGGAGCCGGATCGAGTCCCAGGAGGGCTGAAAAGCAAAACCCTTGTCTCTGAAAATTCTCTCTTCTAGATCTAAATTTTGCAGCAAAATCTTCAATGGGTAGCCCTGCAAATTTCCCAAGAGACTACATCTTACCCTCAAGGGCCTAGATCTAGCTCTTCTTCCACTTGATCTTTAGATCCAACCTACAAAAATGGAAAATACAAAATCCAAGCCCCAGATATTTACAAAATTCTTAAAACCCCAACACAAGTTAGAAAAAATAATTTACAATTTAAATTTACAAAATTATTTTACAAATTTTACAAGCGTTTTAAAATAGATTTTGAGAAACAATTTTTTATGATATTTTTCCTTTGATGAATGGCTAAAAAACTTTCAGAAAATCCATGAACACTATAGCCTTAGCGAAAATTTAATCCACCATGTAGAAACTTGGGATCCAAGCAAAATGATCTTTGTCCACAATTTGTGAACTTGGACACCAAGGACTGAGTACCTACAAAGACTATGTATTATCTCCAAAAAATCATATATAAGCACAACATAGGAAATCTGTAGTTAGTACATGCCACAAATCAATGAACAGGTACACCTCAAGTTGCACCCCATAGTCTTTTATTATGGCAAAAGAAATAGTTCCCAGTGAGACAATAATTTACACAAATGTTTCAGCAGCAATATTCTAGCAAGAGACCAAGATGACTAGAGACTCAACTGACTCTAATTTATAGATAAATCCTCCAAGAGGAAAAGTAACGGCTAGTTTCTTTGATCATTGTCAAAATAATCTTGGTCGTTGATAAACACTTTAAGATCTTTTAATCTTGGCCCTTGATTTTTTACTTTCGAGGAATTTTCTAATTTATCATTTAATTCTATTTTATTAGCTCAAAATTATTTTGAGCTAATATCCTCAAAAATTTGACTTTGACTTAACCAACAAGGTCCAAGGGTCCAAATTTTTTTGAAATATACAATATTCCCTTGGTGGAGGACCTTTAAAAATTTATTATTTTAGGACCCACGAATTTTTCCACTTGGAGGATTAATTTTCCTAAGACAACTTAATTTTGACTTTAATTAATTAATTTTTTGGCTTAGGATTTAATTTTATTTTGCCAGAAAAAATTAATTAATTTACACATTAGGAGATTTAATATTTTTCCACCCTCTCGTACATAAGATTTTACATTAACAACCTTGAAAAGGGGAATACACATTCGGCTTAGACCTTTAAGACACATAACCCATCTGCGACACAATATGATCTAGTAGACCAAGTGATCCGTAATAGAATAATTAAGCCAACTAGCTTAAATTATTCCCAAACCATTTTTACATTAGACTTGACTAAAAAACTAGGAGTCACCTAAGGTTTCGACAATAAATTTCACCCTACCTTTGGGGTTTAAACTGGAGGGGAAAAAGCTCTTCTGATTAATCGTGTTTAGAAACACAGGTAATCAGTAAGGTTAAAAAACCTCTTAGGATGAAATTCGTCGCCAAAATCATAGGCTTACCTAGGTTGTTACGTATACTCAAGGTCTTACTAGAACCATTTACATCATATAACTTGCAGAATGGGGTTTACAAATGACACGGACTGCTGATAGGCGCTTCGATCCTCTTGAAACAATTAGCACTTTCACTTCCTTGGAACCTTTGACAATTTGAATGCAACATGCCCTAAGTAAAAATTTTAGGAAGACTGTGGATCATCTTTTCTTAACCAATCCTTTTGCTCTCGAAGTGTGGCAAGTTGTTAGAATGTAATATCCCAAATTGGGATTCAACAGTAATATAAAGAAAAACAAACTAGAAACTACAGCAAACAAAAAAACACCATTAATCACAAAAATTGGAAGCCATGAAACAATGTTGAGCCATTTTATTATTTGTCGGAAAAGAGTACAAGTGAGGTGTTGAAAGGATTGCTCCTGGGCCTAATCAAGGCAGGCTAAAAGACAAACTCAACCCAAGCAAAACTTCTGCTGGAAATGGTACTGCGTGGCTCAGTCACTGCGCTACCTAGCCCAGAAAATGTTGTTGGTGGTTGTCTACAGACTGCTGGTTAGGCTGCCTCTCATGCTCCAAAAATTTTGGGAATTGGACACTTGACTCTCCTCAATAAACCCACAAAACCCCGTGGAGGTTTTGCTGAAAGCTCGACCCCAGAAATTGAGCCCCTTGGGCCTGGTACGTTGTTCTGTTGGGGAAATAAAACTCCTAAAGGAAACTGCTAGTAGATGCCTCCCAAATGCTGCCAAAATCCCTAGTAAGAGGTGCCTAGCCTCCCCTCCAAATCCTTGGGCTGAACTCCTCTTCTCACCTACACTCCCAACACTCCACCAAGACTACGTTGTGCAATCACTGCGCAGTGTAGAAATTTCTTGACTTTCCCACCCCGGTTTTCAGTTTCACCTTATTTCTCCTTTTAGTTAAATGTCCTTTCCCATATCCTTACATTCAACAACAGAAAAATAATTTTTTGCTGAAAACACAAATTTTGGAAAATTTACAGAATGCTAGAAAATGCAGAAATAAAAATCAGCAAGCTTCAGACAGTCATTCAACACATTTAAACACTGATATTTTTTGTCAACATGACCCTGGAAAAACCCCCTACAACTCTTGGGGAAAACCAGTCTGAAAGCTTCTCTTTTATTTTCTGAAAAATGCCTTTTACAAAGAAACAGGAAAAACTTCAGAAAATTTTCCAGCAACCAATTTACAGACTTATCTCGATTTCCGTGCTTGCACACCGCCTCGAAAATTGTGCCAAATCAGCAATAACAGAAAACAGAAAATTTACAGCACCTTAGGACAGCATTAAATGTTGTACGGCCACCTCAGGAAGCACGCCAAAACAGTCGTACTTTGTTGTACGGACTGTACGGATTTCGTACAACACCCTCTCTCGAAATCCATGCCAAAAATCAGAGTTGTAGCTGCTGTCCTCTTCCTCGGTTTTTGTGCCAGAAATGGCAGCCACCCTCTTCCTCGAAAAACGTGTCTAATTTTTGTGCCTTGGAATGCCTGCTTGTTGTTGTACCCTCTTCCTCGATTTCTGTGCCTCCTCACTTGAAAACACTACTTCTCCCTTGCTGTACGGATTTTCTGCCTCGATATGTGTGCCAATAAATGTTGATGTACCTTTGCTGAAATCTCTTCACTGCTGCCCTCCTTCTTCTCACTGCTCAGAAAAATCTCGAGCTCTCCTCTCCTTCTCCCAATCTGCTCATGAAAGAATGAATGACCTTTTCCTCCTTTTCCTCCTTTAACCTAACCCTAAGTGACTTTTGGGGAATCCCTAAATCCAATGGCTAAAATAGATTTACATCTAGGGTTGAGATTAAATGATCATTTAAATCTCACTTTCTATTTTTTAATTCATCCCACTTTAATAAAGACCCACTTAGTCATTTATTTCCAAAGTCACTTTTCCTTTTTAATTTTACATTGACTTTATTAAAGTCACTTTAAAATTAGACTTTAATAACTTTATCACTTAAAGTCACTTTTAAATTAGATTTGACTTTATAACTTTATAAAGTCACTTTAGGAGAAAAATTAAATTCTTTTGGACACTTTTCCCTAGGCCAAAGATCAAAGCCTTCGGGAACCACCTGTCCTCCGGTAACCAAATTTCAACACTCCCTCTTACCGAGGAAGGTGTTCCTCACCACACCCATCTTGTCTCTGAAGTAGACATGCTTGCCCGTGGTAAGGCTTTGGTAAGAATATCTGCAACCTGCTCATCAGTGGGAATATACTCAAGCTTCACAGCTCCTTTCTGAACATAGTCTCTGATGAAATGATATTTGATCCCGATATGCTTTGACCTGTCATGAAATACTGGATTCTCCATGAGTTTAATGCAACTCTGATTATCACAGTAAATCACTAAAGGTCTCAACCACTGACCAAATAAGCCAAACAACATCTTGCAAAGCCAAATGGCCTCACAACTAGCTAGACTGGCTGCCATATACACTGCTTCCGCTAAACTCAATGCTACGGACTGCTACTTCCGGCTGAACCATGACACCACTGCCGAACCCAACCCAAAACAACACCCTGAAGTGCTCTTCCTATCAGAAGAACAACCTGCCCAATCAGAATCAGTGTAACCTGCCAATCTCACCCCATCCCCCTGCCTGTAGTCCAGACCATAATCCACTGTCCCCTGCAAGTACAGCAAAATGTGTTTTGCAGCCACCCAGTGAACCTTCCTAGGCTCACACATAAACTGACTCATCATGTTGACTGCAAAACAAATATCTGGCTTAGTGTTGACCAAATACATCAAGGAACCAATCAATTGTCTGTACAATGTGGGATCCACCAACTTGGAATCCGAAGCATGAAGCTTCTTCCAATTGGTGATCATCGGTGTCAACATGGGTTTACAATCCTCCATGTGGAATTTGCCAAGGATATCCACAATATACTTCCCCTGCCCCAGGAAGAAATGCCCCTCCTCCTGCCACACCTCCAAACCCAAAAAGTAATGCATCAAGCCGATGTCCTTCATCTCAAACTCCACCGCAAGATCTCTCTTGTAGTGCTCTATGAGTCTCTCTGCACCCGTAATGACCAATTCATCCACATACAGCACCAGAATGAGAGGCTCCTCACCTATCACAATGTAGTAAAGGTTCGGATCTGCCTCACTCTTTGTGAAACCCATCTCCTGCAAGTATGTATCTATCCTGGAGTACCAAGCTCTGGGAGCTTGCTTCAGGCCATAAAGGGCCTTCTTCAGTCTGCACACATGGGACTCCTTCCCATGCACCTCAAAGCCTTGTGGCTGCTCAATGTACACCTCCTCTTGTATGAAGCCATTGAGAAATGCAGTCTTCACATCCATCTGGTGGATCTTCCAACCCATCTCTGCTGCTATCGATATAATGGAGCGGATCGAAGTATATCGAGCCACGGGAGCGAAGGTGTCCTCATAATCAACTCCCTCTACCTGGGAGAACCCTCTAGCCACAAACCTCGCTTTGAATTTCTCAATGCTGCCATCTGCAGCATGCTTTACCTTGTAAAGCCATCTAAGTAACCACGAATTTGCCCACAGGCCTCGACACCACCTCCAAAACATCATTCTTCATGATAGAAGAATACTCCTCCTGCATGGCCTCTCTCCAGACCTGCTGGCTAGCTGCCTCCTCATAGCTAGAAGGCTCAGAGTCAAGGATGTTGGTAGCCATTGCCATGTAGCTACAAAACCTCTCAGGTGGTCTGCTCTCTCTGACCGGCCTCTTAGGCTCAGCAACAGATGTGGCATCTCTCAAGGTGTCCTGAAGCCACTTGGGCTTCCTCTTCCCTGAGCACACTTCTCCCACTGGAGAATGAAACTCCTCCTCCTCATCATCATCAAGAGCCTGAACTCCTCCTTTGTCCACATTTGTGCTCCTCCCCCGCACGCACCGAACTGTAGATGTTTGAGTGCGCGATGTGAGCCCGTCCATCGGTGGACTCCCTGGTGTTGCTCTACGGACGCTTTGCATGCGCAGAAACGCCACCCTCGACTCGATGAGCCACGCTCCTTTGAAGGACAGGACATCGTCATAGATGTACCTCCGGATCCTCCTGATCCCTGCCCACTGGATCCCTGCGACTGACTCAACTGCTGCTGAGGGTCTGGCTGATCCAGATACTCTAACTCCCGTGACCTCCTAAAAGCCCTGTCCTCCTCGAACTTCACATCCCGCCTGACAACAACTTTCCTCTGCGCAGGAATGTAAATCCGAAAGGCCTTGGAGGTCTCACTGTAGCCCACAAAGATACCCTTCTCTGCGGTGGGCTCTAGTTTGGTCCTCTTCTCCTTGGGTATGTAGGAGTATGTAATGCACCCAAAGATACGAAGATGACCAATATCGGGCTTCTTCCCAGAAAAAGCCTCCTCCGGAGTCATGTGCCCCAAGGCACGATGCGGACTCCTGTTCTGCAAGTAAACAGCTATGTTGCAGGCCTCTGCCCACAAAAACAATGGCAACCCCTGATCATGTAACATGGCTTTGGCGACCCCTCAGGTGGGTCTGTTCTTCCTCTCCTCCTCTCCCGCAACCCGTTCCTTCCTTCGTTGTAAGGAACGATGAACTCCCTCACGATTCACCGCCTCGCACAATAGTCAACAAACTCTCCCCGAGGGTGTGTGCTCTCATCCGTGTCGAGCCTCGGGGACTTGATCTTGGGCACATGCGTGTTTCCACGAGAGCTCTAAACTCCGAAGCATAACGACCTTTGAATTATATGGAACTTAGAAATATTAGCATGCATATGAGACGTGCATATGATAGCTACATATGCATGTATCACGTGTACTGCACTAGTATACATACCTGCTAGTATGGAAACTAACTAAGTTAGAGTAACGAACTGAATATCGTAATGCATTTATCTCATCGAGATATGATGGAACATTAAGCTAGAGACTGAACGCATGTACCGCTCTTATATGAGTATGCGTGGTAGAGCATTATTCAAAATAAATAAATAAATCTTAACATAATTAAGTAAAGTCAATATCTCCATAAATGACTTGGTCAATAAGTCACTATCCCCATAAATGCACATATTATCTACATTCTCGACTATAATATTTTTTTAATAAATCTAAGATATTTATTAAATATAATATTTTAAGATATTTTAATAAATCTAAGATATTTATTAAAATATAATATTTCTAAGATATTTTTCAAAGATATTTATTAAAAGATCATATTCTAAATAAATATCAGGAATGGAGTTTGTGTATAAAAAGGGGAAGAGGGGTAAACTTGAGGGGCATGGGTAGTGAGTGGGAACATTGACCCGGATGCTGTTAGAGGAGTTCTAACTGCGTGGTTCATAAGCAGTGAGTTTGAGAGTTCTAACTGAGTTATGGAATGCTCTCGATTATTCTCGGAGTTTTGGGCACGAGGGCCAAAAGACTCGTCTTCTAGATCTGGGGACCGAAGAGATTGACCTCAGATAGGCTGGGAGGAAAACGGCGGTTTGGTAACGGAAGCTGGAGCTATGGCGGATCAAGAACATCTTCAAACACGGTTTCAGGTAAGTACTAATTAGTCAATTGATATATATTCTGTTCAAAAATCCCACTCTGAATTATGTGGTATGAGTTTAGTGAATGTTTGTTAATTTTGAAAATTAAGGGCTTTACATTTCTCAAATTATATGAATGATGTTGCATTCCGAAAATCAAAGTTTAAGGTGCTTACACATGGTATCAGAGGTTGTTTCAAACCCTTTTGACCTTATAGGCCCTACACGTTGTGTAAAATTTCTGACTGTGGTGTGAAAATTTTATGAAATAAGTAAGTTGGGGTTACATTGTGTGTTTGAATACTGTGTATTCATGAAATTAGATTTTGAGTGAATGGGGGGAATGAATGAATTTCTTAGGCCTTGTGAATCCGTAATTCTAATAGTCCCTGCGCTGGTGTTAATATATCGGAATTTATTGGGTAAATATTCATTTTGATGGTATAATTGAATATCTAGGTATATTTGATATATAAAATAGTAAGGTCGATACAATCATCTGTTCGTGTAAAAATTTTCAAGAGCTTAATTATTGCATTTAATATGCTACGCCTGCGTTAGAATTGTGTTCCTTATATGCATAAATGTTGGTGGTTTGTTTCCAAATATAAACCATTTTTAGATGGAAATTGTATGCGGATGGAAACACAACCTCACATATAAATTCTTGCGCAATTAAAACGAAGACACAAGATTACTATGACAACGTTTAAACCTGGGGGTTTCCAAGCTTGTATTGCCCAGTCAGAGTGGTTTTTTATTTTATTTTACTGAGATTTCCTGCTAGTGCCTTGTTTTATCAAATAAGTATTTACTGATATCGAATCTCCAATCTCCAGCATGTTTTATAGACTTCCTCTGGAATATAACTCCTTAAAAATAAAATAAAATAAAATTTGAGAGGGATCAACGTTGGGCATCTGCACTTATGTGTGTGTGGACAGATTGTATTCTCGTTCTGCAGTCGCTCATAAAAAAGTAAATTTCTTCAAGGCACACAGAGGCAAACTAGGGGTATTTGTATCCACGGTTCCTTTAGGACGGAGGTCACTTGGATAGTGTTTCGGGTCACGAAGACTGCAGTGAGAGAAATTCTGAGTGGTTCAACTGTGAGGATTGAATATTCTTAAATGGCCAGTGTGGACTTGACAAACCATGATGAGAACATGGGTGTCTAGTGATCCTTGGAGCGACTCCTTCCGCGCAAGGGTTTAGTTGTGCACCTTGAATCCGTGCCTTTCAAGGGGAATACACTTGCTACAGGTTTCGGGTGGATCCGAGAGCGATGCAAGTAAAACGATACAGTTGCAGTTACACGCGAATAGAATATTCTATCTGTGTTCTGTCTTCTGCACTTGTGTAGCAATTGTTGAGTCAAACCGTTGGTGTCTAGGTTTTAAAGGGCGACTGTTGTTAAGGTTTTAGAGTATATCTTAGCTCGGCATTTGGAGATTGAAGAGGTTTAGTGTTCTGTGTGTTGGAGCAAATACGGCGTAGGTGGGATAGAGAAGTGTAGAACGTATGACGTGCCAAGCAGCGAGCCAAACGAGATTTCGGGCATTGAAGCATGGGTGTGGTGTTGCGGACGAGATTACTTTAGCGTCCATTAGGCAATGTCGGTGGATGTGTAAAGAATGATCGATTCAAAATATCTGTTATGGGATAATCATAGAATAAATGTAATGAAAAATGAATATAATTCTCATGATTTACAAAATATGGCATATACATTATACAAATCCGTTGGATTAATGTTGAAGGCATATATTACGTTGGATTAAAATGTAATATATTAAACCATGGCAAATGTGATAGATTAAACCATGGAGGGTCGTTTATTTTGTTTAAATATCAAATTGCAAAATCCGTAATGTGAAGTCTGCATGCCAAATGCCAAGTCCGAATTATTAAATGCCAAGGGTCGTATGTTAAATTATATTAAACATTAAAATAAACCAAATTAAATACAAATTGGAAACTCCACGTATTAAAGCCATTTTCATTTGTTTAATAAATAAATGTAATTTAAAATATATATATATAATAATAATAAAAATAAATAATAAAATTTGTGATGAAATGTTTTATTTTTATATTTTATTGGTCGACTATGTATATAAGAAAGTTTATAAAAGTGTAAATTTTACTTTGATGAGGGAGGATATAGGTCTTTAGTTGTTCAAAAAAAACAAAGGCTTATTTTAATTATTTTAAATTCATGTGTGAATAGAAATATATATATATATAGATTTCAAGTTAGTATATGGAATTTCTTTAAATATATTGATTTTACTAATTAGTTAGTATAAATGATTGTGAGTCTTTGTAATATTAGTGATAAAGTCTAAAGCCTTATAGATTCAAAACCACATTATTATATTTTAGTGTGAAATGTTAATATAAAAAAAAAAGGGTGTTTTAAGTATATGTCACTGCCCTAAGGACTGATGATCTCGTCATAAGGATGGACTAGTTAGGAATTCATCAAGCTTAGTGGGACTACATCTTCATCATGTCCAATATATTATCCAAGTCAATGTGGAAAATTGAACCAATGACTTCACATCAAGAAGTGCCTTAAGAGAGCACCTCCACACGATCTATTCAAGACCCCTTAGACTATGAGTATGTGTTTTGAAAAGATTGAAAATTTAAATTATAATAAATATTAAATTGAATTTTGATTTGCCTTGTCTTGAGTTGATGCTCTAGGAAAAATTTGACATTATTACTTAAATATCTATGAAGATAAGTTGCCACTCACTGTGATTTCTCATTCTAGCTTTTCCTCGGTAAATTAGCTACCAAACGTAAGAATCAAACACATTTGTGGCAGTCGTTTAGAGACAAGTCTTGGCACCTATATTTGTGTGACATTATGAACTACAACAAAGAAAGAATAGCCCTGTCAAACTAGGGAAATATTGCATATTACCAAGGTACCAATTCTTGAACCCTAGAATTTTAATCTATCCGAAGAATTATCTTCCTCGTTTGTTGCTTTGTTATCCACAACTTTGAGTTTTCTATAATTGAATCTTTCAAAACCTTAGGTAGCAGAGGAAGTGATCAGTTCATTGCAATTAGGAAATTGCTTTGGGGGAGTTCGTAAAATAACAAAAAAGGGGAAGATCAAGTTATTAGGGACTTTAATGTATTATTAATAGATTTATTAATAAATAGGGTGAAGAGAATCCTATGGTATATTCCAGTTAGTGAATTACGCTCAATGGCTCTCCATTATATAAAATAAATGTTATTTCGGTAAAAGATATGCGTAAATAGATTTGATGGATTCTTTTGAAAGGGTCCTCTTAAAATAAAGAGCTAGAAACCTTATTTTAAAAGGTTATTAATACAAATTAAGTTGGCCAGTGATCTTCCTTGACGTTAATGCCTACGTAGTTGGTACATTTTGACAGCAATGGAGTTAGCTCCGAGTTTGATGCTATCATATGGATCATTTAGTGGGATCATGCCTTGTAAAAGAGAAGAAATTACCATAAACCTACATAAGGTGCAAATAAGATAATATAATTGCACCAAGAGAAGTTCGGTGCTCTTTCATCCCAGTTATATATATATATATATAATGGGGATATAGTTAGAAGGATTCTATAGGAAATGGGAGTTGATCGTTATTATAAAGGTATTATATAGAATATGACTTGTTAAGGTTCTTACACATGGTATATGACTTGTTAAAAGAAAAGCTATTAAATATATGAATACCCGGCTATAAATCGGAAATTAAGAGTCTAAAGATAATGAAAATATAACTCCTTCAATAACTACCTTTAGGACAAAATTTAGAAACTAGAAAAAGGCTAAATAAATATTACAAAATGATATTATGGTTTAAAAGACCCATGCATTATGATCAGTATTATTACGCATTAGGATAGAATATCCTGTATTAGGACAAGGAGATCACGTTTAATCCAAAGTAATAAAACAGTGGAAGGATATGAGATAAGGTTTATGGAGTTGGTAAAATATGTCCCTTAACGGACGTCAAGCCAAGCGTTTTGTATATAGATTAAATCCTCGAATCAAGGTTATGGTTAGAATGTGTAACCATCATCAAATACTCAAGGCAATCATAGAATCCATGCTGTAGTCAACAATAATCAGGCAGCGCATTAGTTCATTGTTGTGGAATCTTCAGGTACTATCAATGGAATAAAAACTTAAGAAATTCTATTGTGGAGCTATTACTGATAGTTTTTATTTATCATATGCATTAAATGAATCACGGGTTGGCAACTTACAGATAAAAACGATTTAGACCAATTGAAATGTTTTAGGAAGAACTTCGGTCTATAGGTTTAGTGTTGAAACAAAAGTTAATCTAGATCTGTTGACTAGTTTGAAGTCATAAATAAATAGTCACCATGGAAAATGTCTTAATTTCTTAACCATTTACAAGATACCGTAATTTGATTCTTGGATATCACACCTTATTTTCAATAATTATATAGTAATCCTAAATATAACGGTATATTATACGGAGTCATCTTGATAATTTACCTAAAGTATTTAGTATTATGTAAATATAATGGCGAAAAATAGTTTTCAACTTTTGGAAGAAATATTTATTCATAATGATAAGCGAATTATATAATTTGATATTAAAACTATGAACCTAGGATGATACATTTATTAGAAGATTTACAGGATAATTAATACTAATGTATATATTAGAAGACATATATTAAACTCAATCACTTGATTCCTAATCCATTTCTTTTACTTTACATCATGACAAGACGAGATAACTCATGGATATGGGTTACCATTTACCGAAATGAAGTTTGGATTTTATATGTGCTTGCAAGTAAGAGAGTTTGAAGTACATTAAATTCAAACATAAATTAGGCACGTTAACATCATAAGACATCAAAATTTTAAATGACTTTGGATGTTGGGAATGGGGACTATCTGCTGATTGTTTTATACAAATTAAACATTTCATTTCTTCAAGTAATGTTGAATTTCCGTGTATCTCTTACTAACATTAAATAACCATTGATGATAATGAATTTACTGATGTGAATTTATGAAGGTATCTTTAACGTTTCATAGGATTAAATACTTTGATTACTATCCAAGTATGTTCATGTATAAGTGGTCTAAAGGTAAGTGGTTAAAATTAAACATAGTTGAATATTTTCAAATTGGACATTTTGAAATTCAACCATTGTATAATACATTGTTAGATGAATATTAATAGCTTACAAGCAGTGAAGATATATGAAATATTAAAACAAATAAATGAGCATAGCATTTATGGAAAGAAAACAATGTGGTTTTTAGAAGAAATTAGGGACATTATGACACTATGTTGAATGATTGATGATTATTTAGGCATATAAAAGATTGGTTAAGTAGAGTTGTTTCCAAAAGAATTGCTCTTGGAAGAAAGAGACGGATGGTAATGGACCATTCTTATTATATGACGATAGATGTAGTGACCATAAAGGCTAAACGAGGTATGATAGATGAAAGAAAACACTATCTATTCAAGAAATGTTGGAGAAACTGAGTAATCGGTATGGTACAAGTATAAAGTATAGGTCACTAAAGATTACATCAATTGAAGACCAATGGATAAAACATATGTTAAAATGGTAAGAACTTACCTATAAAGGTATTAAACACTATTAGAACAAGGCAAATCTCATTACCAAGAAGATGACAAATTCATGGTTTGATCTCTTGTTCATAACAATCAAACCTGTAAACACCTGAGAGAAGCGGAGGAAAAAGAAATGGAAAACTTCTAATCAAACGATAATGAATATTAATTTATAACAATAAACTTGAAATTATTGAAATAAATAAAAATAGCACCAAAGGTGAGTAGGTGAAAGTTCACAAGCAACGCATAAATCGATGACATTTGATTAAAGAGTGAATCTGTCATAAAATTGATCAACTAGATGATAATTTATCTTGCATGGCAACATCTATAATAATTTCTCCCTATAAAGCGGAAGTGGCATTATAAAATTTTCTTAAGTGACTAACTATACGGATTATGGACATCATGGAAATGATTGAAGTATATCGCGATGTCTTAAAAGCGAAATGATATGATTACATTACATTCCGTTATTAAATTTATTTGTAATTCTTTTGATTCTAGGAAATAGTAACGTTTCCAAGTGATAGTGTATACATTAAGAAATGAAAGAAAACCATGATGACTAAAGGTGAAAAACAAAATTAAAACTAATAATGGCAATTCTTTTCAATTGAAATGAGCCTAGAATATGGGAATATAAGGGTGCTAAAGGAAGTGAAAAGATGTTTCTATCAAGAAGAATTTTCTTAAGGATAATAAGTATGCCGAGTGAAAGAACCATATGGGTAAATTGGTATGGATACCAATAAAGCGATTAGTGTGAATAAAGAGGTATATGATGGTCATATCAATGTGTTTGGATTAAATTAGATTCAATTAAATAAAAAATGAAACAATGGTTTGAGGAATGATAAGTAAAAGTAATATCATAATGAAAGTTAGACTCTAAATGAGTGAAACTTGCAAGTAAAAAAAGAGACTATAAAACTATAACATACCTAATAAATATGACTATACATATCACCTTAAATTGTAGATGCTTGATGAAAGAAATTATTATTATTAAACAATTAATCTTATTTAGCTGATGAATCTTAGTAGACCAGAAGCTATAATACAGTGATTATCATTTTCATGATACAATTAATATAAAAAGTAAACACTCTCTAAAGGATCTTTAAATGGTAAATTAAACTCTTCCTCCATCTCATTGCTTAAAATGTCTGCAAAAGAGCAATACTCCTTGCCCTTCTAGATTTCAGAGACATTCAAAGTAACTGCAGATAAAGAAGTTAATGATATTCTTATCTCTTGGGATCTGGAATTATAAGTCAAAGATAATTAGACTTAAAAGACAAATAAATAACAAAATTGAATTACATTTGAATCATGAATTTTATTGTTTTAGAGTTCTTAATCAACTTGTATCAAGAAATCAGATCATGCTTCGACTAAACAGTAAGAGTTTTGTGCTCTTGTTTCAATTCAATTCGTTTCTATATATGAAAAGGTTGGAGAATTCCTCCATTTAGATTTAGAGCCTCAACCTGTGACTTTTATCAGGTTAATCAGTTAAAAGAATATAGAAAATAGCGGCTACATCCTTATTTGTATATCCATGTTCGATTATTCTATGTGACATTTATAACTATGGGTTATATTTCTAAACATTTAAAAACTTATTTTTATAAATCATACCTTATTTTGGATGGATACTTAAGATTGTTATTTTGTACTATGATATGTGAGAATATGTTAAATTGCTTAAACATTGCTGGTACATGGAAACCAATATGAAGAAAGTTTTGCTTAAACATCGCTGATACTGAGATACTAATATATATTATGAATTATGTTATGGATATGGTATCTATACTTTTACATATCAACCTAAATGATGAGGTTAAAATAAAGGAATGATTGAACGTGACTATTAAGGTTAAAAATGAATATACAGACATATTTTGGTTATGTTTATAGAAATTGTTATATGGGTAACAATTTGTTTTGAAAATATGTTATAATTTGTGGACAAGTGTTTTAAATTGCAGGTAATATCGTTACCAAACCGACCGCGTGATGACAAAACTCCAAGAACAATTGAGATGCATTGAGATTCCCTGATAGGGTGTTGACCCTGGTCTGTAATATTCCTAATTAGCACTGCTAATTGGAATATTTCATTTTTGTATAGTTTTGCCGCCTTTAGTTAAAACAATAAATAAAGTGAGAAATAAGGGGGGTCAACTCACTTTAATGAAATAAAGTGCTTTCCTAAGTTGATGAACGTTGTGACTTAAAGGGATGGCCTTGGGGGTCCACACGCATATGAGGGGAGGCCTCACGCTGACCCTAAGGTAACTGCGCAGGTCGAGGAGGGTGAAGGACGCAGTTAGGGTTTTTGGAGGGAGCTAGCACTATAAAAGGTGGGGTTTTCACTCCATTTGGCATTGTTGATATGATATTGATATTGAGAGCTAGACTTCTGTCTACTTCAGCACACCGGTTGTTTAGTCGGTCTGCAACACTGTTTAGTGCGAACTGAGTGTCTCCGGTCGGAGAGCTCGCCCTTGGCTCCGGGGGACTTCGAGTGCCTCCTCGAGCAAGGTTTTTCCTTCAGTTTCAGTTGGTGATTTGCAGTAGATTTCTGGTGGACGTTTTGCATAGGAGCTGCCCTTTGAGTGACTGCGCAGTTCAGGAGAGAGGACGCAATGTCTGCAGGGAGGACGCAGTCTTGGTTGAGCAGCGTTATTGTGGGGTGATTTGGCAGTGGGTTCAGCGTTTTTCAGCCTTGAGGAGGTTGCCATTTCATCTGGAGGGTTTGCAGGAGGATTCAGCCCCTTTTCTCAGCGTATTTCTTGAGCTTCTGCGCTGTTCCTGGGAGAGAGCGTTTTTACTGAGGAGGGTTATTTGGTGGATTTTCGGGGGTGGAGCACTTGCTTCACGGTTTCTGGGTTTTGTCCGGAGGGTTGAGTACAGCCAGTATTCCAGTTTTCAACTCATTCCGATGTGGGGATCAGCCCCTAGTTCCAGTACATTGCAGCAGCAGTTTTCTACGGCAGCTTTCTCCAGTCATCTAGGACGCAGTCTCTGTTGTAGCCATTTCTTATTCTGAGAGGGTCTCCACTTGCCTAGAGCAAGGATAGGTGCACTCATTTTGATTACCTTTGTACCCATATACTTGTATTCTCAGATTAATAAAATGGCTTAGTGTTCTGGCATTTTATGTGTATTTGTTCCATATTCTAGTTCCGGCATTTTGTTCTATATAGCTGCTTGTTATTTTGCTGTGTATTACTGTTTATTTCCCGTTGGGGATATTACAGTGGTATCAGAGCATAGTTCTAGCTCAGCCTGTGGTGCTAGCAGTCTATGACGCCCGGGGATAATCCCTACTTTGATCGGAGGAGACACAGAGACGTTGAGGGTAGGTGGAAGTTTCCCTTCGGGGGGAGGGATTCTGATCAGGAGCCACCTGAGACAGATTCAGAGGGGGAGCAGCCTGTGAGGGACACAGAGCAGCGGGACCCGATGGCAGACGCAGAGAGGAAACTGGATGCACTCCTCCATCACGTGCAGGAGATATCACAGAGGCTCACGGCCGTAGAGGTAGGACAGAGAGAACCCCCTAGGGTTTTCCAGGTCAGTGAGGGATCGGGTATGTCTCACCACATACCAGTGCATGATGCTATCCCCATTGTGACGGCTCAGGCACCCACGCGATCCACTATGCCCACTTTCTTGCCAGAGGACACAGGGGCAGGAGTACAGGGAGGTGCACGGAGGGATATTCCAGCACCCACGCGACCCACCATGCCTACCTTCCTGGCAGAGGACGCGGAGACAGCAGCACAGCGAGAGATGGATCCGGCTCGAATGGCTGGCATTTTTGCAGAGTATCAGGCTTTCGGACAGGCCTTCATGGATTCTCTCACCTTCGAAGGCTATCTCCAGGTCCAGTATGGCATTAGATCCCGTGATCATCACTGGGGGCACAGGCACCACCGTGATGACCACCGCGCAGCGAGCAGATTTCATTTGCCCACGTTCGATGGCTCATCGAGCAGTTCGGCAAAGTCTTGGGTGGAGAAGCTGGACATCTATTTCCAGCTTAACCCGATGTCGCAGTCAGAGGCCATTAAGGTGGCAACATTACATCTGGACGGTGAGGCCCAGGACTGGTGGTTCCATGGGATGACGACACTCGGGCACTCTGCAGTGACGACATATGCCGAGTTTACCCGGAGGGTGGTAGAGCGCTGACAGAGGGATCCGAGGAACATTTTGTTGAGTCGACCAAGCTCGCACTGTGATCGGGAGGCAAAGAGACATACATTCTTTACTTCTTGAGGGTTCTGCTGATGGTACCCGATTTATCCTGGCAGCCTCGATGGGTTTGCGTTGATCAGGAGGTCGCGTAGCCACTTCGTGGCCTAGTCCTAGGCCGAACAAACCGGCTACCTTCAGGATGCCATTGCCAGACTCTCCCGGACTTACAGATGTCTTACCCAGACCCGGCCACACTGTCCCTGCATGCTTTCCTGCTGTCAAGGGTAAGGACACGAGGGCTCCGCTCCCAAGGCGAACTCGGACGAGGGCAGCTCAAGGATGAGGCCAGGAGAGAGCTCGAGGAGGAAGCGGCTGTGTGCTCACCCGCTGTAACTACTTATGTTATAGGACACAGCAGGGAAGGCACATTTCATTGAGGTCTTCTCCGAGAGCAGTGGAGAAGAGGATGATGGGGATGATGGGGAGGCAGGAGATTGTTATGCGGCGCAGAGTACCTTACCACCTCCACCACCCGCAGCAGGTGGGGCATCGTTTGCACCCACTGGGGGAGCTCTAGCCGCATTGCGGGGAGTTCCCAAGTACTTGACACTGCGCGTACGAGGGACAGTGCACGGACAGCGGGTTTCAGTCTTAGTTGATAGTGGGGCCACCCACAACTTTATTGATGCCCAGATGGTTGAGCGGAGAGGCATACAGACAGAGGGCTTCGATGGGTTTTCCGTCTTGGTCCCAGGAGATCAGACCATGGCATGTGCTCGATATGTTCCGGAGTTATCAGTGACGATGGGCACTTATACATTGACAGATCACTTCTTTGTGGTGGACATTCCAGACACCAACCTGATATTGGGTGTTCAGTGGCTTATTACTCTAGGGAAGGTCACGACAGATTGGAAGGCCCTAGAGATGGAGTGGGATGATCCCAAGACGGGGAAGCATGAGAAGATACGGGGGCAGCACACATACCCACCTTAGACGGTGTCAGCACACAGTATGGAGGTAACCTTCCGCAAGGGAGATATAGAGTGGGCGGTAGAGTTGCGGGCTTCAGAGGCAGTGGATACAGGGCAGACAGTGCATCCTGATCTTCAGTCTATTCTCGACAGGTATGCAGTGGTTTTCGGGGATATTCCACCAAGGCAGCCACCGGATCGGGGGTTTGAGCACACAATCGAGCTTGAGCAGGGGATACAGGCCGTGATTACCACACCGTATAGGCATCCCAAGGCCTATCGGGACGAGATAGAGCGGGCTATCCAGGAGTTGCTGGCCCTTGGTCACATTCGGCCCAGCACGAGTCCTTTCGCTTCTTCTGTAGTGTTGGTGAAGAAAAAGGACGGCACATTGCGCATGTGCATTGACTACAGGGCTCTGAATAAGAAGACCCTGAAGAACAGGTACCCCATCCCCAGGATCGATGAGCTGATGGATGAGTTGAGAGGAGCACGGTTCTTCTTGAAGATTGACTTGAGATCCGGGTACCATCAGATACGCGTGAGGGAACAGGACATTCCCAAGACCGCTTTCAGGTGTCACTATGGGCACTTTGAGTTTCTGGTCATGCCATTTGGGCTGACCAATGCACCTGCTACCTTCCAGTCATGCATGAACCACATTTTCAGGGGTCATCTAAGGAAGTTTGTGCTAGTTTTCTTTGATGACATACTTATATACAGCAGGACTTGGGAGGAGCACCTCCAGCATATTGAGACAGTCTTGCACATCTTGGAGGAGCAGCAGTTCTATGCCAAGCTCTCCACGTGTGAGTTCGGGTTGACAGAGATGTTGTATCTGGGGCACATCATAGGAGTGGACGGGGTGAGAGTCCACGATGAGAAGATCAGGGCCATCAGGGATTGGCCAGAGCCGCGGAATGTGACGGAGCTTCGGGGATTTATTGGTATTTGCACATACTACAGGAAGTTCGTCAAAGGCTTCTCTCAGCTTGCTGCACCCCTCACAGATTTGACGAGGAAGGGGGCATTCAGTTGGTCGGACACGGCACAGCGAGCTTTTGACAAGCTCAAGGAGGTGATGAGCAGTTGTCCTGTGTTGACGTTGCCAGATTTTACGCAGCCCTTTGTCCTAGAGTGTGATGCATCCGGAGAGGGGATTGGTGCAGTTTTGATGCAGGACGGTCATCCGATTGCTTTTGAGAGCCGGAAGCTCCTTCCACACGAGAGGTTGTATCCCATATACGACAAGGAGATGCTGGCCATCATGCATGCACTGGCCAAATTCCGGCAGTACCTGGTGGGTGGCAGATTCAGGGTGAGGACAGATCATAACAGCCTGAGGTACTTTCTGGAGCAGAAGCAGTTGCAGGAGAGACAGCGGAAGTGGATCAGCAAGATCCAGGCCTATGACTTTGACATAGAGTATGTCAAAGGGAAGAATAACGTGGTAGCTGATGCCCTTCCTCGTAGACCTGCCACGTTATCACTCATGAGCTTGGACGCTGATTGGAGGGCTCGACTGTTGGTTGAGTACTCCAAGGATAGGTTTGCATGCGAGGTTCTGGATGGGCAGGTAGCAGATGACAGGTACAGGGTGGTCGATGAGATCATCTATTACAGGGACAGGATCTTCTTGACTGAGGGGTCTCAGCTCAAGAAGAAGATACTCCAGGCTTCACATGATTCACCATTGGCGGGCCATCAAGGGTTCACCAAGACATACAGGGCTATTCGTGAGAGGTTCTCATGGAAGGGCCTCAAGGAGGACGTACTCCAGCATGTCAGGGAGTGCGATGTGTGCCAGCGAAACAAGGGAGAGATGAGCCATCCTGCAGGGTTGTTGCAGCCTCTTCCCATTCCGGAGGGGAAATGGGAGAGCATATCGATGGACTTCATCACGGGGTTGCCCACGGTGCAGGGCAAGGATTGCATCTTCGTAGTCGTTGACCGGCTGACGAAGTATGCCCATTTTTTCTCCATATCCGCACATCACACAGCAGCGCAGGTGGCTGAGTTGTTCTTTAGGGAGGTTTTCAGATTACATGGTCTACCCAAGACCATCGTCAGTGACAGGGACAGCCGCTTCATGGGTGGATTCTGGCAGGAGCTCTTCCGATTAGTGGGGACCGAGTTGACACCGAGCACTAGTTATCACCCCCAGACGGACGGGCAGACAGAGATAGTTAACAAGTGGCTGGAGGGCTACTTGCGTAACTACGTCAGCGGACAGCAGAGGGCTTGGCTGAAGTGGCTGCATTTGGGCGAGTACTGCTACAACACAACGCATCATATGTCTATTGGTATGTCGCCTTTCTATGCTTTGTATGGATATCATTCCTTATCTTTTGTGGACATGATGTTTGGTGTTAGCAGGGCTCCGAGAGCCAAGTTATGGATCCAAGAGAGCCAAGATATCCTCCGAGCTCTCAAGGACAATATAGCCACAGCACAGAATCAGCGGAAGTTGTATGCTGATAAGGGTCGGGTGGAGAGACACTTCGAGGTAGGGGACTTGGTCTACCTACGGCTACAGCCATACCGACAGTCTTCGCTCAAGCAGAAGGGGGCGGAGAAGCTTAAGCCCCGCTTTTATGGGCCATACAGGGTGATACGCAGGATCGAGCAGGTTGCGTATGAGTTGGAGCTGCCTCAAGGCAGCAAGATTCATAACATCTTTCATGTATCATGCCTGAAAAAGGCACTGGGCCAGTAGGTGACAGTTACAGAGGAGCTACCACCCACGGATGATAAGGGGCATCTGGTGTTGCAGCCGGAGGCTATTATTGACACTAGGGAGAGGCAGCTGCGGAGCAGGAAGATCAGGGAGTTCTTGGTGAGATGGAAGAACTTGCCGGATGAGGATGCCACTTGGGAGGATGAGAAGATCTTGCAGCATCCATCACTTCAGTTGCTTGAGGACAAGCAACGTTCTGCCGGGGGAGATTGTAATATTCCTAATTAGCACTGCTAATTGGAATATTTCATTTTTGTATAGTTTTGCCGCCTTTAGTTAAAATAATAAATAAAGTGAGAAATAAGGGGGGGTCAACTCACTTTAATGAAATAAAGTGCTTTCCTAAGTTGATGAACGTTGTGACTTAAAGGGATGGCCTTGGGGGTCCACACGCATATGAGGGGAGGCCTCACGCTGACCCTAAGGTAACTGCGCAGGTCGAGGAGGGTGAAGGACGCAGTTAGGGTTTTTGGAGGGAGCTAGCACTATAAAAGTGGGGTTTTCACCCATTTGGCATTGTCATATGATATTGATATTGAGAGCTAGACTCCGTCTACTTCAAAGACGCCTGTTGTTTAGTTTGGCCTCGTTAAAAGACTGCGTTAGTAAATCGAGTGTTCTTGCTTGAGATCTCGCTTGGCTCCGGGGACTCGAGTGCCCGGCCGAGCAAGGTTTTTCCTTCAGTTTCAGTTGGTGATTTGCAGTGGATTTCTGGTGGACGTTTTGCAGAGGAGTTGCCCCTTTTTGTGACTGCGTAGTCTAGGAGAGAGGACGCAGTCCCAGCTAGGGAGGACGCAGTTTTGTGAGCAGAGTTGTTGTGTGGGGATTTGGCAGTGATTTCAGCGTTTTCCAGCCTTGAGGAGATTGCTATTTCATCCGGAGGATTTGCAGGTGGATTCAACCCCTTTCCCCAGCGTTTTCTTGGGTTTCTGCGCTGTTCCTGGGAGTGACAGCGTTTTCTCTGGAGGGGGTTTATTTGGTGGTTTTTCGGAGGTGGAGTATTTGCTTCACGATTTCTGGGTTTTGTCCGGGGGGGTTGAGTTCAGCTAGCCTTCCAGTTTTCAGCTCATTTCGGTGAGGGGATCAGCCCCTAGTTCCAGTACCTTGTAGCAGCAGTTATTCTACGGCAGTTTCTCCAGTCAGCTAGGACGCAGTCTCTGTTGCAGCCATTTCTTATTCTGAGAGGGTCTCCACTTGCCTAGAGCAAGGATAGGTGCACTCATTCTGATTATCTTTGTACCCATATACATATATTCTCAGATTAATAAAATGGCTTAGTGTTCTGGCATTTTATGTGTATTTGTTCCGTATTCTAGTTCCGGCATTTTGTTCTATATAGCTGCTTGTGGTTTTTCTGTGTATTACTGTTTATTTCCCGTTGGGGATATTACATGGTCCTACTGGGAGGGGTGGAAGTGTTGCCCACCGTTTATCCTCCAATACCTGGAGTCATGGGAGAACTGTGCGAGTCACGCTCCCCTAGACGTGTGATGATGACTGCTGGATGCCTACAAAAATCATGTCAATGTAATCGATACTGCTACCTTCAAGGTCTATGGATGGATCAGTAAAACTGATGCCATGGCATATTCCTGTAGAGGATGGATAGGGTGGAAGTGGAAGAGATTAGGAAGGATAGGATGATTCTAGAATAGCTTGGGGATACTGTTGAGGCAAAATGTGACTACTAAATTGGTGAACCAATAAATGATCAAAACATAAATGTAAAAGTGTTATCACATATTTAACTATGATACACCAACCTTATACGATTATATTAATCACTAATATAATTAATGATATACGACATAAAATTTAACTTCGGGACGAAGTTTTCTGAAGGAGGGGTGTATGTAATGACCCAACTCGAATTATATGGAACTTAGAAATATTAGCATGCATATGAAACCTGCATATGATAGCTACACATGCATGTATCACGTGTACTGCACTAGTATACATACCTGCTAGTATGGAAACTAACTAAGAGTAACGAACTGAATATCGCAATGCATTTATTTCACTGAGATATGATGGAACATCAAGCTAGAGACTGAACGCATGTACGACTCTTATATGAGTATGCGTGGTAGAGCATTATTCAAAATAAATAAATAAATCTTAAAATAATTAAGTAAAGTCAATATCTCCATAAATGACTTGGTCAATAAGTCAATATCCCCATGAATGCCTATAATATCTACATTAATGACTAATATTTTAATAAATCTAAGATATTTATTAAAATATAATATTTTGAGATATTTTAATAAATCTAAGATATTTATTAAAATATAATATTTTGAGATATTTTAATAAATCTGAAATATTTATTAAAATATAATATTTTTAAGATATTTTTCAAAGATATTTATTAAAAAAAATCATATTCTAATAAATATCAGGAATGGAGTTTGTGTATAAAAAGGGAAGAGGGGTAAACTTGAAGGGGGAGGGGGTAGTGAGTGGGAACACTGACCCGGATGCTATTAGAGGAGTTATAACTGCATGATCCATGGGCAGTGAGTTGAAGAGTTCTAACTGAGTTATGGAATGCTCTCGATTGTTCTCGGAGTTTTGCACACGAGGGCCAGAAGACTTGTCTTCTGGATCTGGGGACCGGAGAGGTTGACCTCAGATAGGCTGGGAGGAAAAACGGCGGTTTGGTAATGGGAGCTGGAGCTATGGCAGATCAGGAACATCTCCAAACACGGTTCCAGGTAAGTGTTAAATTGTCAATTGATGTATATATATTCTGCTTCAAAAATCCCACTCGGAATTGTGTAGTATGAATTCTGTGAATGATTGTAAATCTTGAAAATTAAGGGCTTTACATTTCTCAAAATTTATGAATGGTGTTTGCATTCCGAAAATCAAAATTTAAGGCTCTTACAGGGATCACCCGTGGGATTCCGGACTATGCTCGCCTTGATGATGTTCCTCAGGCCTACCAGAGGCATACCGTAGGGGTGCCGAGTCGTATCCACCGCTTGCTGAGGCGGTTGGTACGGGCGGTGACGTGCTATCATGAGCACCACGCTGATTAGGCACCTAGGCTTTTATTTCCGCATATTTTTGAGAGACATGTTGTCTCAAGATGTAACTGAAACATACATATATATTTTTTGGGTTTTTATGATGCACACACTACAAACAATCGATATATACACATCTATTTTCTACATGGGTCTATTTTCATATGATGATGTTTTATAAATTGCGCAAATGTCTATCTAACACAATGTTAGCCACTGCATCAGTTAATGTATTCATTCGTCTTGGTATATGTTGATATGTGATAAAATCAAAATGTCTTTCAAGCAAACGAATACATACATACAATCTCAAAATGTATGGGTTTCGAACAGAATAATGACCATCAATCTTCGAGAAGAACTTGGCTCCTCTCAGCTCATCCATCAACTCATCGATCCTGGGTATAGGATACCTGTTCTTCAAGGTCTTCTTGTCCAGGGCCCTGTAGTCAATGCACATCCTCAAGGTGTCGTCCTACTTCTTCACCAACACCACGGAAGAAGCAAACGGACTCGTGCTCGGTCTGATGTGCCCAAGAGCCAGCAACTCCTGGATGGCCCGCTCAATCTCATCTCGATAGGCTTTGGGATGCCTATAGGGGGTAGTGATCATTGCCTGAATGCCCTGCTCAAGCTCAATGGTGTGCTCGAACCCTCGGTTCGGTGGCCGACCTGGTGGTATATCCCAAAACACTGCCTCATACCTGTCAAGGATGGCCTGTATATCAGGATGAACTGCTCGACCGGTAGTCTCTGCCTCTGATGCCCGCAACTCAACCGCCCACTCTATGTCTCCCTTCCGGAAATCTGCCTCCATCCGGTGTGCCGAAACTGTCTGAGGTGGGTAAGTATGCATCCCGCGGATCTTCTCATGCTTCCCAGTCTTCTTATCATCCCACTCCATCTCTAAGGCCTCCCAATCCGTGGTGACCTTCCCCAGAGTAATCAACCACTGAACACCCAATACCACATTGGTATCTGATATGTTGACCACGAAAAAGTGATCAGTCACATTGTAGGTACCCATCGTCACTGCCAACTCTGAAACATACCGGGCACACTGCATCGTCTGGACTCCTAGGACCAAAACTGAAAATCCGTCAAAGCTCTCGGTCGGTATACCTCTCTGCTCGACCATCTGTGCATCAATGAAGTTGTGGGTTGCCCCACTGTCAACCAAAACTGACACTCGCTAGCCACGTACTGTCCCTCGTACGCGCAGCGTCAAATACTTGGGAACTCCTCGCAAGGCTGCAAGGGTCCCTCCTGTGGGTGCAAAAGATGCACCTCCTGTCCCTGGAGGTGGAGGCGGTAACTAATCCTGGGCTGTCTGACTATCTCCTGCCTCCTCATCATCCTCCTCATCCTCTTCCCCGCTATCATCGGAGAAGACCTCAATGAAGTGTGCTTTCCCAGCAGCACACCTATGCCCTGGTGCCCATGACTCCTGACAAGTGAAGCACAGCCACTTCTTCCTCAGCTCCCTCCTGGCATCATCATCTATCTGTGCCCGTGCTGGATTCCCCTTTGGAGGTGGAACCCTCACATCTTTCCCCTTGGACTGGAAACCCTGTCTCTGGGGTAAGGTGTACGAGTCTTGGGCAATGCATCCTGTAGATCCCGTGTCCTGCTAATAGTATCGTGGAGTGTAGCTGGTCTAGTAGATCTCACTAATCCCTGTAGTGGCTCTGCTAACCCCTCCACAAACATATAGATCATCCGTGTTGCGGATAGATCTGGCACCATCACTGAAATCCTCAAGAAATCTGCAATGTATGTCTCTAGGCTCCCAATCTGCTTGAGCCTCGTCAGCTCAACAAAGTGTTGTTCCAGATCCCTCCGGTCAAATCGCTCCATCAACCTCCTGGTAAACTCGGCATATGTCGTCACTGTAGAATGTCCAAGTGTGGCCATCCCATGGAACCACCAATCCTGGGCCTCACCATCCAATTGTAATGTCGCCACCTTGATGGCCTCCATCTCCGACATCTAGTTAAGCTAGAAATAGATGTCGAGCTTCTACACCCAAGACTTTGCTGAACTGTTTGATGAGCCATCAAACGTAGGCAAATGGAATCTGCTAGATGTGCGGTGGGTATCTCCATCATGATAATGTTGGTGCCCTCTATGATGGTCGCAGGGTCTACTATCCCACTGGAGCTGAACAAAATCCCGGAACGAGAGAGCATCCCTGAACTCTTGCCCATAGGCCTGATACTCTGCAAAATACTCACCCATGTGTCCGGGCTCTGCCTCCTGCTGGGCTCCTGCCCCTGTGTCTGCTCCCAAGAAAGTGGGCATGGTAGAGCGGGTAGGTGCACGTGAAGCCATCGGCTAAGGAATATCACGCTGAGGAGCACCATGCTCCGGCAAATGATGGGATGTACCTGATCCCTCTCCTACCTGGAAAACCCATGGGGTCTCACACTGTCTAGCCTCTACAGCGGTGAATCTCTAACCCATCACCTCAATCTGTCTAGCTAAATCCTGCACCGATTTGAGGAGTTCCTCCCCAAATTGTTTGGCCTCTGTATCATCTGCCATCGGCCCTCTCTGCTCTGAATCTAATACAGGCTCCTCCTGCTCTGCGTCTTTCACAGGCTCTCTCTCCTGCTCTGTGTCCACTACTCGAACAAAATCTCCCTCTCCGTAGGTGTTCTCCAACCTACACTCACGGTCTCTGTACTTCCGGCCTCTATAACAAATATATGGTCTCTTCCCCGGTGTCATAGACCACAGGCTGAGCCAGAACTATGCTCTGATACCACTGTAATATCCCGTTTTGGGGATATCTCTAAAACACAGCAAACTCCAACAAAGATGGACTGGGAGGGCATTTACCGGATATGCCGCCTCTGAAAAGAGGATGAAATCCGGAGGCTACCTGGCCCTTTCCAGACTCTGTCTAAGAGTGAAAGATAAACACACAAAGTAGTATAGAACTAGAATGCTCAAGAATATATAAAAATAACAGTGCAGCAGACATATAATAACATAGACAGAATGTACAGCAACTCATCCAGAAATATAGAGAGGAAATGCTAAGCCATTTTATTAAACTGAGAAATATAATGAAGTACAATAGGTGATCAGAGTGATGGCACCTAAACTTGCTCAAGGCAAGTTAAGAAATACTCTCAGAATATACAGGAAATGGCCGCTCTTTGAACTGCGTCCCCGCTGCTGGAAAATTGTCGTGTCGCTGCTACTGCTGGAATGAACTAAAGACTAGGGGCTGCTCCCCTTGCCGGAATGAGCTGAAAATCTGGAATCCTCCTCTACTCACCAATCCCGACAAAACCCAGAAACCATATCAAAAATGGCCGATCTCCGAAATCCTCCGAAAAACACCCCCTTGGGGAATTACGCTGGCCTCCAAGGCTCTGCGCAGAGGCTAAATGAGAATGACTGGAACACCACCTCAAACTCCACCAAAATCCTCCCAAAGGTAGAGGTTGATCCTCTGCTCGAAATCTCGGCTCAATCTCCTACAAAAATCCCGATTCGACACACCTCCAAGATGGACTGCGTCCTCCCTCTCAGTGACTGCACAGTCTCTATGAATGCCCAGCTCCGCAACAAACCCAAACACCAAACCCTCTCACAAAATACTGAAGAAATAACCTTGCCCGAGAAAGCACTCGAAGTCCCCCGGGGCAAGGGCGAGATCTCCGACCGGAGACACTCAATGCACTAAACAGTGCCGCAGACAGGCTAAACAGCCAACGTGCTCAAGTAGGCAAAACGTCCAACTCAATATCATCAACAACAAAATGAATCAAATGAGAAGGCTCCTCCCTCTTTTATAACGTTGGCCTTCCTCCAACCCTAAGGCCCATCTCCTCACGTAGCCTCCCTCTCTTGCCATGTGCTCATCCTCTACGTGGTGCTTGGCCCCCTTGGCTCCCCCTTATGTCACAACGTTGTGCTCCTAGGAGGGTGTTTTATTTCACTTAAGTGAGTTAGACCCTCTCCGCTCACTTTTTTATTTATTTATAAACTATAGACAGCAAAACTGAACAAAATCGAATATTCCAATTAGCTGTCGCTAATTAGGAATATTACAACAAACCACTGTGCAACTTTGATGTTGCATCCATGTTGTTGTTGACACTGCCATACTGCTGCCAACTCTACATTTGCACTGCAACTCCCTCTCATCTATTGTTGTTGCAACTGCAACATCTGCAACTGAGAAGCATCCAAAATAATTTGACACTACTACTGCATCAACCCCTAATCCTTCATATCAAACTCTGCTGCTAGGTTCCTCTTGCAGTCCTTTGTGAGCCTTGATGATCCTGTCAAGAAGAGATCATCCACATACAATAATAGGATGAGTGGCTCACCCTCTACCATCAAATAGTAAAGGTTGGGATTTGTGTCACTCTTGACGAATCCCATTTGTTGCAAGTAGTTCGCATTCTAACCATACCATACCCTAGGAGCATGCATGAGTCCGTATAGATATTTCTTTAATCTACACACACAACTGCGCCTCTCATGAAACTTGAAGCCCTCTGGTTGTTCAATGTACACCTCTTCTTCTATCACCCGATTCAAGAACGTTGTCTTGACGTCCATCAGGTTGAATCTGCCATCCCATCTGAGCTGCTAGGGATATAACTGACCGAATAGAGGTGTATCTTGCAACTGGGGCGAGGGTATCCTCATAATCTATCCCTTATTTCTGTGCATACCCCTTTGCCACGAACCTAGCCTTGTACTCATCCACATTGCAATCTGCAACATTCTTACCTTGTAGATCCATCGAGAACCTACAACTGACCTGTCCTCAGGGCTCGACACCATCTCCCAAACATCATTTGTAATGATAGAGTTGTATTCTTCTACCATGGTGTAATATCCCCAAAGGGAAATAACCAGTAATAAACAGACAGAGGGAGGGAGGGGGGGGGTTGGGTAAATAAAAGCCCACCCTCCTCATTTGTTTTTCATTGTTTTAGTTTGAGAGTGAGAGAAAGAGCTTGAGAGTTGGAGAGCAAGAGAGCTTGAGAGTTTG